>JAHRHZ010000012.1:54933585-54967363 GCA_024137785.1 Ginglymostoma cirratum
GGTCTAGGCCCAAAACGTCAGCCTCCCTGCTCCTCTGATGCTGCTTGGCCTGCTGTGTTCATCCACCTCTACACCATGTTATCTCAGATTCTCCAGCATCTGCAGTTCCTACTATCTCTGAAACATCCTGGTAAATCTCCTTTGCACCCTCTCCAAAGCCTCCACATCCTTTCTATAGTATGGTGACCAGAACTGCATACAATACTTCAAATGTACCCTAACTAAAGTTTTATACAGCTGCAACATGACTTCACAACTTTTATACTCAATGCACCAACTGGTGAAGGTAAGCTTTCTCTACAAGTACTTTGCCACCTTATCCACTGTATTGCCATTTTCAGGAAACTTTGAACCTCACCCCAGGATTCCTTTGTGTTTCAATGCTCCTAGGGGTCCTGCCATTTACTGTAAACTTTTCTCTTGCATTTGATGTCCCAAAATGCAACACCTCATACTTGTTTGGATTAAACTCTGTCTGCCACTTGTCTGCCTAACCTTCCAACTGATTTATATCCTACTATATCCTTTGACAACCTTCCTCACTATCCGAAACTCCACTAATTTTCATGTCATTTACAAACTTACTATTCAGACCATCAAATTGAAATCACTTATATATATTGCAAACAAGAAAAGATCCAGCACTGGCCCTTTGAACACCTCCAGTCACAGACTTCCAATCAGAAAAAACACCCCTCCACAACTACTCTCTGTTTTCTAATGCCAAGCCAATTTTGTATCCAACTTACCAATTCACCATAGATCCCATGTGACTTAATCTTCTGGACAAGCCTACCATGAGGGACCTTGTCAAATGCTTTAGTAAGGTCCATGTGGACTACATTCAGTGCCCTACCCTCAAAAATCATCTTACATATTCTTCCCAATTTATCAAAATTTCAAATATCATATTCACATCTCTGTCTCTAATAGATTCACCACCTCTGTTTATTTTTTGAAGCTGTCAGCTTTTTAATTGTATCATATTTTATTGTATCTTTTCTTTGTTAATTTGGTTTATTTCATCTTAGGTACGTTTCATTTTCATTTCATTCTTGTACTCAATATGTCAAGGTTTTTTTGAGTCACATATTATTTCTCATGGTTTTCTTTTCAGATGTATGTCTCTTTGGAACTTTAGTCGCGCTGTCTTTCAAATTCTCAATTTGTTTTCAACTTTATCCTTGTTTGCACCTCTTTGTGCAGATTCGTGTCAATGCTTAGCACGTCAATCACATTTTAAATGTCAGTCCTACATTTTTGTCTCCTTTCTAAATATCTAATACCGAAATGAAGATTTTGTTTTTGAATTATGGTTTGTTTCTTCTCTGGTATTTTCACAGCTAAAGACATCGTGACTGAGTTATGATCAGATCCAATGTATTTCTTTCTTCAGATTTAGATGTCAAAGGTAAGACCAGCTTTTGGTCCCCATCCCTAATTCCCCCTAAAGTTAAGTGCATTGCTGTGGCTCTGGAGTCACGTGACTAGGTAAGGATGGCAGATTCCCTAAAAGGCATGAAGAAATTAGGTGGTCTATTATGGCAATTGGTTTATTGTCACCCTTTATTTTAGTTGAATTTTACAAACTGTTGTGATGGGATTTGAACCCATGTTCACAAAGCATTATCCTGGGCATCTGAATTAGCAACCCAGTGACAGAACCACCCTGCCAGCTCCTCCCCCTAATGCTGTGGGTTTTTTCTTGTCATATACAGTGCCTAAATCTTTGGTTCGTCATAAGATGGCTCAGGCAGCTTAGGAAATTCAGCATGCCCCTAAGGATCCTCACCATCTTTTACAGATACACCATAGAAAGTATTCTATCTGGATGCATAACGGCCTGGTATGGCAAATTCTCTGCCCAAGATCCTAAGAAACTACAGAAAGTTGTGTGTATAGCCCAGACGATCACGGAAGTAAGCCTCCCATCTATAGATTCCATTTATACTTCTCATTGCCATGGAAAGGCTGCCAACATCATCAAAGACCCCACCCACCCTGGTAATGCTCTCTTCTAACATCTTCTGTCGGGCAGAATATACAGAAGCTTGAATACATGTACCAACAGGTTCAAGAACAGCTTCTTCCCTGCTGTTATTAGACTGCTGAATGGACCTCTCTCACTTCAAATCTAATGTTGATCTTGCTTTATGCATCTCCTGTGCAGCCATAACCTTGTTAACCTTGCTCTGTCTAAGCACCTTATGATCTGTATGTCCTTACTTGCTATGATGTGCCTGTACTGCTCGCAAAACAAAACTTTTCACTGTACTTAAGAACATGCGACTACAATAAAAAATAAAAATAAGAAATAAGATGATCAATTTAGTTATGATGATGATCTCTTGAGCTCTTCCATAAATACAACTTTCTCTTAAAAAGAATGTTCATGATTATGAAATTGTAGTTTTATACTTTATAAATTATTAAATAATCAGTTTAACAAAATTCAATCAGTTTTGACCCACATTCATTGATTGTATCTGATTCAGGTTGTCCTGTGACTGGATAATCTTTCTCTCACCCTACTTTTGCAAACAGACCACTCAAGATGGCTGTTTGTCTTAATGCACTTTAAAATTTATTTTCTGTTTGAATACAACTTACTTTCCTATAGCTTCATCAGTGAACTGGTGTTGGCGCACAGGCCTGGCACACAGTGATATTGAATGGCTTTTTGACTAACTTCATCATCAAGATTGTGCTAGAAACAGGCCAGAAAGTTATCACGGAGTTAAGAATCTGCTTTCCATCAATACAGCAGCACTATACTTACAATAAAAACCGAAAGAACTGCGGATGCTGTAAATCAGGAACAAAAACAAAGTTGCTGGAAAAGCTCAGCAGGTCTGGCAGCACCTGTGAAGGAAAAAACAGAGTTAACGTTTCCGATCTGGTAACCCTTCCTCAGTACTTATACACTTCACCTCCTGAATGAACCATCACCTATTCTTCCTCTGCTATCTTTGCAGTTCCAGTCCATCTAGTGTCAGTCACACCAAGAATATCAATGTTTACACCTGCAATTTTCCTTTCAATATTGTCATGGTTTTCAGCTTTCAATAAACATACATGCTGCTATTTTGAACAGTTTTCCTCTTGATTTCAGACGCCTGTTCTCAGATTCAAGCTGTCCTTTGGAATTTGAACTGACTGACTTTGTCACCAATGGGCACCCTAATCGGAATCACATCTCCCACAGCCCCAGTACTTAAATGAGTCCATTGTGAGTGCCTAATATCATTCTCTCCAACTAGTCTTTCTAACTGCAGAATGATATTCCCTATGGTCCCAATTTTTTCTGAGGTGACTGCTCATAAGTGTCCGCTGTCATCTTGCTGATATCTGCCTTCAGAGTCATTTCCTTCTTTCTAGGACCATCTGCCTGTTCCATTTGCTCAAGACTTTATGCATGTGGAAGGGTGATATCTTATATCTTCATTAGAAAATTTTAGGAGACATTCACTTGGTTTAGCTTATCAGCTGAGGGGAGGTAGCAGGGAATGCTTACTAGTATACATTAGCAGCTGCCTGGTGGCATAAACCAAAAGCTGAGGGCATTGTGGGCGTGACATCAATGACCTTCAGTCCAATACAAACCAACTGTGTGGCCAGAAGTGACTCATTCTAGCCCTATCCTGTATATGCTCCCTACTTTTTTAATTCATTGGGCAAGATTTTCCACTTCTTGAGGTGGCAATAATAATGGTAAGCATTTTGAATTAATCAGGTGAGAATGCAAAATTTGGATTCTCACCTTCGACGCAAACTTTTGTAACTAAGGCCTCCATCCTAAGGTTTCAAGATCACTTTCTCACTATCTGGTGGCAAGAGGCCAGTGTACATGCATTTGCATCACATTAATTGGCCCGCTTGCTAGAGTTTACTTCCGGCTCTCAATTCTGCCCAATCAAGATACCAGATGCTACTGAAACTCGACTTTGTATACCAAGCACGTACCTGGTGACTTTGATCAAAAATATATACCTAAATCTGTGGGTTTGGGGTAGGAATAGGCTACTCAGCCCCTCAAGACTGTTCTGAAATTTATTAAAACTATGGCTGATCAAATTGCAGCCTCAACTCCACATTCCCACCTACCCCAATAACCTTTCACTTCTTGCTTACCAAGAATATACCCAGTTCTGCCTTAAAGATATTCAAAGACTCCGCTTCCACTGCCTTTTAAGGAATAGAATTTCAAAGAGATTTAAACATATTCTTTTAAAAAAAACTCGCCTGATGTCTATATTAAATGAGAAATCCTTTAGTTTTATATCATGACTCCTATTTCTAGATTATACTACAAGAGGAAACATCTTTTCCCTATCCAGGCTGTCACGATCCCTTAGGATCCCTTAAATGTTTCAACCAAGTCGGCTCCCACCCTCTAAACTCCAGCAGGTACAAACCAAGCCTGTCCAACCTTTTCTCAAAAGGCAACCTGCCTGTTCCAGGTATTATTTAGTAGGTCTTCTATGAACTGCTCCAAAACTTTCACATCCTTACCTAATTGAGGAGATCAATATGATGCCCGGCATTCCAGGTGCAGTGTCACCTATGATGTGTATTACTGCAGCATAAACGTACCGCTGTTGTGCTCAATTCCCCTTAAAATGAACAATAACATTTTAGTATTTTTCCTACTTGCTGTGCCTGCATTCTTACTTTTTGCAATACATGAAATGGGACACCCAGATATCTCTGCATCTCAGAGATCTGCAGTCTCTCAGCTTTTAAATAACGTGATTCTTCTTTATTCTTCCTGTCAAAATGGACAATATCACATTTTCTCACATTATAATCGATTTGTCAAATCTTTGCTCCTTCATCCAACTCCCTTTAGAATTTTTTTCTCGTTGGAATGTATTCTGAAATATCCCCTTAAATGTTTGTCACTACAAATCCATCAACGTATCCCTTAAACTACATTGCTAGTTCACTTAAACTAGCTCTGTTCTTATGCTTGCATCATTGTCCTTATTTACATTTAAAATACTAGTCTCGGATTCACTCCTCTCTCCCCCAAACTAAATATAAAACTCAATCACATTAGTATCATTGCAACTTGGATGAGTTTTCACATTGAGGTCATTAGTCAATCCTGTCTCATTACACAATATCAGATCTAAGATAACCCACTCTCTGATCCATTCCAGAATGTACTATTCCAAGAAACTATCCTGAAAACAATCAATTAATTCTAGGCTACTTTCTCCGTCTGATTTTACCCGTCTATGAGTAGATTAAAACCCCTCCGGATTAGCAAGAAAAGTCATGCAGCTCACCAAAAACTGGTCCCTGTAGACTGTCCAGAGATAATTACATTTGTGGTCCTGTATTTTCACCTGATGCTTCCCCTATCAGATTGCTCATGTGGGTCCCCTTTCTTTGTCCTGTCTATGTCAGTGGTACCCACATAAACCATGACATCTGGATTCTCCCCCTTCCGACTGTAAGTTCATCTTCAGCCCTGAACTGATCTCCTGACATTTGGCACCAGTATGCAACACAGCTTTCTGAATTCTCACTCCTTGCTGAAGAGAACTGTGCTAACCTTCCACAATGTTGTCCCCTATTACCACTGTATATCCTTTTGCTGCCACCACTTTAATAGCTCCCTGCACAATGATGTCTTGATCCGTTAACACTTTGACCCTGCAGAGGTCACGCTGATCCAAACAAGTCAAAATTACTTCAAACCTGTTGAAGATCTGAAGAAAGTTCAAATCAGGCTTGAAACGTTAACTCTCTTTCTCCACAGAGACTGTTAGGCCTGCTGAATTTCTCTAGCATTTCCTGTTTTATTTCAGATTTCCATCATTTGCAATACTTTGCTTTTTTTTAGGCTGTGAGGCTTTGTGAGACACATGTGCAGTGGCAGCGTTAGACCTAGTGATGCCCTATGACTAGGAGTTAGCAGAAAATGTACAATGCTACTTACCCTTGCAAAGTGCAAGAGATCATTGGCTCTGTATTCAGTATGATTTTCCAGTCCATTGGTGTAAGATAGTGGCAATGACCTTATCCTAGGCTGGAAGGTTTGATGTGATAATCTCCTGGCGCAGTTACTCTGGAAGAGAATGTCCCTCTATCAGTGATCTGGTCCAGCAGTACCTGGAGGGCAGCATTACTGAATCAGGGAGCCAGCATGGACTTCATAGGAGATATCTCTGGGATCTTAAACTGCGGTCTAAAGGGTGGTTCCTGGTTTGCAGCATCTGAAGTGGTGCCCAATCAGTCTTTAAAACTGGTGCCGGAACCCTCAAACCCAGAAAGTGCTGCCAGTGACAAGAACCTCCAGCTTGCTTGTCAAGTGGTTTGCTGAGTATTTTAGTGTGTAGATAATCATCTGAGGGGCACATGATCATGTAGGATACCTCAGCCATGACCTTTGGTGGAAATGATGCCATCCAGCAAACTCAAAGCCATTTTTTTAAACTTCTAAATGGAAAATATTAGCCCTTTCCAATTAAAATATGTTTGTAGTTATTAAGACTTCAATGCAATGTGCAGGATTGATAGAATTTAAGTCTGACCATTAAAGTCACCAACCAGATTGAAAAGGTGATTCATGCGGAAAATTCAGGGAAACATTTAGTTATAAATAGCAACTACAGATATCTTTAGCTGAAATTTCTCTAGCAATTTATTCCACCGGGAATAATTTTAAATTAAATGGATTGACTGTACAGATTCCGCTCTAAGCAAATGCTTTTCAATTTGCTCAAAGGATCAGTAGCTGGCCTCTTACACTGGATAAGTACAGTTACATTTGACCAGAAATAGAAATTATCATATTCATGATAGCAATGTGTCAGGACTTGCTTTTAAAATTGTTGACAATGCTCTGTGCCTTCTTGTAGCTGTTTTGGTTGTACACGCAGTCCATGACCTTTTATTGCCACTTTAATACCACTTCAAATAACTACCTTATGCCAAGGCATCTCTTAACGCTGTGTCATCAACCTGAAAGATTAATATTTTTCTCTCTCTCTCTGCAGATTGCAAGTATTCTTTATGCTTCTTCAATTCCAGTCTCATCAACTCCTCAATTTTACTTGCTTTATCATTAGTGATCGCACCTTCTGCTGCCAAGGCCCTTAGCTCTGTAATTCCCTCACTAAACCATTACCTTGATCTCTCTCCCTCCTCCTTTCAGATGTTCCTTGAAACCTACCTGTCTGACAAATTGTTAGTCACCTATTCTACAATCTCTTTGTATAACTTGTAGCTTGTTATCAATTTCTGTTTGATGCCCTTGCTGCAAAGAGCCTGGGGACATTGGGAAATAAATACAAGTTGTGTTTTTTTTACTGGTTAATTCGTGATGGGCTGAGTGGCATTGACCAGTGTGAAATGTTAGTGATGTAGTGGAGAGGAATTATCCTTAACCACTCTTGTGATGCTATTGAATATTTTTCATCACAGTAGTCAGGTTCACAGTGTCCGATTTGGGAACTGAACTCCCTTGTCACCCACTTCCTTTCTCTTCTCAACTTGTGCCTTGAGGACCTCTTGGTCTTTGATGCAGATTAACTTTCTCTCCATCTTTTCATCTCCATTATTAAGGCCTCCAGTATTGCATCTGTAAAACTGGGAGCCCTCTGTCTGGCCCGTTGATCCATTTGCTGGAAATTCCTTAAAGCCATTTCTTGTTGAAATATTTGCTGCAGATTCTGTTGCATGAGTGCAGCTCCCCTTTTGGAGCAGTGCACTTCAGGAGGTCCAGCTTAACTGAGCATTATGCTAGCCATGTTTGCACCTGTGCCTCTGCTAAACATGCAGCCAACTATCTCAGCGTTTCATCAAGATAAACAGCTCACAGCAATTTACCATGCTTGGTATTTCAACCAAACGGGGAATACAGGATTGCAATACTCAGTTACCAAAGTTTGATATTGGGCCTAATTCAATATTTCCCAAAACCGTTCTGACAAATACGGTCGGCTCCAGCAGGGCTACCATATTGTTTCAGTCTGATCCTCTAAGATAGAGATTTGTTCCATAACAGCTTTTGCAAATTTTAATGTAAAAGGCTATAAAATACAAGAAACTAATTCATGTAGCAGTTTCACCACCCACATCTATGGCAATTGTTTGCTACCAAACAGTTTTCACGTTGATATATCAATGATCAAAAGGGACAAAATAGTGCTTCTCGGGAAGATAGAACAGGAAGAGGAAAGGTTGTCATATCAGATGGCTGAATATTAATTACTTGAATCTCAAAGGAGTAATATTTTATTTTATATCAATGATTCTTTCTGGCTCAGCCTTTTGGTTCAATGAGAATAATCTGTGAATTTGTCTCCCAAAAGCTGCAAATTCCCAATGACTGCTTCATCAGGAGTGCCCAGACAGCAAGAGTGTAGGTGTTCTCTTTGAGAAAAGACAGAAATAAATTAAATCAGATGACAAGTAGCCCCGAGGACACACTTGCAAATCTTTTAGCAGTAAACAACACGAGTGGAATTGACAGGTATAGCAGCTGATCAGCTGCTTGCTCTTCCAACAGGGAAATAGCAGAAGCGCACAGACTTGTGCCAGCGAATAAAAAAAATCTTAAATGTGGAGAAAGACAATTTTAAGAATTGCTGTTTCTGAAAGCCCTACATATCAGATTTTGACCTGATTTGCTTCTCAAATTCAATCATTACAACATGCTATCAATTGACTTTCTCTGTGCAGCATTTAATTTATTTTAAAATTATTTGTTTTTACTAATTACTATCCCCCAGCAAGTCGACGGCTGTAGGTCCCTGGTTGGGAGGAGCTTTTACTGTCTGGCGTCTTTCTCTGGAGCATTCTCATCAAAAATACCAATGGTAGCAAATATATAGGAGAAAGAGCAGCCCAATCAGCAATATTCCTGATTTAGCATTTAATTGCAAAAGTGTTAACTACTTAAGTTGCGATGTGATTTTTCCCTTATAATGTTGAATGCTGTTTGCCTTGTTCTTATTCTGACTGCAAAATCTGGACCAATATCTAACTTAAATATAAATACAATGTAACAGAAATGAAGGCATTCACTGAGGCAGACAAGGGCTTGTTTCCTCTGAAACAGTGAACTCTGTTTGACAGGTAGATATAACTATTATTGATATGCGAACTTCCTGTTTCTACAATTAATGTGGATCTAATTCAATCCTATTTCAGCAAATTGAATCCTGCCATCCATTTCAGAAAGCTGCAGATTATATTTCACGGCAGACAGTAGTCCCTTGAAAGTTGGTATATTAATGGAGTGGGGCATAATAATCTGTATGCAATGTTTATTTTGCAATTAACTGCATTTTGACTATGGGCTAAATCTTAGCAGAAACTGGCTAAGTGTCACTTATGTTGAGTTTGAAAGAGTGCTTCTCTCCATGAGGCCGAGCATGTTTTCTGACACTACTATTCCTAACTCATCTCATGCACTATGCAACATGCTCCTATGGGGTCCTGCTCACCTAGCATCTCCTACTCATCATGGGTGGAATTTTTGCCACTGCTGTGATATTCCCAGGTTCCCACATTATCTTGAAAAGACATGCAGTCATGTGCTGGCTGTCTGTGCAGTTCAATAAACTTACCCAGAACATGGCAGTAAAGGGGAAGTGGATACCCATGCTTAGTGACTATGGACAACTGAGAGGTCATGATGGTGCAGAAGAGGGCTGACTTCTTCTGCCAAGGCCCGCAGAGGAGGCCATAACACCAGACCCTGTCAACCTGGTCTGAAGTTACTCTGGATTAGAGTGCTCTTCACAGATAAGAGAAAAGGCTAGCAGTATAGCAAGAAAATGAATAACCTCCGCTCTGCCAAAGTAAGTGCCACCATCTTCTCTCTGCTACCTCACGCTCGCTCTATCACTGTTACTGCACACATCTTCCACCAAGTCTCATGGTCTACCTCTTTCTATGTTACATGTGAGATCGTTCCTCAATCATGACTTAGTAATGAGTCCGAGATTAAGTGGGAGCCGAATGGGTTTCCCATTCCTCACATAGGCTGGTCAGCAAATGTAATCAGGATTGCCAATGATTAAGCTCCCTTATAGACAGGGACTCAGCGCATGATTCAGGGATCCAGCATCAGACAGGATGTGCCCACTGAAAGCTCCCTTCATTCCCTGTGACCCTGTTTACAGGACTTTAGGTACCAACCACAGGTAGTTTGTTGTTGCGAGCATACAATCAATCTTCATTTTTATGATGAGTTTAAGGGCCTGTCTAATTATCAATGGTAGAAGATAAATCACTAGAGAATCTTAACATGAAGAGGCACTTGCCGTCAATAACAAGGTATAGTTTATTGCATGGTATTCCACCAATCACCTATATTATAACTTCCACAAAAAAAATCTATTAAAAAAATCAGTGACCTAGGATTGTCTTTTCCATGTTGTATTATTTAACAGTCCAATCTCTTTTGTGAAGAGCATACAGCAAAACTTTATAATTTTTTTCTGGCACCTACCTTACACTGAAGTTAAAATGAGAGGTTAATTTCAGATTTTAGATTTGATGCCTTTTTATATATGTGCACACATTAAACTCTTCCTCTGTAAGTCAGTCAGAGTTACCTCTTCAAGATTAAAATCCTATCACAAGCAACAATCAAACTCCCAAACACAGCAGTCAGAGCAACCAACCTTCAAGCAGTTGCACCAGCAAACCCCACTGAGCTTGGAAACTCAAGGGAACATCGGGAAACTCTTGAACTCGTATGAACAGGCTAAAATACAGACTGGAGCTTGAATAGACCATTCAGACCCTTCGACCTACTCTATTATTTAATAAGAGACGTAGGGAGGACATGGACAGGATTTCACCGTCACAGGAGTGTGCTGGCAGAGAAGAGGGAGGCTTATGTGACATTGAGACGAGAGGGTTCAGATAAGGCGATGGAGAGTTACAGATTAGCTAGGAAGGATTTAAAGAGAGAGTTAAGAAGAACAAGGAGGGGACATGAGCAGTCATTAGCAGGTAGAATTAAGGAGAACCCTAAAGCTTTCTATAGGTATGTGAGGAATAAAAGGATGACTAGGGTAAGAATAGGGCCAGTCAAAGACAGAAGTGGGAAGTTGTGTGTGGACCCTGTGGAGATCGGAGAGGTGCTAAACGAATATTTCTCATCTGTTTTCACTTGGGAAAAGGAGAATATTGTAGAGAAGAAGACTGAGATACGGGCTATTAGACTTGAAAGAATTGAGGTTAGTAAGGAGGAGGTGTTATCAATTCTAGAAGGTGTGAAGGTAGATAAATCCCCTGGGCCGGATGGGATTTTTCCACGGATTCTCTGGGAAGCTAGGGAGGAGATGGCGGAGCCTTTGGCCTTGATCTTTGAGTTGTCATTGGCTACAGGTTTAGTACCAGAGGACTGGAGGATTGCAAATGTTGTGCCCTTGTTCAAGAAGGGCATTAGAGATGACCCAGGTAATTATAGACCAGTGAGCCTTACATCTGTTGTAGGAAAAGTTTTGAAAAGAATTATTAGAGATAGGATTTATAATCATCTAGCAAGCAACAATTTGATTGGAGATAGTCAACATGGATTCGTCAAGGGCAGGTCGTGTCTCACAAACTTCATTGAGTTTTTTGAGAAGGTGACCAAGCATGTGGATGAGGGTAGGGCAGTTGACGTGGTGTACATGGACTTCACTAAAGTCTTTGATAAAGTTCCACATGGTAGGCTATTGGAGAAAATGCGGAGGCATGGGATTGAGGGAGATTTAGCAGTTTGGATTAGAAACTGGCTTTCTGAAAGAAGGCAAGAAGTGGTGGTTGATGGAAAATATTCAGCCTGGAGTCCGGTTACTAGTGGTGTGCCACAAGGATCTGTTTTGGGACCACTGCTATTTGTCATTTTTATAAATGACTTGGACACAGACAGAAGTGGATGGGTTAGTAAGTTTGCAGATGACACTAAAGTCGGTGGAGTGGTGGACAGTGTGGAAGAATGTTGCAGGTTGCAGTGAGACTTGGATAAACTGCAGAATTGGGCTGAAAGGTGGCAAATGGAATTCAATGCAGATAAATGTGAGGTGATTCACTTTGGGAAGAAAAATAGGAAGGCAGAATACTGGGTCAATGGAAAGATTCTTGGTAGTGTGGATGTGCAGAGGGATCTTGGTGTCCAGGTACATAGATCCCTGAAAGTTGCCACCCAGGTTGATAGTGCTGTTAAGAAGGCATACGGTGTGTTAGGTTTCATTGGTAGAGGGATTGAGTTCCGGAGCCGTGATGTCATGCTGCAACTGTACAAAACGCTAGTGCGGCCTCACTTGGAATATTGCGTACAGTTCTGGTCGCCCCATTACAGGAAGGATGTGGAAGCATTGGAAAAGGTGCAGAGGAAATTTACCAGGATGTTGCCTGGTCTAGAGCGAAGGTCTTATGCGGAAAGGCTGAGGGACTTGGGTCTGTTCTCATTGGAGAGAAGAAGGCTAAGAGGGGATTTAATAGAGACATACAAGATGATCAGAGGATTAGATAGGGTGGACAGTGAGAGTCTTTTTCCAAGGATGATGACGTCGGCTTGTACGAGGGGGCATAGCTGCAAATTGAGGGGTGATAGATTTAAGACAGATGTCAGAGGCAGGTTCTTTACTCATAGAGTGGTAAGGGTGTGGAATGCCCTGCCTGCCAATGTAGTTAACTCAGCCACATTAGGGGCATTTAAACAGTCCATGGATAAGCATATGGATGATGATGGGATAGTGTAGGGGGATGGGCTTAGATTAGTTCACAGGTCGGCGCGACATCGAGGGCCGAAGGGCCTGTTCTGCGCTGTATTGTTCTATGTTCTATGTTCTATGTTCTAAGACCGTAGCCAAATCTGACTATGGCCTCAATTCAACATTCTTGTCTTACCCTAACCTTTTGACTCCCTGTTCAATCAAAAATATCTGTCGTTGCCTTAAAAATATTTAATGATGTTGCCTCCACTGTTCTCTGGGGAAGAGAGTTCCACAAACATGCAAATTTTCCTCATCGCCATCTTAAATGGGAGATTCCTTCTTTTCAGAATTTGTCCCTAGCCCTAGTCTCTCTCACACAAGGGGGAACATTATTTTGGAATGCACCATGTCAAGTCCCCACAAGAAATCTAATTTCAATAAGATGAATTCATTTTTGAAGTGAACCTTTTCTGCACCCATTTCCGATTACAATCTGCTTTCTGTAGGATTCCCAATACTCTGTACATGCCAATATGTTCCTCCGAAACCATGAGTCCTTATCTTGTGTAACAACACTCGACACGTCCCTTGTTGAATGTCTTCTAGAAATCTAATTACACCAGATCCACAGGTTGACTTTTCTCCACCTTACTTGTTACAATCTCAAAGAACTCAAATAAATCAGTCAAACATGATTTCACAAAACGGAGATGACTCTATTTAATTGCATTGCTATTTTCTAAATATCATGCAATAATCTTCTTAATAATAGATTCTGGCATCTTTTTCACATGAAAGCTGCTCAGCAAACGGGTATTTAGTTTCCAGCTTATTGACTGTCTTTTTTCTTGAATAGAAGTGTTCCATTCTAATGGAATCTAAGGAATTTTGGAAAACTGAAACCAATGACTCTATTACTTTGGCAGCCCTCCTTTTAAGGCCCTAGGATTAAGTCCTTCAGGACCTTGGGACTTGTCAACTCCTTTTTCTAAGGATTTTCTCAGAACCCCTCCCTGGTGATTGTAACGTTTGAAGCTCTTCTCTGTCTTTTGTAAAGCAAGGGAAATTGTACCTTTACTCTGAATATGGCTACTGAGCTTACTGTGCCATAGTGACTTTAGATCTGTAAGGCTCCAAGTGAATTATCCTTTCTTGTTATCCTCTGCATATAATTATGTTCAATAAAGTCTGTTGCTGCTCAGTCACAAGACTGTAAATCTCACATTACCACATCATTCACTCCTTGATTTTCAAATATTTCTGACGTGCTATTTATATCCTTTACAGTGAAAATAAGTTATCTGTTCAATTCACCTACCATTTTCTTATTTTCCATTATTAATTCCTCAGATTTGCTGTCTGGTTATCAACATTCGCTTTACCTTTTTAAATATTTGTAGAAACTCTTCCTATCTGTTTCTTATATTTCTAGCTAGCTTTGCTTTTTTTGACCTGTTTGCCCCTTTTTAAATCATTCTTTGCTTTTTTTATATTTTGTCCAACTTTCTGAACTTTTTTTGCACAGTAGTACACTTGTTATTTCAATTTGATACCAACTTTATTTCATTAGTTAGCCATAAATAGGCGTGCTTCCACGGGGAGCACAAACAGTTCATCAAATTTGCTAACACTTTCCACCACACCCTCAAATTCACCTAGACCATTTCTGACACCTCCCTCCCCTTCCTGAACCTCTCCGTCTCCATCTCCAGCAACCAACTCACCAATGACATCCATTTTAAACCCACTGACTCCAACAATTACCTCGACTACACCTCGTCTCACCCATCCTCCAGCAAAAATTCTATCCCATACTCACAATTCCTCTGCCTCCACCGCATCTGTTCCCAGGATGAGGTGTTCTACTCTAGGACTTCCCTGATATTCTCCTACTTTAGAGACCATAGTTTCCCCTCCTCTGCTATTAAGGATGCCCTTAACCACCCCTCTCCCATTTCCTGCACTTCTGCCCTCAACCTCCCTTCCCCTGACGACAATAAGGACAGAGTCCAGCTGGTTCCCACAGACCAACCAACAACTTTTGGATACAACGCATCATCCTCTGACATTTCAGCCACCTACAATCAGACCCCACCACCAAAAAGATATTTCCCTCCCCTGTCCACTTTCCACAGGAACCATTCACTCCGTGACTCCCTCATCAGCTCCACACTCCCCAACAACGCCTCCACCACACCCGGTACCTTTCCCTGCAACCTCAGGAGGTGCTATACCTGCCCTACACTTTCCGTCTCATCTCCATCCAAGGCCCCAATCAATCTTTCCAGATCCGGCAGAGATCCACCTGCACTTCATCTAACATCATCTACTGTATCCGTTGCTCTTGATGTGGTCTTCTCTATATCAGGGAGACCAAACGCATACTTGGGGACCAGTTCATGGAGGACCTGCGCTCTGCACGCACTAACCAACCCAAACTTCTGGTTGTCAACCATTTTAACTCCCCCTCCCACTCCTCTGGTGACATGTCCATACTTGGCCTCCTCCACTGTCGGAGTGAGGCCAAGCATAAATTGGAGGAATAACACCTCATATTTGCCTTGGGAGCTTACAGCCCAATCGCCTCAATATTGATTTCACCATTATCAAAATCTCTCCACCCCCAACCTGTCCATCTTCCTACTCACCTACCCACTGACCAACCACAATAACCCTCTACCTGCATCCACCTGTCTCCATCTATCTACCCTCGCCCCAGTCCCACCCCCATTCCTGTATTTATTTCTGGGCTCCCCTCCTTCTCACTAGTCCTGACAAAGGTTTTGCTCCTCTGATGCTGTCTGACTTGCTGTGCTTTTCCAGCTCCATATTTATTGACTCTATTTCAGGTATACTCTGCATTTCTTGAGAAGCCAGGATCAAAATTTATGAGCAAATATGCAAAGACACAGCATTGTGGTACAAGTAGGCGTAAAGCAATCAGATGTTAGTTGACGGTCCTTGGAAGATTCAGGATACTACAACATCAATTTTTGAACACCAGATATTTATTTTAACAAAGGATCCACTTGAGATACTGCCATATTATTTCACTATTTTATGTTTTTTCTGTTGTATTAACTGCAGTTTGATAATATCTTGCAGAACCTGATGATTTTTAATTGATTAACTGCATGATATATGGTAATACACTTTTAATAGAAGGGCCAGAAGCAGAGCAGTAACATAATTGTCAGGCAACACCATTTGGTGAGGCATAGATACAATAATATAAGAAATAAATGGCAGGATTCAGCTGAAGCTTTTGTTTAAGCTTTCTTTCTGCTTTGGCTCTTGGTCTCCTCCCCTGGCAGCTCACATCTTATTGAATGTAGACATCAGTTTCACATGACTACTATTGTGAAAAACAAATTGCAGGCTTGAGTGCCTACAACAGCTGAGTTTGATCCTAAATCAGTCAGAGAGTTGGTCACTTAATTTGAGGCAGCTTGTGTTAATGATATGGTTCATTATTTTTCTGCCAGGTTTGGGTGTCAGCTACTCAGTTGTTCTGACTGTGAACTAATGGAAGGTTTAGGGAATGGCAAGTGATGTTTTGGGACACTGAACAAGTTGCCACCCACATAAAAGAATATTTGAAATGCAATTATATTAATGCTCACACAGCACTCTTTTTTTCCCATGCACAATTTATGCATGAAATTAAAAACATCATTCTTTTAATAAAGAATGTTTTCTTTTCAAATTGGTACCTCCTTTTACACAAATTACTGTTTGAAGAAGCAAATCTTCTGGTAACTAGGTCATCTACCAAGCAGGTGTTGGATGATGCACGTGACTTAACTA
The DNA here is from genome assembly GCA_024137785.1 of Ginglymostoma cirratum. Classification (NCBI taxonomy): domain Eukaryota; kingdom Metazoa; phylum Chordata; class Chondrichthyes; order Orectolobiformes; family Ginglymostomatidae; genus Ginglymostoma; species Ginglymostoma cirratum. Next base: position 54,950,067 of record JAHRHZ010000012.1, read on the forward strand.
CAAAACATGACCTTGGCTAAGCAAAATAAACAGTTATAATGAGAGTTTTGTAACAGAGCCAAATTCTCTTTCTGAATGAATGTCTGGTCCTAGTTGGAACATTCATTTTTGGATTTTTTGATTCATTTTAGTTAATGGATATCCTTCAAAGCTTTAATATCGTTGAGTTATATTAACTAATAACATTGGTGTCAACAAAGGTCAAAAGAATTACAAATACCTTTGATTACAAATATATTGATCCACATTAACTATTAACTGCTTGCCTGTAGGTGAAGTCCAATATTATTAAATAACCTTTGTTTTAAAGTGTTTGTCTTTATGGGGCTACTTCTCTTTTCACCATATCTTGTAGCAATCACAAAAGGCAGTATTAGCCAAGGGGGATTCCTTTGGAATGTGCTTGCCTCATAACATTAGTGTCAGAGAGATCAGATTTAGAAACCGATCACAGCTCATCTGTTTTCTTCACTGTCTGGCAGCTAGCTGCTGCGTTTTAGCAAACTAACTGCCACAGGCAAACAGTTCTCGGCTGTGGTATCAGCCACAAGGAAATGTTTAGGCATCTTCGAAATCAAAACTGCATTTTTAAATTGAACACCTGGTTCTATCCATCTATTAACTATCAAGAGAAGAGTGACTAGTTTCTGGAAATTCCGTAGGCTTTTTAGGTGGTGCTTTTGGATCGTCATTATATTCAAATTCCAAATCAGCTTTTCTGGTTGGATACTGACCTTCAGACTCACACTGGAGTTCGTAACAGCCCAAATTTCAGACCTAACTTACAAGACAACCAACTTATTCTGTGCAAATCTGATTTTCCAAGACAATATTTTATTGATATTTGGAGTTTTGGTGCTGAATATAGATTAAATATGTGAAGGCTAGAGCAAAGGGCATATGGATTAATGTTGTAATTACTTTGTTTTGAATTGTGATACAAAACTAACAATAGGCATTTAGAGCTGTGCCACAAAATTTGAATGGATAGCACATGTAATTTTGGTACAATCAGTGCCATTTAGGTTCCAAAAGAGCATTTAGAAACATGCCTCTACTCCTGTATTCCATATTCACTATTACAGTGAGAACTTGTGCATGCGCAGGTGATATGATTCTTGGGTAAATCATTGTCATTGTTCCTTATATGTTAGCCTTTGTAACATATAATACAAAGGTGCAGCTCTTGTCGATACAGATTTCTTGAAGGTTCTTAACAATACAGGGTATTTCCATAGCAATAAGACCTGAATTCACGGTCTGAATTCTGTGCTTATTGGCTATATAGACCAAATATATAGTAATCGCAAACAAGCTAATATTTTTGTTCTGCCTACGTCCGTGACACCACCCACGCCCTCCACCTCCTCCAGAACTTCCAATTCCCCGGTCCCCAACACCTCATTTTTACTATGGACGTCCAGTCCCTAGACACCTGTATTCCCCATGCTGATGGCCTAAAGGCCCTCCGCTTCTTCCTGTCCCGCAGAACGGACCAATCCCCCTCCACCGACACCCTCATCCGCTTAGCCGAACTCGTCCTCACCCTCAACAACTTTTCTTTCAATTCCTCCCACTTCCTACAGACAAAGGGGGTGGCCATGGGTACCCGCATGGGCCCAAGCTATGCCTGCCTCTTTGCAGGTTACGTGGAACAATCCCTCTTCCGTACCTACACTGGCCCTAAACCCCACCTCTTCCTCCGTTACATTGATGACTGCATCGGCGCCGCCTCGTGCTCCCACGAGGAGCTCGAACAGTTCATCCACTTCACCAACACCTTCCACCCCAACCTGAAGTTCACCTGGACTATCTCCAACACTTCTCTCTCCTTCCTGGACCTCTCTGTCTCCATCTCGGGCAACCACCTAGAGACAGATGTCCATTTCAAGCCCACTGACTCCCACAGCTACCTGGAATATACCTCCTCCCACCCACCCTCCTGCAAAAATGCCATCGCCTATTCCCAATTCCTTCGCCTCTGCCGCATCTGCTCCCAGGATGAGACATTCCACTCCCGTACATCTCAAATGTCCTCATTTTTCAAGGACCGCAACTTCCCCCCCACAGTGGTCAAGAACGCCCTCGACCGTGTCTCCCGCATTTCCCGGAACACATCCCTCACGCCCCGTCCCCGCAATAATAACCAAAAAAGAATCCCCCTCGTCCTCACATACCACCCCACCAACCTCCGGATCCAACGCATCATCCTCCGACACTTCCGCCATCTGCAATCAGACCCCACCACCAAAGACATTTTTCCCTCCCCACCCTTATCTGCCTTCCGGAGGGACCACTCCCGCCGCGACTCCCTTGTCCGCTCCACACTCCCCTCCAGCCCCACCACACCTGGCACTTTTCCTTGTAACCGCAGGAAGTGCTACACCTGCCCCCACACCTCCTCCCTCACCCCAATCCCAGGCCCCAAGAAGACTTTCCACATCAGGCAGATGTTCACTGCACATCTGCCAATGTGGTATACTGCATCCGCTGTACCCGTTGTGGCTTCCTCTACATCGGGGAAACCAAGCGGAGGCTTGGGGACCGCTTTGCAGAACACCTGCGCTCAGTTCGCAACAAACAACTGCACCTCCCAGTCGCGAACCATTTCAACTCCCCCTCCCATTCCTCAGATGATATGTCCATCCTGGGCCTCCTACAATGCCACAGTGATGCCACCCGAAGGCTGCAGGAACAGCAAATCATATTCAGCCTGGGAACCCTGCAGCCCAATGGCCTCAATGTGGATTTCACAAGCTTCAAAATCTCCCCTCCCCCAACCGCATCCCAAAACCAGCCTAGCTCGTCCCCGCCGCCCTAACCTGTTTTTCCTCTCACCTATCCCCTCCTCCCACCTCAAGCCACACCCCCATCTCCTATCTACTAACCTCATCCCGCCCCCTCGACCTGTCCGTCCTCCCTGGACTGACCTATCTCCTCCCTACCTCCCTACCTACACTCACCTTTATTGGCTCCATCCCCGCCTCTTCGACTTGTCTGCCTCCTCTCCACCTATCCTCTCCTCTATCCATCCTCTATCCGCCTCCCCCTCTCTCCCTATTTATTTCAGAACCCTCTTCCCCTCCCCCATTTCTGATGAAGGGTTTAGGCCCGAAACGTCAAGTTTTCCTGCTCCTATGATGCTGCTTGACCTGCTGTGTTCATCCAGCCCCACACCTTGTTATCTCTAATATTTTTGTTGCTGAATGTAAGGAGGGTATCTTTATACTGGAATGTCCCATCCAGGTCCAGTGGAGGGTGAGGGGCCACTGGTCCCTATGAGTGGATGTGGGTCAGGGGTGCAGTGTGAAATGTAAGCTCAAGATCTGCAGGGTGTAAGGGATCTGGGGAAAGTATAGTTTGAGGTCTGTGAGGGAAATATGGATTCAGTCTAATAGCCAGCCAGGAGCTAGATTGTATATTTAATAATCTAACTAATCTTGGGCTGCTATTTTGCTTCCTTTAATCGGAATCCAATTCAAATGGAGACATTCAGAGGCTTCCAGGTGTGGAGAAATTCGCCAGCAGAAAATTCAATATTCTTGGGTATTTCTGTCAGAGCTTGCTGTCCACCCTACTAGTCTTGGCCCCTTTAGCCTGGACAATTTCTCCTGCAATGAGACAAAGGGAGAAATTGATTGATTATGATGGAAAAGATGGAAGAGCTGTTAGCAGTGATATAGGAGCAGGAGAGGTGATGAGGTTTGCGTAGTGAGTTAGTCGGAAGCACAGAGGGCAGTCAGAGTTGGTAGTTTGGGAGAATGTGAGAGCTATTGAGCGCACATGATGCATCAAAAAAATTAGTCCATGTGCCTTGGTGAGATGTGAGTACAGCGGCAGTATTAGATAAGTCCTGACCCTGTGAATGTGAGGTAACAGAGAGAAGGTGGTGACAATTACAGAGTGGAGAATATCCCTGACCTTCTCCCTGCTTTGCTGGGCACTCCATTTTATCTGAGACACTGTAACTGACTCAGGCTGCTATCTCGGTTCAGTCTGCTGTGTCTGGTGGCACGGACACTTTTGATGATTAGTAGGATAAAACACTGTCTCCTGTCTGTAATCGTGAGCACCTCCACACCACTGTTGGCGAAATGAGGTATCAGCTTCCCCATCAATGTCGTGTCCTCAGTTAGAATTCTTCAGAAAAACAGTGCAAGAACCAGTTTTGGCTCCTGGTGTTTGAACTGGTGTGGAGCTGGGCTTTATATGTGGTGCCAGTGGAATGATCACTGGAAGCAGTGGCTAGCATTTCCTGCTGTCCTACCATCAGATTCCATGCAAAGTTCTCCCAAGAGTCTGGATGCATAACTAATGAGGTCATAGAGTTATAGAGATCTACGACACAGAGAAAGGCCCTTCAGCCCACTGAATGTGTGCCAGTCTCAAGCAACCACCTAACCATTCTAATCCTATTTTCCAGCCTTGGGCTCATTGTCTTGTGTGGCTTGGCATCACGAGTGCATATCTAAATACTCCATAAATATTATGAGAGTTTCTGACTCTGATACCATTACAGGGAGTAATTTCCAGACTCCTACCACCCTCTGGATGAAAAGAAAATCCTTTCATCCCCTCTAAGCCTCCTGCTTATTACCTTAAATCAATGCCCCCTTGTCGTTGACATCTCCACCAATGGGAGAAGTTTCTTCCGTTCTATCTTGTCTATGCCTCTCATAAGTTCATACAACTCATACATAGAAATCTGAAGAAGGGTCCTGAACCGAAACGTCAGTTTTCCTGCTCCTCTGATGCTGCCTGACCTGCTGTGTTCCTCCAGCTCCATATTGTGTTACCAAGTATCTCATATGCCTTCTTAACCATTTTTAACTACCTGTCCCACTACTTTAAGAAACCAGTAGACATGCATACCAAGGTGCTTCCTTGTATTAAGTATTCCTTTGCCTTGTTTGTTCTACCCAGTGCATCACCTCACACTTATCCAGCTTGAATTCCATTTGCTACAGATCATCCCAGTTAACCAGCCTGTCTATATTCTTCCATAATCTCCTCACCATTTACCACCCTACTAATTTTCATATCATCGTGAACTTACCAATCAACCTTCCCAAATTCAAAAGTCTAAATTGTTTTGTGTATACCAAAATCAGCAAGGGCCCAACTGATCCCTGTGGAACTCCACTAGACACAGGTTTCCTGTAACTAAACAATCTCAGCCATCACCCTCTGCTTCTTGCCACTCAGCCAATTCCATATCTAATATACCAAATTTTCTCAGCTACCTTGGACTCTTACCTTCCCTGTCAATCTCCCGTGTAGTACGTTATCAAAAGACTTGCTGAATCCAAGTAGACTACATCGAATATATTGCCCTCATCTATTCATCTGGTCATCTCTTAAATTATTCAATTGATTTGGTGAGACATGACCTCCCCTTAATGAAAGCAAGGTGACGAGCAGAAGATTGCACTAGAACAGAAGCTCTGAGCCAAGGTAGACCAGGGCACCATGAGTCTTACTTGGCAAAACACTTTAAGTCAAAGAGGGAAAATTCAAACCATCATGTCAGGGATGGAGGAAGAAATGGAAGACTTTGTATTTAGATATCTTTTTAGCAAATTCAAAACAACTAATAACTGTACAATAGTATTACATGACAGTATAAAGGTGGTTATTCAAGGATAATGAGGAGCTATTTTATCAATTTTACAATGAATCATTCCTGACATTTCAATATCAAATTGAGTAAATGTTTCTTACAAAATTCTGGGCAATGTGACAAACAAGAATGAACGAAAGTGATGCTAACTTTAATGTGATACTTGATATTCTATTTTTAAAATAACTTGTACACTGCCTCACATTACGTCTTGACTGAACAATGGCTTTTTCATGTTTGGCAGGTTGTTTAAATTGCTATATGAGCAAATTCTCTGCACATATCAGACAGTTAGTTAAATCAAATATGAGGTATGAAGCCTGAAATCCCACTGGCATAGTAATAGGTCGAGGATTAACTGGGAATTATGTCAATCCTATCAAAGCTATTTTAAGGACAATGTGATTTCATTTATGCCTGGAATGTGGGCAGGAGCACATTGATTTCCCAACTCTAGCTTGTCTGGTGCTGACCTACACTTGAACTGCTACAGTCTTTTCAGCACTGGTATTCCCACATTAGAGTTATAATGACTTTCACGTAGATTAGTTTTCAATTGCAATTTCTACTGTTTGATATAGCAGTAAATATGCACACAATAAGGTGACACACGCAGCAATGGAATCGAGAACTAATTAATTAATTTTGGTAGTGTTTATGGTTGATGGTGTTTATTTTACTGGAGCATGAGAAACATTCCTTGATCTTTTCAAGACCTTGCTATTGCATATTTGACAACCATTTCCTTGAATAGAAAAGCTTCAATTTAACATCTCATCCAAGAGACAGTGTTTTCAAGTGTTGGTTAAATTGTATGCGAAGTTCTGGGATAGATCTTAATCGACAATCTTCTGAAATTTAATTAGGAATCCTGTGACTAACCTAAGCTGAAACATTGATGTGTGCCTTCATCTGGTATCTACTGGAACAAAGATAACATAACAAGAAAATTTCAAATAACACGAACAAATGTCCTGCTTGTTTTGAAGAATAGCTTTTGCAAATGTGACATTTTGAGACAGATAGGGAGATGATGGCATAGTTGCTTTGCCACTGGAATAATAATCCACAGACCTAGGCAATGCTCTTGGGAACCAAGTTCAAATCACAGCAGATGATGAAATATGAATTCAAATTAAGTCTGGAATTAAAACTCTCGTGGAAATTTGCTGAAATATGTTCTGTAAAGTAAAAAGCAGGACAAATCTGATCAAGCCAATTACTGCCCCTCAGTCTACTCTCGATTATCAGTAAAATGATGGACGGTGTCAACAACAGTGCAATCAAACAGCAAATGCTCAGCAATAATCTGCTCCGTGATTCCCCATTTGGGTTCTGCCAGGGCCAATCAGCTCCTGAACTCATTACAGCCTTGGTCCAACATACAAAAAAGAGTGGAACTGCAGAGAGGAGATGAGAGAAACTGCATTTCACATTAAGATAGCATTTGATCAAGTGTGGCATCAAGGAGCCCTGGTGAAACTAGGGTCAAAGGGTATCAAGGTAGAGGGAAGTTCACAGTTTGTAGCAATCATTCTGGCACATAGGAAGATGGTTGTGGTTGTTGGAGGTCAGTGATCTCAGCTCCAGGAAATCTCTTCGTGAGTTCCTCTGGGCACTGTCCTAGACTCAACCATCTTCAGCTGCTTCCTCAATAACATTCCTTCCATCATAAGATCAGAATTGTGATTGTTTGCTAATGATTACACAATATTCACCAGAATTTGTGACTCCTTAGATAATGAAAGAGTCCAAGTCCAAATGCAACAAAATTTGCACAATATCTAGGCTTGGGCTGACAAGTGGTAAGTAGCATTTGCACATACAAGTGCCAAACAATGACCATCTCCAGCAAGTCATGATGTGGAGGTGCCACTGTTGGACTGGGTTGGACAAAGTCAGAATTCACATGACACCATGTAGACCATTTGGCCCATCGAGTCCACACCAACCCTCTAAAAAGCATCCCACCCAAGCCCACACCATACCTTATCCCTGTTAGCTGCACTTCCCAAGGCTAATCCACCTAGCCTGCACATCCCTGGACACTGTGGGCAACTTAGCTTGGCCAATCCACCTAACCTGCACTTCTTTGAACAGTGGAAGGAAACCCATGCAGGCACAGAGAGAAGATAGAAATTCCACACAGACAGTCGCTCAGGGGTGGAATTGAACCCCGGTCCTACTGCTGTGAAGCAGCAGTGCTAACCACTGAGCCACCATGGCACCAGGTGGCAGAGGTTACAAACACCCTGGAGGTGACAATTAACAGGAAACTGGCCTGGATTAGCCACAGAAATATGCTGCTGCAAGTAGTTCCCCTCCAACTTCTCAAACCCTGTCCACCATCTACTTGGCAGAAGTCACGAGTGTAGGAGGATACTCTGCACTGAATGCAGCTTCAATGACACTGGAGAAGTTTGTCACCATCTAAGACAAAACAGAGCTCTGGATTGGCGCATTCATAAACATTCACAGCCTCCACCGCCAATGCTCAGTAGCAGCAGTGTGTACTCTCTACAAGATGCACTGCAGGAATTCACCAAAGCTCCTTAGACAGCACCTTCCAAACTCACAACCACTTCTGTCCAGAAGGACAAAGGCAGCAAATACATGGGAGCTCCACCACCTGCAAGTTCCTCTCCAAGCCAGTCACTATCCTGACTTGGAAATATATTGCTGCTCTTTCTATGTCCCTGAATCAAGATCCCGGAACTCCCTCCCCAACACTATTGTGGTTCAACCTTCAGCAAATGGACTGTAGTGGTTCAAGAAGGCAGCTCAGTTTAACCTTCTCAAGGGCAACTGAGAAATACGTAATAAATACTGGCTCAAGTTAGGAGTTGAGTTACTCACTGCAGGATTCCTAGCCCTTGACCTGGTCTTGCAGCAATGTGCTTATAATGACTACTGAAGTCAGTACACTTCTGAACAATGTGTTTGCACTGCCTGTGGCATCAAATCCAGGGCCTGAAATTGAAATTTGCTGCTTCCAAGATTTGTTCAAAGTAAGATTAAAGTGGTTAGTGTTGAATCAAAGACAAGAGCAGGTGGCAGAGGGAGTGGGACAGAGAAGATGCACTGAAGAGAGCAGCTGCACAAGCACACCATCCCTCACGTACAAACCAGTACAAACGCCAATGGACAGACACACACTATAGGCATCAGCAATGGGATAAGCCACGCTTACACTGGCAGAGTCGGTGCAAGCCAAGTGCACATGCATAACTCTTCCAGACGCATTTTCAATCAGCCTCAGGGGTTTCTAAACAGATTAGCTGACTACTTAACTCATTTCTGTTCGTGGGAGCTGGTTTGCACAAGCTGCTGCTTCATTTATGTAGATATCAGTTCAAGAGCAACCCACTGACTATGACCCATATTGAAATGTATTGCAAGATGTTTCTTTCACAGGGTTGCCCATATATCTCTCCCTTACAGAGGCTCTAAAAAGTGTCATTTACCAGAAGCTTTTTTTCATGTTGGCCTTTTAAATGACTCCAAAATATTTATTTTGTCAGTATCCAGCAACTAAAATAATGCATATTCCAAGGATGTCAAGTTTTTTTGGCAACAATATCCCCATAATCATCAGGTCCCTTTTTGGAATAAGTCTTTCTGCAGGTGGTGACACTTCAAGCCGTTGCCAACAACAAATATAAGTAGTTCAAGGGAATATTTCCATTCCTTTACTGTTACATTCATAATGCTGTCAGAAGACTGTTTCTGATAAAGTTTCTGAATGTAAACTTTTGATACACAAGTAATGATTTTGACATTGTTGTCTTCATTGTTATTAAATAATCCAGAGTAGTCATTATACTGCAGTGATCAAGTCTTTGACTGAAAAATATACATTCTGTCTAGGTCCTGGCATAGTGGTGTAGGTAACATGGGTAATATCAATCTATGCACAGTTGTTTATATGAGGAACACAATCTCCTGTGATCTTGATTGACACGTATGGATTTTTCTCTTACCTGTTTTAAGAGAGGTGAAAGGAAGTGTTTTATTTGGGTGACAGGAAAATCTCTAAAATCTAGAAAGCAAAACAAAAGGCAATTTGGCAGAACAACTCTCTGCAGATTGGTACAGGTCATCAAGAATGTTGAGCAGCTGGAATAGAAACACTCCAACTTCCCTAAACTTCCAGGTTTGCAGTTTCTTTTTGGAATTTCAAACGCAATCTCAAAATTTATCCAAAAGAGCTAGATTCAAAATTCCACAGACTTTGCAGGAATCTTCATTGATCAAAGCAAAGAGCAGCAACAGATCCACAAATTTCACAAATTGAAAGATGTCCCAAAGAGTTTACGGCTAATGAAGCTGGTGTCTTCGGTGCCTGCTAAAGCCTCAACTCCTTGGCTACTGACTCTCTCCAATTCCCCATCAACTCTCTGAGACTGTTCAAGACTATAGGATCATATTTGACCTTAAGATGAACTTCTGCCTATCACTTAGACAACCTAATTCTAGTTCTTAACAGGGCCTGACTCCAACCTGACATGTCCATAACTGAATCTCTCATCTATGCCTTTTGTACTTCTGGACCTGACTATTCTAATGCCAGCTTTCCACTTTCTACCTTCCCTAAATGGGAGATTATCCAATGCTGCTGTCCACGCACTTATTCTCATCAAGCCTCACTCATTGATCACCCCGATCTCACTGATTTGTACTGGCTTACACTTAAGACACATCTCAGCTTTTAAACTTTCATCCTTATTTTCTAATCCATTCTTGACCTCATCTCTCCTCATCTCTGCAATCTCCTCTAGCCCTACAATTTTCCAAGATTTCAGCACTCATCTAATTCTAAACTGTTGAGCATTAAAATTTTAATTGGTCCAGCATCTTCTGTGCCTGCAGTTGCCTGGGTGCTAAGTTGTGGAACTGCTTCCCTGAACTTCTCCATCTATTACCTCATTTTCCACTTTTAAGATAGTCTATTAAAAATTACCCCTTTGATCAAGTTGTTGGCCATCTAACCTAATATTGCTTTATATGGTTCAGTCGCAAAATTTACTTTGTAACACTCCTGTGAATCACCTTGTAATGCTCTACTGCGTGAAAAGGATTATGAAGAGTCACATTGTTGTTGCACCCTTCAGATGTAGTCACTGTTTTAATACAAGAAATGCAGCTGTCATTTTGTACACAACAAGGTCACTTAAAACAAAATTAAGAGAGCAGCTCATCTGTTTCAGACAAAGGTTGAAGGGTAAATGTTGGCCACGATATCAGGAGAACTTCCTTGTTCTTTGTAAAGGATCTTTTATGCCCACTTAAAGGCCTGATATGCCTCAGTTTAATATTTCATTTCAATGAATGACATCAACAACAGATGCAATGATTGCTTCTTCTTTGCAAATTCCTGGGGATTAAAAGAACTGCTTACCTGAAAGGCAGATTGACGTGACCAATTTTTCTCTGGTGTGTGCCTGGGGAATACTCAGTATTCAGACAAGGGTACAACAGCCAGGGACCAGTTATGCCAAGTTTTCACTCATTCTGCTATCAAAGTATTTCTCGTGTTCTCCATAACGGACTGTATAGTGAGCTGGCAACCAATATGAAGATAGGCCAGAAGCAGTAGGCTTCAGCTTCTCTAGCTCAGCCAAGAGTTTGACTGAAGCATGAAGGCCATCACTTGGAACCATAGGAAAATCAAACACTTTCTACTTACATCTTAGAACAGGATGGGCACAGAGTCCGATCAGGTATCCTGACAGGATAATTGTCATTCAATATCTGTACAAAGACACTACAATTAACCAGAAGAGGTAGATCCATGGAGCACAGGCATACCCATACAAACTTGGCAAGGTCCACATTACTAGCAAAGGTTTGCTAGCTGTTCTGAATGCAGCTTGTAACCTGATATAATTTCACATAAATTCTGGTTATCCTTGCCCAGATGTCTCAGATTGATCAGTTGGCTTACTATGCCTGTTTCCTGTCAAGCCTCGTCATACACTGCACCTGTACTGGAGAAGTATGGGACCTATTAAAAAGTTTCAAACCCATAAATGTAGACGGATGCTCCACTATGATCCAAAATCTGCCACTTTACTTATAAGTTCTGATATTATGAAGTTGCAGCTGTTACAGTTTCTCTCTGATGGCATGGTTCAGTGGCAAAATTAGGCACACAATCTTTTGTTCGTGATTTATTCAACATCTCAATATGTGAGATAAAAGGAGGTTACTTCTCAAGCAAGGGTAACCATCATTCATGTGAAACAATTAGTTTTAACTAAGATTGCAATTGTGTTCTGAACTTCTGTCAAAATTCTGTTCCCAATGTGACCTCACTTAATTTATAAGGCTGTTTCAGCGCTCCATGGACCTCCCTTATTTAGTATTATCTTTAAAACAACTTTGCTATTTTCCAAGACAACACAGTGTGGAGCTGGAGGAACACAGCACGCTAGACAGCATCAGAAGAACAGGAAAGCTGACATCTCGAGTCAGGACCCTCCTTCAGAAAAAAAAAGGGTCCCGACCCGAATTGTGTTCCCTGTGTATTTTATTGGACAAGAAGAAGGGCAATCTTATGAAGGGTTCAAAAATAAAGGACAGCTCAGGCAGTAGGTTCACTCCTGTTAACAGCCAGCAACTATATTTATATAACATACTGTTCCACCTGGTATGTCAGGGAAAGATTTCCTTTGCAGCTACCACTTCATTGTCGAGGCAATGACTAAGCTGGGCCATCTGCTGTGAACTGCCTGAACAACAATCTCAAGGACATTGCCTGCTCTTCCTGTGGCTGTATAAACCACAAAGACATTAAGTCTTTAAGCTGCACCTCAAGGGGTATCTGTTAGATAATCTGGTCTACTGACCAGAGTTACATAAAGGAAATGACTGATGCCACATTTGCCGACACTTTTATGAATAAGAAGGAGCCTATAAGCCAATATACTTACATACAGATGCACAAATACATACACAAGCTCTGTAAACTATTGTATTATTTAATCTTGTATTAAACAGTTTGAATTATGTACTCTGCTTTTATTTCTTTCCTGTTCATCAGTGTGAGCTAGTTTTGATGAAGGCCTGTATGCTGAATTTGTCTCATGGAATAGATATTGAAAAAGGGATTGGTATCCTGACTAAATACTGCATGATGAGCATGAGGACACAATGGCAGGATGGGAAGTATTAGGTAAACCAAGAGTTTTACCAAAAGTTTGATGTTGTTTTGAAGCTGTGAGGGAACTGTGTCGAATTGTATCTGTGACCATAAAGTTAAGGGAGCTCAAGATATCACCCCCAGACAGCTGAGATAACAAAGTGTAGAACTGGATGAACACAGCAGGCCAAGCAGCATCAGAGGAGCAGGAGGGCTGATGTTTCGGCTTAGACCCTTCTTCAGAAAATAGGGTCTAGGAAGAAGGGTCTAAGCCCAAAATATCAGCCTTCCTGCTCCTCTGATGCTGCTTGGCCTGCTGTGTTCATTCAGCTTTACACCTTGTTATCTCAGATTCTCCAGCATCTGCAGTTCTTACTATCTCTGAAACAATTTTTACCCCCAGACAGCTGCTATTTTTCTTAAAGCATAACTTTTGAAGAGATTCCAGCTTCAAAATCCCTCCACCCCCCGCCTTATCCCACGTCCAGCCCTGCCCCTCCTCTTTGCCTCCCTGACCTGACCTAACCTAACCTGTCCATCTTTCTACTCACTTATCCGCTCCACCCTTCCCACTGACCAACCACTACAGCCCCCTACCTGCATCCACCTATCTCCATCCCAACTACTCTTTCCCAGCCCCACCTCCTGATTTACTTCAGGGCTCCCCTACCCCTCCCCATTCCTGATGAAGTGTTTCGGCCCGAAACGTTGACTTTCCTGCTCTTCGGATGCTGTCTGACCTGCTGTGCTTTTCCAACCTCACATCTACTGACTTTGGCTTCCAGCATCTGCAGTCCTTACTGTCTCCAAATCACTGATAGCCAATACTCGAAGTCTCTTCGAAGGATAACCACCTTGAAGAAGCTTTCCTCCGCCCTCCGAATGGAACTCAGTCTCTCTCCCACTGAAATCTCCCAGATGTCTCCTCTGCCCTGAAGCTCTTCAAACACATTCTGAAGGAATCTCGCAACTACAGCCATGACTCCTTCCTCAATGGCTGTCCATGCAGCCGGCTCATCACCCATGGACTCCAAATAACTTTCAGACCTTCAGAATTTGGACCCAGCCATGACAATTGTTAACTGCAGTACCACCGGGGCCTCCAGAAATGATTCTCCCTGCGGATTCTCAGCTCCATGCTCTCTGCCATGCGATGACATCTTCTTTCCCTGCAGTCTGCCTTTCCCTAGTTCAAGGCCTCTCTTTCCCAGACTTGCAGAGGACCTCTACTGTTCTTTGTTCTCAGAAAGTTCCACACCCTCAACAAACATATTTTCTCCGCTCTAACAGATATCAAAGACCGTAAGTATGTCAAACTCTCATACTTACCTCCACACATAGAGCTCCTCAACTATTCAGCAACCCAACCACATTTCCAACCTTCACAGGGATCAACCCAATGCCATTGACCACAGAAGTGCTCCAACCGCTCCTATGGATCGTGTGACCACTGCTTCCACTGCCATCGAAGAACATGTGACTGCCGACATCATTGACGACTGGGTTATTTCTGCTTCCACCCACATGACCGCTCCAGCGCGCATATCCAGTCTGTATGAAGCCTGCACCCCCACTCCTGGCCCAGTTCCACACTCAGCCCCAGCCCCTAGCCCTGCTGGGTATTGACCATCCCCCCACCCTGTCCCCAACCTCCCCTCACTGAGGCTTAATGGTCAGTCCTCAGCAAAGGGCTCACCTTCATTCCCCTGCGCCCACACACAAACAAATTCCACACATGTCATGATGTCGAGCTCTTTATCCGCCAAATCCATCTCCATGCCTATTTCTTTGAACGGGAATCCAACCCACCGTCTAACAACTCCTTCTCCAGCCTCCAGAAAACTCCATCCTCCTCAACACCCCCTCTTGGCCTCCTGTCCTTGACATCTTCATTTCCAACATCAATCGCTTGAAACACTCCATCCCTCTCACCCACTCCAGCCTCTCCCCATCGGAATGTGTAGCCTTCCGTTCCCTTCACTCCAACCTCACTATTGAACCCGCTGACAAGGGTGGGGGGGCATGGGGGTGCAGTGGTGGAATGGTGAACTGACCTCTACATTGCTGAGGCCCGACGCCAAATCTCTGACACCTCTTCCTTCCGTTTCCTCGATCATGACCCCACCTCTGATCACCAAGCCATCATCTCCCAGGCCATCAACAAACTCATCACCTTGGAAGATCTGCTGTCCACAGCCTCCAACTTGATAGTTTCCCAAACCCTGCACCGCCCATTTCTATCTCCTTCCCAAAATCCATAAACCCGAACGCCCTGCTTGACCCATTGTCTGTGCCTGCTCCTGCTTCTGTTTCTGCCCCACTGAGCCCATCACCTCCTACCTTGACTCCGTTCTTTCCCCTTTGGTCCAGGAACTCCCCACCTACATTCGTGACACAACCAGCGCCCTCCACCTCTTCAATTCCTTTGCTCCCAACACATCATCTTCACCTTGGACATATAGCCCCTTTACACCTGTATCCCCCATATAAATGGCCTAAAAGCCCTCCGCTTCTTCGTCTTCCATAAGCCCAACCAATCCCCTGCCACTGACACTCTCACTTGCATGGCAGAACTGGTCCGCACTCGCAACAATTTTTCCTTTAATTTCTCCCATTTCCTACAAACCAAAGGGGTGGCTATGGGTACCCACATGGGCCTGAGCGATGCCTGCCTCTTTGTAGGATTGTCGAACAGTCCCGCTTCACTGGCACCATCCCTCATCTCTTTCTCCATTATATTGATGACTGCATCAGTGCTGCCTCCTGCTCCCGCGAGGAGCTCAAGCAGTTCATCAATTTTGCCAACAGCTTTCACCCCGCCTTCAAGTTCACCTGGACCATTTATGATACCACCCTCCCTTTCCTAGACTTCTCTGTCTCCATTTTCGGAAACCAACTCACCACTGACATCCATTTCAAACACATTGACTCCCACAATTACCTCTTCTCACCCACCCTCCAGCAAAAATACTATCCCAAACTCTCAATTCTTCCACCTCTGCCACATCTGCTCCCAGGATGAGATGTTTTACTCCAGGACATCCCAGATCTCCTCCTTCTTTAGGGACTGTAATTTCCCCTCCTCTGTAATTAAGGATGCCCTCAAATCCTCTCCCCACAACAACAATAAGGATAGAGTCCTTAGATATGCTACACCTGCCCCTACTGCTCCCCTCTCACCTCCATTCCAGGCCCCAAACAATCCTTCCAGATCCAGCAGAGGTTCACCTGCACTTCATCCAACCTGATCTATTGTTATCCATTGCTCCCGGTGTGGTCTCCTCTATACTGGGGAGACCGAGCACAGATTCAGGTATCAGTTTGTGGAGCATCTGCTGTCTGTATGCACCAACTAATCTGACCTTTAGGTTGCCATCCATTTTCATTCCCCGTCCCATTCCCCAGGCAACTTGTCTGTCTTTGGCATCCTCCACTGTCAGAGCGAGGCCAAACATAATCTGGAGTAACAACACCTGATATTTCACTTTGGGAACTTACAGCCCAGTGGCCTGAATATTGACTTCAGCAACTTTAAAACCCCTCCACCCCCAGCTTTATCCCATGTCCAGCCCTCCCCCTCCTCCTCACCTCCCTGACCTGACCCCACCTGTCCATCTTCATACTTACTTAACTGCTCCACCCTTCCCACTGACCAATCACAATAACCCCCGTCCTGCATTCACCTATCACCTTCCCCCTTCCCCCAGCCCCACCTTCCTCCCTCTATTCACCTTTGGGCACCTGTTCCCCTTCCCAGCCCTGATGAAGGGTTCCAGCCTGAAACATTGACACTCCTGCTCCTTGGATGCTGTCCGACCTGCTGTTCTGAGGAAGGGTCACCGGACCCAAAATGTTAACTTTGTTTTCTTCTTCACAGATGCTGCCAGACCTGCTGAGCTTTTCCAGCAACTTTGTTTTTGACCTGCTGTCCTTGTCCAGCTTCACATTGAATGATGCCAGGAAAAGTATATCTGCTGAGGGCTTCAAGCAGGACAGGATTCTTATTTTAAAAAAAATACAGTGAAAAGGGCCAAAACAGGTATGATTTGTATGACATTCAGTCACAGCAAGGCAAAGGTATAAAGGAAGATGTGAAAAGCAAGTCAGGGCTGCAGCCAAGTTAAGCAGTTTGGTCACTTGCTCCAAACATACACCAGGCGATCTATTGATGGCTTGATCACTGAGACAGATTTTGTTTTGCAAGATTTCTAAGTAAGCAGTGTCATTGTGTGTATGTACTATTGCTTTGTAGTTTAATGGAAGTTTATCACATAAGTGTAACTTTATCCAACTTGTTGTGTGCCATTCGTATCTGGGCAAGACCTGCAAAATCCAATAAGTAGGTATTCCAAGCAACAGCTGGAGAGGGAACTTAAGTTAACTGGCCAACTTCCCAAAAGTCTAGATGGCTGCAAAAGTTTTACCATTAAATTCCTTTTGACAAGCTTACTGTCTACATGAACAGAAAGGCTTACGATTCTACAATACCTTGATGGTTTCTAGGCAGAAAAAATACCATTCCCCCTCTTAGATAAC
>JAHRHZ010000012.1:54967763-54999134 GCA_024137785.1 Ginglymostoma cirratum
TGCTGTGTTCATCCAGCCCCACGCCTTGTTATCTCGGATTCTCCAGCATCTGCAGTGCCTTTTATCTCTGACACCATTCCCCCTCTTAATTTTTTTTTACATCAGTGTCTGCAGTGTTCAAAAGCCTCAAGAAAACGAATGAAGACTGTTGGGAGACCAAGGCTACAGCTTCTGCCCAGTGCTGATTCTCCAATTCAGAAATCCCTATTCAATAGCAGATTGCAAATTCACATGAAGTTTATACCATCAACTGAACAACTATGAAGCATGTTACTGAATAGAACAGCAGCAATTCAGCTCCGCATACCATTTGGTTGTGTTTTGCTGGAGTTGAACTGCAGCCATTCAGTTTCTTCTGACCAATTTGCGCAGACTGTGTGAAATCCAGAAAAAGACTGAGAAGGTAACTGCGCTGAAATGCTTGGTGTATTGTCAGGCTTGCCAAAAAACTTACTGTCACTGTCAAGAATCACGTTGCAAAGACCAGCTCCAAGCTAAAGGCACAGGATTTCTTGGAAAACTTGGAGCTTATTTTTTGCAGTGTGGAGATGGTGCCCAAATCCATGAAAACACTGACAGACAAATCCATGAAGCAGCATCAGGTGGCCAATGTCTCAGCTCCAGGGCGCGGAAACAGAGACCACCCAGTGTCTGAGTGCTGCTGTGGAAACCCACAGTGAGCTTAGGCAAGTCTCAACTTAATCACAGAATCCAACTGCAGTCATCATGACTGCAGACATCAGGGCCCAGAGAGGACTTTAGAGCCTCACATTGGTCTGAGGATCTGTCCTCCAGTTGAATTATCTGGATTATGGTGATGCTAGGGGCACATGGAGTTGTGCAGCGTGATCTTGCCATCTAATTTAAGATGATAACATTTGGGTTTCCACTATAGTCACTCAGCTAAAGCCCATAGTATTGCCTCAAAGCCAGCAAGTCCAGAGTGCTGTCATCCATGTCAAGTTGATGCAGTCTGAAGTTTGGTATATTTTGGCCAGAACAGCCAAGGCACCAGAAGTATTGCTTAATCTTTCTCATTTTTAGCATTTTTAGTAGCAACATGGCTCTCATTTTGTGTATGCTGCCAATGGGTGCATTGGCCGTGTACCCAGATAATGAGAAGGCATAAGCAGATAGCCCTTGGTGCCCAGTAGCCATTGTGTTTCTTGCTGTGGGCTGCAGAATAAAGGCATTCTGGCTGCTGCCAGGATATCAGGCGGTGATCAGTATGATGGTCTAAGTATGATTGCACAATATTTAATATGGAGAGTATAACCCTATACTCTCTGTCATTATATTTTCCACCCAAAAGGCAGCATTCTCACTGTCACTGACACACTGCAGGATGGGAAAGGCCACTATCCTTCTGAGAGAACATGCACACCCTGTTTGTTATTCTCTGTAAGGATAGAATGCTAAGTATATCCCCCTTCTACACATACAGTACATCAGCCACCTCCCTTTTACAATCTTAAGTGGCAAATTGAATTGTTGGAGATGTTCAGTGCTCTGGTCTTTAAAGATCCCAATACAGAGTGGCCATGGTCATCTTTATAGTCACTAGCAACACTATCTTTGCCCTACTCTGAGCCTGAAAGAGATGACATGTGCTCAGAAAGTATCTCTTCAGTAAACATAGGACCACTGCACTTAGGAGCAGGAATAAGTCAGTTGAGCCCTTAAGACTGCTCCACCATTTACTAAGATCATGGCTGATTTGGTTATAGTTTCAGCTCCTCTTTCCTGTCCATGATCTATAATCCCTGACTCCTTTGTCTGTTAAAAGTTAATCAATCCCTGCTTTGATTAAATTTAAAGACCCAGCCTTCATTACCTTCTAGACAAAAGAATTCCGTACTTTAACAGACAAATTGCAAACTTTCTCCCTGGCTTCAGTTGGATGAAGAATTGATTCCTCAAGACATTGAGGGAACATAAAAACTGCAAGTACTGCGGATGCTGTAAATCGGAGGCAAAAGTAGGGATTGCTGGAAAAGCTCGGCAGGTCTGGCAGCAGTTGTGGACAGAAATCAGAGTAAACATTTCAGGTTGAGTGACACTTCCTCAGAATTGATGGTAGCTAGGAAAATAATTCGGATTGAGCATTAGGAGAATATGTTCATCTGAGACTGCTTTGTCCTCTCTTCGTTTCCTCCTTAGAGCTGCCTGACTTCCTCTGCTCATTCTTCTTGTCATGATACAAGCTGAGTGAAACCAAATCTATAGCCACCTTTCACTGGGGGCATGTCATCTCACCAAACCTTTGAAGTGAATCAAGTTCTTCACCACAAGCCATTAAAGTTTATGAACTTTATAATGTCACATCACACTGCAAACCACCAAATCCTTCAACTAACTCAATGGGACGGAGTAGAAAATCAATCTGGCCTTAACCTAAAAGTAGTTAATTTTTCGCTGAGATTACCACTGGGGGAAGAGGGAACTTAGGTCATTTAGCCTAAGAGCTGTCATTGGGAAAAAGTGAAAACCCATTAATGAAGAAAAAGCAGAACTGTGGAATTATTAGAAAATCATATTACAACCAGACTGAGTCAAAAAGGTTTTGTGAAAGAGGAATCTTTTCTGATAAATTAGTAGAGTTCTTTAAGGATGTAGCACAGTGGATAAGAGGTAATAGTTTCCAAAAAGTATTCAATAAGCTGTTACGTGTAAAGTCTATAAAGTTAATAGACAAGAGCTCATGGTATTGAGTATTATGTATTGCCATAGATAGAAGATAGGCTAACAAACAAAAAACAGAGAGTTGTGGTAAATGGGTTATTTTCACTGTAACTGGTAGATTGCTACCATGATTATCTGCATTAAAAACACATCTACTCACAATATAGCATTTAACAGTGATATTTAAATATGTCAAAACATTTTACACTTCACTTTCAAAATGGTCCCGATTCCTGACCAGGCATCACAGCCTCTCCAAAGAGATATCATTTCTTTAGAGGTCGCTCACAAAACCACATAAGCACCAAAGAAAAGGACCCCAATTTTAGAAAAGGTGCAAATGCGTTTTGCACCCTAGGCCTTCATGACCCACCAAACAGCCATAAAAAAGCCGTGAAATTAGGAACGCATAGGAAGATAGTTTGCAGCCAGATATGAACTTTCACTGGGAGACAAAAAATCCAGGCTAAGCCTACCTCTATTTGTAAAATCAAAGACCCATATATATTTCTAATAGCTGTCTGACTCATGCTGTTACCTTCAAAGGTATATGGCCTTGTTCCTCCCTCTTCAAAATTGTTGCTGCTTCTCTTCTCTCTTCCTAACAGAATGAATCTGTAATGTTTGGAGCCAGGTTGACCACGTTGACTATGGAATCGATGATTGAGGTTGCTAATCTGGGCCAATCAGGAAAGCCCTGGCTGACCAATATAATCGGGGATTGGAATCTCCGCAGTTAGGGCAAGTGACTCTGAGCTGGCTGGCCACAGCCAGTGTAATGTGCACAAGTAAATTAAGGGTGATTTGGTGACAGGATACCGGCCTCTGTGCAGTTATTTCAGAATCACTTCATAGTTCCTTGCATTAAATTTCATCTGCCACGCATCTGGCTAGTTCAACATTCTATTCCCTTGCAGTCTGCTACTAACTTCCTTAATATTTTAACATATTTCTGAATTTTGTGTTTTTGGTGAATTTTGTATACTCAAAAGAAAACAAAGAACTGTGGATCTGCAGATCTGAAACAAACAAAAACAAGAATTGCTGGAGAAACTCAGCAGGTCCATCAGTATCTGTGGAGAGAGAAACAGTTATTGCTTTGACTCCATTGTGGGTCACTGGACTTGCAGCATTAACTCAGTTTCTCTCTATATAGATGCTGCCAGACCTGCTGTGCTTCTCCAGCAGAAATTGTTATGGTCACTAATATATATCAAAAGGTGAACTGGACGCAAAATCTGATGACACATGGTCACTTCTCTCCAATCTGAGAAACAACTAATAATTCAACATTATTGTCTGCCAACTCTGTTTCCATCCAATATGAGAATTTAAATTTTCTCCTATATATTATCTACCTTCTTGTACAGTCTTAAGATGAACACATTAGTCACTTCAAGAATTATTGACTACACGTATAATTATGGTATGTCTTGATTCCTGTCACTCTTGTCGTTTAATTCAGAACGTTGTGGGTTCAAATTGTACCCTGAGGATTTGAGCTCAAAATCAACACTGACATTGCAGTGCAGTACTGAGGAATTGCTGCACTGCTGTCTTTCAGATGACAAACCAAGGCCCGGTCTGCCTCAGAGATGGATATTAAAGATCAAATGTTGTTGTTTTTGAAGAGCAAGTTATCCTGGCATTCCTGGTGAACATTTATGCCTCAGTTAGCATCACCCAAAAATAGTTTATCTGATTGTTATTGTGTTGTTGTTTGTGAGGGCTTGCAGTGGGAAAATTAGCTCCCACATTACAACAGTGACTGACTGCACTTCAAAAGTATTTAATTGACTGTGCAGCACTTTGAGATATACTATGTTCACGAAAGATACTGTAAAATGGCATCTTTTAATCCTCAGCGTGTTGTACTTTACACATTTCAAGTGAAATATCATATACCAGTGACATGGGTTCATTAACAATACTTAGATACACTTTTTGGACTAATCTTTTTTTTGTCATATTCACCCGAATGTGAAATACACCCGACATTTTATCTTCAAAAATCAGCATTGATTATCACTACTGGGGACAATATACAGGACTAGAGTTTGTTTTTTTTGTATCCATTTACTTTAGGTAAAATTGTCTTGATCATTTTAATGATGCCATTTATTATAGTTTATTTGGACAGCCACTTACAAGGGGACACTTAAAAAGCTTCTTATTTATTATAGCAAAGGCTGTACATATCTGTTATTTCCCCTGCTCTTCTATTAACACAATATGAAAAATACATACCAGGAGAGACAGAACAGGGAAGAAATGTATTAGCTAGATATTGGTATGCCTGTATCGATTGTAAAAGAACATCCATACCAATTGGAACTAACCTTGGAGTATCCCATTGAAAATACAAAGTGTAGTAAAGTTCCAGCGTGCGAGAAAATACAAATGTTAACAACATATGAGAAAAAGAAAAAATACAAATTGTACTTTCTTGCAATGAAGCAGGAAGTCTGACAAATGCTTGACCTGGAAAGTCTTGTATGAAGTGATTGACTGGACATCATTAGCATCACAGACTCATTGGTGGAATAGTTCCAATTAACAGTATACATATCTGGAAGGGAATAGATTCTTTCAATGAATCATATCAGAAGAAAAGAATATTTTGTGTCAGCACATCTAAACTCCATAATTGAGGCATAAACAGGAGAGGTCATGAAAGCAGAAAGGATACACATAGAACAACTGCAGGCAGAATTAGTAGAAGGTATCAAGGGTAAACTATTGTTGTGCAAATGTTATAGATTCCTGCCTGGGATAAAGCTTTACTCTTGATCTGCAGAATGCAATGGGGAATGTTATGAGAAGACTGAATCCCAGAATTCCAAAATTACTACAATGCAGAGGAGGTTGTTTGGCCCATTGTATCTGCACCAGCTCTCTGAACATTTTAACCAAGTGCAAGCCTCCCATCTTTTCATATAACCCTGCACATCGGTTCAATTTAAATAATCACTCAATGCCTTCTTGAACTACATCTACCATATGTTCAAGCAATGTATTCCAGACCCATCGACTTGTTATGACAATAACATTTTTTTTTCATCTCGCATTTGCTTTCTTCATAAAGGACTTTAAAACTGGTCCCTTTAGTTCTTGATACGAGCATTTTCTCCCTAGATCCTCATGATCCTGAAAACTTTGAGTAAATCTCCTCTCAGCCTTTTCCTCTCCAAAAAATCCTAACTTTTCCAAACTTTACTCATAAATGATGTGCCCCACCCTGAGAATCATTCTTGTAAAGTTCTTCTGTATTCACTGAAATGCATTCATATTGTGTAGTTTCCAGAACCGCAGGCAATACTCCAGATGCGATCTAACCAGTGTATTCACAAGAAGTCCATCATAGCTTCCCTATTGTTGTTCTCTGTGCACCTTTTTCCTAAAGCCCAGAACGTGATGTGATTTATTAACCACCCAACTTAACTGTCCTGCCTAATTAAATGACTTAAATACACATACACTATGGTCATCTACTCCTACATGACTTTGAGAATAGTGCCCTTTTGTTTTATATTATCTCACTATGTCCTTTCTACCGAAGTGTGTCACCTCATGCATCTCATTGAACTTCAGCCACTTCCTATGCACTCACTCTGACAACCTGTCAATGTCCTTTTGAAGTTCTACGTGGTGCACCTCTCAGCGTGTCACGCAAAACTTTGAAATTGTCCCCTGCGCATCAACATCTAATTCTTTCACATATATCAAGAAAAGCATGGGCCCGACTTCAGATCCCTGGGGAACTCAACTACAAATCTTCTTCAGGCCTGTAACAGGCTCATTAATCATTTTTCTTTGTTCTATTCTGAGAAGAGTCATATTGGACTCAAAGGATGATGCCAAACCTGCTGGATTTTCCAGCATTTTCTATTCCACAACCATTTCTCCTTGTTTCCTACACTTCAAGCAGTACTGTATCCACATTGCTGCTGTCTCTTTTATTCCACTAATGATAACTTTCCTCACAAGTCTGTTATACAGCATTGTAATGAATGGCTTTTGAAAATCACATACACTATACTAACAGCATCTCTGTTACCTCTTCAACAAATTCTAGCAAGTTAGTTAGACGCTGGTTTCTCTTAACAAATCCACACTAATACTTCCAAGTCAATACATATTTTCCACTGTGACTATTAATTCCACCCCAAATAATTGTTCCTAGAAGTTGCCCCTTCACTAAAGTTAAAACTGACTGGCCTGTAATTGATGGGCCTATATGTACAATCTATTTTGGATAAAAGTATATTGTTTGCAGTTTTCCAGTCCTCTGCCACCACACCCAAATTCAAGGAAGATCGAAAAATAATTGTCAGTGCTTCTACAATTTTTGTTCTACTTCCTTCAATATCTTTGGATGTATCTCTGCCAGCCCCAGTGTCTTAACAATATTAAAAACCAACAGTTTATCCAATGCCTCTTCCTTATCAATTTTAAACTTTTCTAACGTTATAAAGTCATTGAGATCCCCATGGCTTCGTATGCCTTGCCATCGCAAGTGAACATCTAAATGCTTACTAAATGTTACAGGGGTTTATACCACTACCTCCCTTATGGGCAGTGGGATTCGTTTGATCTATCTGGCCCACATCATTCCTAAAAACAAGATCAAGGTGTGCCACTTTTCTTGTTGGTCTGGTCATACACTGCTGTGGGAAATTCTGCAATGGATTCATATCCATTACAGAAAAAGAATGTTTCAGAAGGTTCAATGACAGATTGGATTGGCTATAGTTAGAAATAAGAAGGATGAAATTAAATTACTCGGTGTAATCAATAGACCACTAACTAGTGTGAAAGACGTGGAGGGACAAAATGGCAAGGAAATTACAGAGATTATAATCATAGCAACGTTCTTTACGTAGGCCATTCAGTACCTCAAGCCTGTTCCAACATTCAATGAGATCAAGGCTGATCTGTGATCTAATTGGAGCAGGTTTGAGGTGCTGAATGGCCTACGTAAAGAACATTGCTATGATTATAATCTCTGTAATATCCTTGCCATTTTGTCCCTCCACGTCTTTCACACTAGTTAGTGGTCTATTGATTACACCAAATAATTTAACCTCATCCTTCTTACTTCTAACTCTAGCCAAATCAATCTGTCCTTGAACCTTCTGAAACATTCTTTTTCTCTAATATTACAATGTTCAACTTAATCAAAAGGACTACCATTCTTTCCACCTCCCTCACTTTATATCTTTTCTAACACATTGTAACCAGGAATATGTAACACTCAGACTTGCCCTTCCTTGATCCATGACCCTTAACACCACAACATCATTAACCCAAAGGCAATCTATGCCTGTAACACACCCCTGAATCTAATAAGTATGTTGTATGCATGCGCACACATGATATTGTACGAGAAATTGATTGACACATTTAGTAAAACAGGAAAGAAACTTTTGAAGTTAACTGAAGACTGTTTTATGAATCAATTCCATTCAAGAACAGACTAATCAAAAAGAATGAAAAAGAATCCTAGAGTTGATTATGATTAATTGGGTCAATCTCCAACAGAAAGGTGGATAACGCTTTTGATCATACACTAACAATATTCAAGATTATAAGTGTTGGAAAGATTATAAAAACTGAAACAAAAATGCCACATTTTAGGAGGAATAATCTTACATATTTGTGACATCGTGCCAAGAAAGATTGCATATAGCAAGAGGAGTAAAGGAACATAGGAATTCCTCCATGATGGCAATTCTAATTAATATAGGTCAATGCAGGCTCATGCAACATCTCACTATTTAAAATATGTGCTTTTTTATTCCTTCTGTCAAAATGGACAATTTCCTACTTTTCCACACAAAGTAATAAATTTAAATACACTCTATTTTAATGAAAGCACCAAGCAACTCAAAAAATAAAGAAGGAATTTAAGATCAAATTTGAAAAGACCTGGGGATGTAAAATAAGCAACAAACTGACAAAGAAAAATTTGCAAAATAACAGGTAGTTTTTTTTTCACTTTTGTTCAGAGAAAAAAGGGGAACAAACATAATGAGGATACTGAAAATAGGATAGGTGAGGGCATGTCAATTGATGTTTCTTCACAGGCTACAAACATGCTAAATCAAAAACAGAAATGCAGGAGGAACTCAGCATCTGTGGAGAATATAAGTAAATAATAAATTAAGAACTCATCAAGAATGACAGTAGAGTGGGTGTATTAAAGCTGTGGTATGTCGGAGCTCAAGAATATGATTGCGATCCAAGGCAAACCTATTTGTGATCAGTGTTTGAAATATGCACAACTTCAGCTCACAGTTTGATTGGAAGTTGAACTACAGACACTGTGTTGCATCAGGGATGGGGACTGTTACCTGGTTTCTTTGTACCAGGAGGCAGATAGGGTGTTCTGATATTGTCAGTGGTCAGGGACAGGCAGATGTGACTGTAAGTAAGCTGGTAAGGGGACCAGAAGACAGGAGTGTCAGCCTCTGGAATTGTCCAAAAGGTTTGAGGTTTGGATGATAACAGGGACTGGGGGATGGATGATCAAAATTACTGTGGCATCATGGTATAGGAAGCCATCCAAGTGGGGGAACCCAAAAGGAATGCAGCTGTAGTAAAGAACAGCATGGTCAGGGAGATTGACACTGTTGTCTACAGCAAAAGGCATGAATCAATGTGACTGTGCTATCTGCCGTTGCCAGGGTTCAGGGCTGGAGAAGAACATGCAGTGGGAGGGGGAGAATCCAGTTGCTGTGGTCCATGTAGGTACCAATGGCATAGGTAGAACCGGGAAGGAGGTTATGCAAAGTCAAAATGAGGAACTAGGCACAAAATTCAGAAGCAGAACCACAAAGGTAATTGTCTCTAGATTATTACCTGAGCCACATGCAAATTGGCATATTAGAAAGTTAGAGACAACAAATAGGAAAAATTCTAAGAATTCTAATGGTTAACTCTAAAAGTCAATGATTGTATCTAACTCAAAGAAAAGGCACGTAATTCTGCAAAGGTATGTGGCAGGTCAGGAGATTGGACTAAATAAGAAAAAGAATATAAAAATATACATAGAATGTTGCTAAAGAGGGAAAAAATTAAAGTATGAGTACAAGTTAGCCAAAAATATGGAAAGAGATGAAATATAAGGATATTTAAAGACAAAGAAAATTGACAGTTGTTTAAGCTAAAAACAAAGTAAGAGGGTATCCTAGGCAAAATGAGCCTGTGGAACGAGTATTGGGTGATAAAGAAATGACAAATAAATTGAACAGGTAATGTTCAGGCTTTTTCAAGCTGGAAGGGTTGGTCACAAGGGTTGGTGCTGAGGCGCCAGTTGTTCACAAATTATATCAATGATTTGGATGAAGAGATCAAAGGTTAAGTTTTAAGTTAGTTAAATTTTGCTGATGATACAGAGATAGGTAGGACAGTGAGTTGTGAAGAGAATATGAAGTGCCAACAAAGGGTTATGGATTGGTTATGCGTGTGGGTAAAGATCCGGAATAAAGTGTGGAAAAGTAGGAAATTGTCCAGTTTGACAGAAGGAATATAAAAGAAGCACATATTTTAAATGGTGAGATGTTGCAGAACTTTGGGATGCAGAAAGATCTGGGTGTCCAGGTGTATGAATCATAGAAAGCTCGTACGCAGGAACAGCAAGCAATCAGGAAAGTTAATAAAATGTTATGTTTTATTGTGCGAGGAATTGAATGCAAGAACAAGGAGATACTTTTTTAGCTATACAAGGCATTGGTGAGACTACATCAGGAATCCTCTGTACAGTACTGGCTGGTCACCATACTTAGGGAAGGATTTGAATTTGTTAGAAGCAGTTGAGAGAAGGTTTACTAGACTAATATCTGCAATGAACACATTTTCTAATGAGGAAAGACTAGACACGTTAGTCCTGCATCCTCTAGAGTTTAGAAGAGTTAGAGGTAACTTAATTGAAACATATTCGATCCTGAGGGGACTTGAATGGGTGGTTGTTGAAAGCACCTTCCCTGTTATAAGAGAATCTAGAACTAGGGGACATAGTTGAAATTTATGGGGCATTGATTTAAAACAAAGATGAGGAAACATATTTTCTCTCAGAGGGTTGTGGTCTTTGGAGTTTTCTTCCTCAAAAGGCAGTGGATGTGGAATCTTTACGTATTTTTAAGGCAAAGTTAGAAAGAGTTTTGATTACCAAGAGAATGCAAGATTATCTTGAGATTAAAATAAGATCAGCCATCATCTTATTGAACGGCAGAATAGGCATGGAAGGCAGTGTGGTTTATTCTTGTTCTTTGTTCATTAGTTTATACAAAAGTGGAAGCTAATAACTAAGTTGATTTGTCAAAAGAAAGAAAATATTTTACAGAGTTAATTTGCATTACTATTTTTATTACTACTACCATGGTTGCTGAACAGCTAGTCAACCTTAAGGCAAATAATATCCTTGTAAGGCTATGACAAATCCAAGGATCTTTAAGGAGCTAAAGGAGAAAGTTGCAGAAATTCTAGCACAAACCTTCTGGAAATTTCAGTATACTGTATTGGAGACGTTCTCTGGGATCAAGAAAAGGCAAACGATGCTTTTTTTTTAAAGAAGGCAGTAACCGTGCCTCAAGAAATTACAGACCAGAGATTTTGATGCTCATTGCAGAATGATGTTACAAAAGATGCTTATTGAAAATAAGACTGCAGGACATATGGATAGAAATAAAATCAAATGAAACAGCTAGAATGGATTCACGAAGGAGTGAGCATTCTAGCTTAATTTATTGGTTTTCTATGAGAGGGATAAATTACCTAAATGAGCTTATGGCAGTTGTGTGATGTATTTGGATTTCAATAAGACATTTGATACACGTGCTCTGGATAGACTAGAAATGAAGCTAATAAAGAGGGAATCACTGAAATATTTTACAATGGATATGCTATTGATGGACAAATAAAACTTAGAAGGTGATGATATGGGGATTGCCAACAATCTTGGGAGAAAATTCCTATTGGGATCTCATGGGGCAAAAGAACAAAATAAACTCAGTTATGAAGAAAAGTCACCAGATCCAAAACATTAACTGTGATTTCTCTCCACAGGTGCTGCTAGACCTGATGAGCTTTTCCACCAATTTCTGTTTTTGTTCCTGAGATCTCATTGAGATCTGTTTTGCTGTCATAATGGATAAGCTGAGGAGCTGAGAACATCTAATGCATGCTATCTTTGGTGAACCAGACTGCAGTCAGTAACCACAAACAGGGGATTAATGTTTTAGACTTTTATACATTTCAACTACCAATACTGATTACTCAACAAGCACAAATCTCCCTTCAGGGAGCTTAGATCTTCTCATCCTTTCCAGCCTACCTACAGCCTTTGATGAGGTTGACCACGCCAACTTCCTCCAATGACTTTCCGTCTTCATCCAGGCAAGTGGGACTGCACACCTAGTTCCCTTCTTAACCAATTTCAGACAGAGCATCACTGAAAGTGGTTTCTTTTCCTGATCCTGCACTGTTACCTCCAGTGTCCCCAATTATATAACCTTGGCCTCTCTTTTTCCTCACCTACATGCTACTCCTGAGCAACATCATCCAATGACAATGTCCACATTTATGCTAATGACATGCAACTCTATCTCAACATAATCTCTCAAAATTCTTTCGCTGTCCAAAGTATCAGATTGCTTGTACAGCAGTCAGTACTAAATAAGCAGCATTTTCCTTCAACTGAGTATTGGGAAAACCATATTACTGTCTTTGATCACCATTACAAACTCTACTCCCTAACTAATGATTCCACCCCTCCCCTTTGGCAGCAGCCTAAGACTGAACGAGGAAGTTCACAATGCTTGTGTCATATTGAATACCGGGATAAGCGTCTAACCACACATCTATATCATCACAAAAAACATTTATAACCACCTCCACAACATCATCCAGTTCCACCTCTGACTCAGACTAGATGCTGAAACCTGATTCATGCCTTTATATCTCTCAGCTTGCCTATTCTAACTCACTGTTTTGCTCACGTCCCGCAGTCTACAGTCCATAAACTTGAGCTCAGCCAAAATTCTACTGTGTCCTGGTCTGTACGTGACCTCATTAACCCAGCCCTCTGTGTTTGTTGATCTACTTTGACTGTCCATTAAACTATGCCTTGAATATAAAGTTGTCATACTTGTTTCCAAGTATCTCTATGGTTCCATCCCTCATGTCTCTGTAATCTAATCTATTCCAACTTTATAACTTTCTGAGATAGCTGCTTTCAACTAATTCTGGATTTTTGGCATCCACTAGCACAGTGACTGAATTTACTGGTGAAGCAAAGCTAATGAAGGTAGCAGACTGTAAAAATGAACAGGATTTTCTCCAGAAGGATATGAATATGCTTGGGAATTGGGCTGACAAAACATGGATTCAATAATGAAATCTGTGAAGAAATATGGAAAACCTGGTTGATAATCAATTGAAGTTAAAAGAATAACAGCAGTGGTTGAAGCAAAATAGATTTTAAGAAGTATTAAAATGGCAAGGTAATTCTGCCACTATGTACATATTAGCGTGATCACCTTTGTAGAATCTGGCTACCGTGTAACATTAAAGATAATGAAACTATTGAAAGGATACAGAACAGAACAGGAACGATTGAGTGGAGAATGAGACAGCATTGGACAATGAGGAGTGATTGTATAGATTCCGCAAGTTCTCACTGGAAGACAGAAGATTAAGAGGGAACATAATTTCAGTTCTCAGGATTCCAAGTGGACTAAATAATGTAAACCGTGACAAGCTAATTCGCTTTGTTCAGATAGTACAGCCAGAGGACACTGCCTGAGTTTGGACAGGGGTAAATTATTTTTTGTTCTGTGGGATCATTGGTCCAGATATTCCAATGGCATGAGAGTCATGAGAGAAATGCAGACTGGATTGCACATCAAGACCCTGCAAAATGCAGTTGCTCGAATTCCATGGGAATTGTCCAAAAAATTGAAATGTAGTCTAATTCCTGGATAATTATTAAACTGACTCCTCAATTAAATACACAATTTTCCTCCATCCTCCCCACTACACCTCCCCTAACTGCTTACATGTCCCCTCCCAACATCTGATAATTATACCATCGATCAGAGCCTGAGAACCCAGAATATTCTATTCCCCCGAACCCAATAATAATAATCCTCCTCCAACTACTGCACTTTCCTAGCTGCTAACTGAACCCCTGCCATTCCACTGTCGAATCTGATAACACCCACACTGCTGGCCAACATTCCTTCGCCGCCTGCCAGACCAGATACCCAACTGTACGTCATGCCAGCTTGAACACAGCTCTCCCATAGTTCAACACACCTACCTCCTGCCCTAAAGTATTCCTTGAATAACTGAACAAGGCTGCCCACCTGGCACCAACTGAAACTCTACCCTGGCACCCAGCCCACCTAACACTGTAACTCCCCTAATTAACTGCCACTGTAACCCCACACTTGCCTTACACACTTCCCCTTTCATAGCAGCTGTCAAATTGTCTATTGCTGAACATTTAAATCTCGGAACCTGGCATAGACTGCTGAAAAAGAGACCTGGTTTGAAGTCTTCCCACTGATTTACGTTATGTTAGCTTCTACCTAAATCCCATGTGTATGACCACTATTTGCAGTGTAAAATTAAAAGTGAAGAGATGGGTTTTTTTTATGATCTCACTTGCTGTCTGTGAGAACATTGTATCATGATTGAATGTTTACACTGCGCGATGACATAATCGCTGCTGGATCCCTCAAAATCTTCATAACCTGGCACTGAATTCAAAATGAGGTCAGGAAATGGGACCTTCACACCACTGAGTCCGCTCAATTTTTGTGAGCAGCTTTCTATGAAAGCAGCTGCGCGCACTCTTACTTCATAGTTGACTACAAATTCCAGCCCAATATTTTGGAACACAGTATACCATTTGTGTGATTTGAATCATTGTGTGTGTGATAAGTGAAGCGTGATTGGGAAGAAGAGAACTTTCAGTCCAGGAGATCCAAATATCCTTTAATGGGTGTTTTCCATACTTTGAGTGGCACCTTCCCAACACATTGGTGGTGGCTTCAGTTGTGAGGAAAGAAGGAAGAGTGGTACGGTTCTTCAGTAGTTAGCACTGCTGCCTCACAGCACCAGGGATGCGGGTTCGATTCCACCCTTGAGCAACCGTCTGTGTGGAGTTTGCACGCTCTCCCTGTGTCTGTGTGGGTTACCTCTGGGTGCTCCGGCTTCCTCCCACAGTCCAAAGATGTGCAGGCTAGGTGGATTGGCCGTGTTAAATTGCCTATAGTGTTCAGGGATTTGTAGATTAGGTGGTTTGTAGGGGGGTGGGTCTGGGTGGGATGCTCTGAGGGTCAGTGTGGACTTATCGGGCCAAAGGGCCTGTTTCCACACTGTAGGGATTCTATGAAGATAAACAACCAATCTACCCAATTAAGGCCCCAGTTCAGGGTCATTATCTCAAACTGATGGCATTTTTAAAAATTGAATCTGGAGCCCAGTAACTATTTGAAGGTAATCTCCTAGCAGCAAGCAAAAGCCCCATCAGTCTTTCTGTCAAATTCCCAGTGATGGAACCATAATACTGAAAAACCCTCAGTCACACTCACAAACATTGCCTTTCTAAGGCTGATGACCCTAACACCACTAATCAATTTGTTTTCACACTTTTCCACAGCCATTCCACTCAATGCGAGAGTGCTTCAATTTGGAATTGACATGCTTAGTTCCCTGCTTCAGTGGGACCCATCTCTTTTGGCAGGGCTGTTGACTTTCCAGTGTTGTGGGCCCTTTCATTCACTTTGTGAGTCATTAACCCTTCCACCACATTTAATTACACAATGAACGTGAAGGTGGCTTGGTAATTGACTGCCTCCAATCAGATCCATGCAGGTGACAGAAACTGAGGCAGGGATTAGATGGCTCTTGACTTTCTATTACTTTCTAAGTCACAAAGGTTCTGCTCATCATTTCCGTGTCTATTGCAAACTACACCAAAGCAATTGATTACCATAACTGTTCAACAACTCCATTACTGTTCTGTCATATGACATCAAGATGGTAGAAGGCAAGCCAAATTAAGAAGAATCTTTCTTTGTTCAGCACTTACAATGTTTGAAGGAGGGGCTCTGCAGCAGGAAGGTGGTTGCAAAAATGAATTCTGCTGTTTCCACCATCATCCTGGAATGTGAAGGTTGCATTGTTTGTGTCCTGAAAATCTTAAATCATTCTCCCAAGTCCATTCCACCCTCATCTCCAGCAGCATGTGGGAGAAGTTCCTGGACTTGTTTGTCATTAGCATCAAAACTATCCAATAGATTGCCTCTGCCATTTCCCTTCCTTCCCTTAGTCCACTGAGCCCAAGTTGTTATTACATCATTGTCATTTAAATTTTTACGGGTTGGAGGTTTCCTATCATCGATCCTCTTATTAAATTATATAGAACTTGAGACATGAACATGTTGTATGCAAAGTGTTTTAACAATGTTGAAAGAAGGCAGGTTTCAATGAGATGGCTGTAACTGATTCTCATTCAGGATCTAGCTACCCTTGATGGGAGCACAGAGAAAGAACATAAAGCATGGAGGAAGGAGGGGAGGCAAGGAGGGGAGCATGGATATAGAAGTATGGGAATGGGGAAGAGAAGGAACAAATGGACAACAAAACATGCAGAAAATGGAAGCCTGGAGAAAGTGTGTATGCAATAGAAGCATGGGGTGGAGTTGATCACAGAGAAAGCAGGAGCATCTGGGGAGCAGAGTTTGCTTCCAGCTGCCATACATTCAATAATATTTGATAATTCTCATCCAGCAGGTCACTCTCATCATTCATCTGTATGACAGTCACTGCATCATA
The DNA here is from genome assembly GCA_024137785.1 of Ginglymostoma cirratum. Lineage (NCBI taxonomy): Eukaryota > Metazoa > Chordata > Chondrichthyes > Orectolobiformes > Ginglymostomatidae > Ginglymostoma > Ginglymostoma cirratum. Next base: position 54,984,291 of record JAHRHZ010000012.1, read on the forward strand.
GACTCCCTTGGCTAGTCTGTATGAATCTTAGCCTGAGAGTGATTGCTCTAAAGTTCTCACCTATGAATTTTCTCATTCTCCAGTATCTTTCCTATTTTTCCCCATACCCTCCCTTGTCCACGAGACTCACCTCCTGTTTCTTCAAACCAGTTTCCACTAGAAACTCAACTTCCTTTATTGACCCCATGTTAGCTGATATTGTTAAAGGCTCTCGCTCCAAATCTGCCATCATTGTTCCTCTTCTTAGAGAAAAACAAAATATAACCATCTCCCTCCTTGCATGCTATTGCCCATTTCCAGTTTCCTTTTCCTCCTCAAAGTCTCCTTAAGATTGCCCTCAAAACTTATGCATTTTACCAACCCTTCGGTCTTCTGTCCTAATTTTGTTTTGTGACTCCATGCCATATATTTGTACGTGAGCTAATATAGACACATGCTGTTGATCTGGATTTCAAAGGAACTGTTGGTTTACATTTCTTCTTATTTTCTTCCAAACAGCATCTCAGTAAAGACTGGAAAAATTCAGGTCTCTCTAAAGAAGTAATTGTAGTCAAAATGTAATTGCAATTCTTTCATAAGTTTTCATCAATAACCTGAAGACACTTAAGTTTCTAGTTGTGTATTTAATAGAGATAAGATTGTACAGTACATCCCTGGCTTATAAGTCTCAACCTAAGTGATCCAGTTTCCATTACCTAAGGAAAAAATCTGCACAATGCAGTTTAACCTTGAAAATAAAGACCTTGATTTCCACTCTCACACACTTCTTATACAGGTAATCATTTGAAGTTTAACAGACAATTCTTTCTAGAAAACCTTGAGCCACTTTTACAAAGTTGAATTATTGGATCTGGGAATGTGCACCCTATTGTGAATTAAACAAATCAACTGAATTATTTATCCTTACGTGTTATTTGCTGTTTTATATAAGTAAAATGGAACTAAAATTGACAATGGCACATTTTGTTAAAAAGATAAAACAGTAATAACTGCACCATTTCTACTCATTTGTTACCTTGTTAAAGATCGCAGATTATTCCTATTTGTTGTTCCCTAAATTATGTCAGGAATTTTCACTTGTGTATTCACTACAATGTGTGTGATCTGTTCTCTGATGGGGAGCTTGATTGCCATGTTTGTAATTGACAAAATATTGGTCTTCATTGCCCTCTACAGTTCATGTTAATACAGTCTTGTCTGTTTTTACCCAAACCAAGATGTTCCAGGGTTTTTCATCTTTCAGTTCTATGTAATTTCATCCATATTCTAATTCATTCTCTAATTGATTTCTGCAACATAAATGTTCTTATCATTCTTTATTAGATGAATTCATAATCTTCTGATTGTACTTGCTATTTTTCATGTACTCATCATCTAATTTAAACAGATTCTGTCACTTGGAAATTTGATTTCTTATATAACGAGTGAATCTGTGTGCTAGGTACAAATATATTGGTTTAATTATTCTCAAAAAGCCATGCTGGTAATTATCTGATGTCTGCTGGATTTTAGTGATGTCTATATTTTGCGAACACTTTTATTAAATGATGGGTGGCATTCTTGCAAGCTGGATGACTATCTTGTTATTTCAAAACAATCAAATGTTCAATATCCGCAACAACCAACAACTATTGGCTTATTTAGTCAGTCTGACTTCTTTTTTACTGGGTGTATTTCTAACTGACTCTTCCCAGTGCCTGAAGGCTTAGAGTAGACAGATCTCCTAGCATGAACATTTTTGACTTCATAATAGATTGCTGAATATTCACACTTAGAAAGCAGTATAAGAATGTCAAAAGGTAAAAATCGTTTTGGAGTGACTAACAATTAAAAACCTCTATGCAGAGAGAGTACAGACAGTCATTCTTCAGAAAGGAAGATTCAAACACCTAAATAGGTCCTTAATCTCCCTTCAGTACATTCTCAACTTTGGCTCATGAGTTGTGGTAACCTAACGTGCCCGTCCTCTCCCATTTTGTTGTTGTGAAAGGCTTACAAACTGAACTTCTGAAATGAATAGTACACAAGGAAGACCCAAGATAACATGTATGGACAATATCCAAATATTGCCTGGCCTCTCTCTCCCCCTCTGGCTGTTAATGAAGGCAGCGGAGAATAGAACTCAGTTAAAAAGATGGTTCCCAATGCGGACAACCCACAGATTGAGGACGGATGAAAAGCAAGGAGAATCATTGAATCCATACAATGCAGAGAAAGGCCTTTTGGCCTAACAAATCTGCACCAACTCTCCAAACAGCAGCCTACCCAGACTTGCCCCACACAACCATAACGATACATGGAGCTTTTAAACCATGGCTAACTCACCAAATCTGCAAATCCCTGGACACTATAGGGCAGTTTTTTTTTAGCATTGCCAATCCACCTAAACTGCATTGTGGGAGGGAACACACACTGACATGGGGAAGAACATGCAAACTCCACACAGTTTCCAAGGCTAGATTCAAACCCAGGTCCCTGGCATGGTGACTCAGCACTGCTAACCACTGACCACCCTCTAAACTGGTTACAGGATCAGCATGAGCTCAGCCTTTTTTGCTTGTAAATTTCAGATATATCTATGAATTCAAATTTCCCCATCAGCCATGGTGGGATTTGAACCACATTCCCTGCATAGCAGGATTAATGGTCCAGTAAGAATACCACTAGGGCGCCAACTCCCTCTGCTGGTAACCATAGAATTTAAAAATGACCTCAGAAAATAGAAATTCAACAAGTGGAAGAGAAGGCAGACTGCTAATAGAGAACTGGAAGGTGGATTCAGAGATCTAATCGAACATTATCGTATTATGCAATACCTATGACTAGATTGTTCCACAAAGTGAAAATAGAAAATCAAACACAGCGCTACTTTCATTGCCAGAGACATAGGTTTCTAATGGTTCCACATGCTCACACTCCTCTTTTCAGTGAAACCTTTAAGTAGATTTCCTTGTGATCTTCAGTAATGATGGTGTCATTATGCTGTTATTGCATCACAAAAGTCAAGTTACTTTGTGTATTTGCACGTTATACTACTTACACATTGTTACATTTATTTTCCTTGATATTTTAAACAGTATAAATCTTACATATATCAAATAACTTCAGAGCTGTTTTGCATTGTGCAAATATGTGGAGGTTTATTGTACCTTTCTTGTAATTATAAATGCTAAGAGCTATTGAGAAGTCGGTGAGTTCAAGAATAGATGAGATCATTGAATCCCTACAGTGTGGAAACAGGCCATTTGGCCCAACAAGTAGATGCTGCCCCTCTGAAAAGCATTCCTTCCAGACCTATTCTACCCCTATCCCTGCATTTCCCATGTCTAGCCACCTAACCTAAACATCCCTGGACACTATGGGCAATTTAACACAGCCAATCCACCTACCCTGCACATCTTTGGATGGTGGGAGGAAACCCACAGGGAAAACATACAAACTCCACACAGGCAGTCGGCCGAGGCTGGAATTGAACCCAGGTCCCCGGCACTGTGAAGCTGCAGTGCTAACCACTGAGACACTGTGCCACCCCAGAAAAAAATCAAAGTGAACATTTTGGGTCCACTGGCCCTTCCTCAGAACTGGTCATCGGATCCGAAACATTAGCTCTGACTTTTTCTTCACAGATGCTGCCAGATCTGCTGAGCTTTTGCAGCAACTTCTGCTTTTGTTCCTGCTTTACAGCATCTGCAGTCCTTTCAGTTTTTACCAAGGACCTAGGTTTGATTCCACCATCGGGTGACTGTCTGTGTGGAGTTTGCACATCTTCTGCATGGGTTTCTGCTGGGTGCTCCAGTTTCCTCCCACAGCCCAAAGGTTGGGTGGATTGGCCACAGAAAATGTGAGAGTGGAGGTGGAGGGGGGGCGGGCAGGCGTGATGCTCTACGCAGGGTCACTGCAGAGGTGATGGGTCAAACGGCCTCTATCTGCACTGTAGGGATTCTACTACTTTCAAAAATCACTGAAATCTGCACTTCTTAGTACCCTTCAAACAGCTCCGGTCATCCCCACACTCAAACCTGCACTCAGACCAAAATTGCAGAGATAATGAGTGTTGTGGAGGAGCAATCCAACCCAGTCTGTGGTGGAAGTCCATCAAGTTGACCCTCAGTAAGATGTGCAGACTTACAGAAACCTGACAGGGAAGCTGTGTGTCGATGGCTGAGCCTATGTAAGACATTAGGAATCCCCGTCAAATTGATTACAAAGATTTGTAAAGACATTCAACTGAGGCTGCTACTCTGTCCATGATAACTAAAATTACAAAAGCCCTGAACATTCATGGCTTCATACTCTTCCAGGTTGCTGCAAGTATCTTCACAACATGAGACACGATAACATATGAGGCACAGAGGGTGCTAACCACGGAATGGTACAGCATGGGGGTCATATTGCAGGGCTTGTAATCCAGTGAGCTGGAATACTCCTCTGTGGACATGAGTTCCAAACCCTTCAGCTTAAAGCTTTAAATTCAATTAATTGTAAAAAGCTGAAATAAATGCCTTGTAGTAACCATTATTATCAAATTGTTCAGTAACGTTCATTCAGGAAGAGTCCCTGCCATTTTTAGTCAGTATGGCCAACAGTTATATGTTCACTCTTAACTGCTCTCTGTAATGATCTAGCAAACCAGTCAATTATGTTCAAGAAGTCAGTTCTCCAGGTCAATTCATGAAGAACAATGAATACTTCGTGATCCCTCTATCCCAGGAATGTTGGAAAATTCTGCAAGAGATCTTTACCAACTGATTACCTACAATGACATCACCTTCTTCAACACGCACTAACGAATTACACCACAGAAAACCTATTTACCCCAACAGGATTTTGCACTGAAGCTTCAACTAAATGTGAAATCACTAAGTAGCAGAGTGGCTCCCTCTCCTGAAAGACAAACATAACTATGAATAACAAAGAACCAGATAGCTACAGAATGGGCTGGATTTTCTGAGGATTGCTTATTGCACTCAACCATAATGTGTTTGAATGCATTAATGAATGTATCATTCTTTTTTCCCAATACAGGCATGGAACCTACTGCACATCCAATGAAAAATTCAAATGTTGAAATATTGGCTGGGGTGACAAGAGCAGCCATGGTGATTTTACAAAGTCCATCCTGTTGAAATCACATTCGGCTTCAACTAAAGCTGGAAAATATCATCATTGACTCCCAAGAGCAAGTTTCAAAGCACAGGTAAAATGTAATAGTGGTTTCATTAATGACAATTCTCAAAATTACAACCTTAATGCACAATTACTGTATGCACTGGCTGTAATGCGCAGAGAAAATTAAACCTTGCCTTTATTACTTACCCATCATTTACTTCTCACACAAGCATAGCTAAAAGGTTAATCATCTGTAAACCTCTTAGCCTCCGCACCATATGAAAATTTCTTACTGTCAGGATCATTCAGGCACTCTCTGCATGCCCCCAACCTGGCCAAGTCACAATGTGCTAAACAAGCTCCTTAGTGAACTCAATCTGTTCCCTTCACAGCCCATCATATCATTCACTGAGCAGTTTTAGCAAACAAACAACAGTGGATGTTAACGGGGGGTCAAAACTCGGTGTTTAATTTGGCAAAAGCATTGATAAAATATTTTTTTAAAGACCAGTCAGTATGAAGGTAAATCTTTAATAAGTGAAAAAAGGGATTGACTAGTTGAAACAATGATTTAAAAACCTTACAGGAGAGGTGAGCTCCCAGCCCTGACTGAACACCAATTAATCATTCACTTTTGAGCTCCAAATTGAATTCTCAGTCCAAACGTGACATAACCTGCACATATAGCTAAAACAAAAAGTTCCATGACAATTGGCAGAGCTTACACAAAGCATAATCAAAATATTTTATGTTGCACAGTTGAATATAATATGTGAAAATTTGTTTTGAAAAGGTTGAGCTGATAGAAAGGAATTTTTTTTCAAGTACATGTTGTCTGTTATTGGTAGCAGTAACAGTCAAGTAGTATATTAATAGTGACAGGAATCTTGCTAAAATTCAATTTACGCTGCTGGTACTAGCGCAAAGCAGTTTTCTGTTGTTGGTGCAACCATCTTCAGCGACTTCGTCAATGACCTTCTCTCAATCATAAGGTCAGAGTGGAGATGATTGCACAATGTTCAGCACCATTTGTTACTCCTTAGGTACTGAACCAGTCCATGTTCAAATGCAGCAAGGTCAGGATAATATCTAGGTTAAAGCTGACAAGATGTATGTAACATTCATGTCACACACAAATGCCAGACAATGACTTTCTCAAACAAGAGACAATCTAACCACCGCCCCTTGACATTCAATAACATTAACATCACTGAATACCTCACCCAGCTATCAACATCCTGAAGATTACCATTGACAAGAAACTGAACTGAATTAGCCATATCAATACTGTAGCTACAAAAGTAGGTCAGAGACTAGGAATCTTGCAGTGAATAACTCACTGCTTGATTCCCCAAAGCCTGTCTATAATCAACAGGTACACTGCCAGGAGTGTAATCAAATACTTTCCACTTGCTTGCATCAGTTTAAAAACACACAAGGACATTGAAAAAATCTTGGATAAAGTAACCCACTTGATAGGCACCACATCCATAAACATTCAGTCTCTCTAAAACAACAGCAAAGAAGTTACATTTTGTACAATTGCAAGATGCACTGCAAACAGCACCATCTATGCCCACAACCACTATAAGTCCATAAGAGATAGGAACAGGAGTAGGCCACTCAACCTCTTGAGCCTGTTCTACCATTCAATATGATCATGACTGGTCCAAAGCTCTTCACTTCCAATTTCCTGCCCTTTCCCCATTTGAACTCTTATTGATCAAGAAATAGTCTTAGCCATAAATATTCGCAAGGACTCTGCCCGCATAGGAGTTACAAAGATGCACAACCCTCTGAGAAAAGAAATTCCTCCTCATCTCAATATTAAATTGGCAGTTCTTTATTCTGACCCTAAGCTCTCTTGCCCTAGACTGTCCCGTGAGGGAAACATCCTCCCAGCATTTAACCTGCCGAGCCCCTTAAGAATCTTATATGTTTCAATGAGATCACCTGTCATTCTTCTAAACTCCAATGAGTAGAGTTGCAAATTGTTTAGCCTTTACTCGAAGAGATATGGTCTCATCTAAACCTTGTACAGTTGCAGCAAGGCTTCCCTAATATTATATTCCAACTCCCTTGAAATAAGGTTCAACATTCCATTTGCCTTCCTGATTACCTGCTGCATCCTCCCCAAGAACAGGTCTATCTAAAACAATTGGATGGCAGAAGCTCAGGATTACAACTCATCACCATCTTCTCAATGGCAACAAGGAATGGGAAATTAATGCTGGCCCAGACCATAACATCCACATCCCACGAACTAATATTAAAAAACATTGTCTCAGCAGGTTAGAAGCAAAAGGCAATGTTGCCTACAAAATATTCTTTACATACACTTTGTGCAGTTTATTACTGAAAAACACTTTTATCCAGGTACTCTTACTTCATGAGGTAAACAACGGACTATAGTTCAAACTTAATTTTATTAGAACACTTGCAAGTTAAAGAAAAAAGTCTTATGCAATAACTTAAGCTTTCCCCAAACTAGACTGACCAGACTTCCTAGAGATGGGAAGGAGCAAAGCCATACAGGGAGTTGAAAATTTTAGTTGAGATGTTGTTGGTCTAACCCAGCAAGCTAATAATTGAAAAGGCTCAGTGCAATTTAAGATATGGACAGCGAAGTTCAGACTAACACAAGTTGATGCAGCCAAGCAGGAGGTCATAATATTGCTGAGTCTGGAAGTTTATAGAATCCCTACAGTGTGGAAACAGGCCATTCGGCCCAACAAGTTCACACCAACCCTGAGACCACCCCTCCCCCAGACCCATCCCCCTAATCTACACATCCCTGAATACTATGGGCAGTTTAGCACAGCCAAACCACCTAGTATGCACACCTTTGGACTGTGGGAGGAAACCAGAGCACCCGGAGGAAACCCACGCAGACACGGGAAGAATGTGCAAACTCCGCACAGACAGTCACCCGAGGGTGGAATTGAACCCAGGTCCCTGGCGCTGTGAGGCAGCAGTGCTAACCGGTTCTAAGTGCACAGATGATGGTTTTAGCAGTAGGTGACTGAACAGAGGCTACTGTCCGTTGATGTTCTGGAGGTGGAAGTAAGCTGTTTCATATGGCGACAATATGGGGCAGAATTTGATGCTGAGTAGTGGACAGCTCACCACCCTCTGAAGGAAAGTCACCAGCCAGCTATCAGACAAATAAGAAACCTGCTCTGTTGCTATAAAGCTCTCTGGGTGGGCGAGATTGGTGTGAGTGGGACTTCTGTACCCCCACCCCCCACCCTAGTTGGCAAAAGGTCCATCCTCTGGAGCTTCCAGAGGACCAACTGGCAGCTCCAACAATCCCTGCAGTGCCAGTGCTCAGTAGTGGATGCTCCTGGGATTGCACCCAGGGTGAAGGCCCCAATGGGTCCCCAGATCAAGATAAGTTTGGCATCACTGAGAAGGGTTTGAACATCTTAGGAAGGAGGGACAGAAGGCATGCATTTTCTATGTCTTGCCTTGCCTTGCCTTACCTTGTTAATTAGCATAATCACACAATCAGGGTAGTTTGTCTTGCTGGTCAGTAGTCCTCAGTCAAGGGGGTGGATATGCTACTGCACTACTATGCTGTACTTCAATTTCATACTGCACCATCCACCAGCAGCCAACGTAGCTAACATATTGCACGTACTCTACGCAGGCAATCATGACCCAAAGTCTTACGGGAATAGTCCTCACCAAAGTCCATGGAGGCACCTGTCAGCCCCATCATGATAAGTCAAGGGAAGACCCCACACCATTCCAGGGAATTGGCCATAGCCAGGCATCCAGTCAAGTGTTCTGGGTCAGAGAGTCTGTGTGCCTCTGTAGTCTGAGGAGTGGGTCACAGTCAGTGCTGTAGCTCCATAGGAGAGTTAGAGCTCCATAGGAGAGAGAGGATAGTCCATAGCTGGTCCAGGGGCTAGGTCTAATGCAGGCAGGGAGACGTACAGCCATCAGTTAGGGGTCTGAACACATTCCACCCAAGGCTGCCCTGTTAGGTCACTCAATGGGGTGGCCAGTCCATCTGTTTGTCAATTTGCAACCACACTTGGAATGGATGGGTGACTTGGCCTGTGAGGGGCGGTGAGGGGTGGTGCTGTAAGATCCACTAATGCTGGGACTTTTAAGGAGAAAGAACATTACTTTCAGAAACAGATGTCAGGATAAGTACAGAGATGTTGTAGGAAGAAGGACAATTGTGCCAGCAGGATCCATTTCCCAGTATACGCCATGTTCCTTGTGTTTCCAGGTACTGCAGCAGTTTCTCAACACAGACATTGATCCCAGGAAGCTATGCCTTATACTGAAACAGGTACAGCCAGGGGCTATCAGAGAGTCAAACAAACAGATGTACAGGTAAAACAATGCAATTTATAGAAAAGTACAGAATAATGTACACAGCCTTATCAAGATGCCACCAGAGTGCTCTCAGTAAATTTTCTTCCTCCACTGCTGCTCAGCTGAGGAGCCCCTTGGCCCAGGATATTTGGTCATGTGATTGCAGGGGCATCTGAGTCTGATGGCACAGACATGCCAAGGGGCTTATTGTCAGAGACAAGTGGACCATTCTTATTCCCAATTTCCAAGAATTGGGGTTGGGTGCAGGCAGGGCAGAAGTTGCCTCTGAAAAACGTAAAAATAAGGAGGTTTCTGAGGGGGCACGTGGTTCTTCCTCCAGCTGGCATCCACCTCTTGGCATCGCCCTGTTTCCTTGTGAGGAAAGGACACTTGGAGAGCTTGTCAGGTTCCCCATCTCCCTGCCTCGATGCCTTTGGTCCTGAGCACCAATGACTGAGTGATGGAGTGCAGTTGCCTGTGTGCGCCCTCTCCAGCTGATACTGAGGGCTCTCTATGGCAGCTGCCAACTTGTCCATACAGGCTGGCAGACAGTTCTATTACTCATAGTACTGCTGCAGTTTCTGGGCAATGCTGTGTTCCCCAAAGTCCGTAACTGCCAACACCACAGGGTGCTCTCATGCCTAGGGCCGAGCAGGTACCTGGTCTCTGGCCATCCTCTGAGGGCCAGCAGCTTGGGCGCTTTTGTTCCTCAGCCAGCTGCCAAGCCCATTGCAGTAAGATACTCATCAGCTTGTGCTCCCAAACTTTCTGAGGCTGACCTTCCCATCAAAGTGTCAGTATCTGGGCTGATAAGTAACGAAGTAATTCTGAAAAATTAAACTGCATTTATGCAAGAGGTCTTACAGGTAAGGCTGATGAACTCAGGGCATGTATGGGAACATAGGACTGGGACACTGTAACAATTACAGAAACTTGGCTGAGGGAAGGACGGGACTGACAGCTCAATGTTCTGGGTTTTAGAAGTTGTAGAAAGAGAGGCCAGAGAGGAGGGGGAGTGTCATTTTTGATTAAGGAAAACATGACTACTGAAATTAGAGAAGATATTTCTGAGGGATCACTTAGTGAAAGTATGTTTGTTGAAATTAGAAATAAGAAAGGGATGATCACCTTGATGGGATTGTACCATAGGTCCCCCAATAGTCAGAGGGAAATTGACAAGCAATTGTGTAGGCAGATCTCAAATACATGTACAAATAATAAGGTTGTAATCGTAGGGGCTTTTAATTTTCCAAGTATTGACTGGGACTGCCCTAGTGTTAAAAATTTGGATGGTGAAGCATTTATTAAATGCGTTCAAGAAAATTTTCTTTATCAATATGTAAATGTTCCTACTAGAGAAGGTGCAAAACTTGAACTTCACTTGGGAAATAAGGCAAGACAATTGACTGAAGAGCTAGTAGGGGAACATATTGGGACTAGTGATCCAAGTACTATCAGTTTTAAAAAATAGTCATGGAAGAGGATAGGTCTTCCATAAAAGTTAAATTTCTTAATTGGAGTAAGGCAAATTTTAAGGGTATGAAACAAGAACATTCAAAAGTTGGTTTCAGTAGACTGTTCGCAGAAGAAGGTATTACTGACAAATGGGGGGAGTTCAAAAGTATGATAATGAGAGCTCAGAGGCATATATTCCTGTTAGAGTGAAAGGTAAGGCCGATAAAATTAAGGATCAATAGATGAATAAGAATATTGAGGCTCTAGTCAAGAATGAAAAGACATAATATACTAGATGTAGCCAACTAGGATCAACTGAATCTCTTAAAGAGTATAAAGCTTCGAGGCACATTCCTAAGAAGGAAATCAGCACGGCAAAGAGGGGATATGAAATAACCTTGGCAGATAAAATAAGATTAAAGATTAATCTAAAAAGATTCCACAATTACATTTAGAGCAAGATACCAACTAGAGAGAGATCAACAAGGTCATCTTTGTATTGAACCTCAGGAGATGGGAGAGATATTAAATGAATATTTCATGTCAGTTTTTACTGTTGAGAAAGCAATGGAGGCTGCAGAACTCAGAGAAATAAATATTGATGTTTTGAAAACAGTTCACATTACTGAAGAGAAAGTGCTTGAGGCCTTAGAAAACATAAAGGTGATAAATCTCCAGGACATGATCAAGTGTATCCCAGGACATTGTGGGAAGTTAGGGAGGAAATTGTGGGTCCCCTAGCAGAAATATCTGTATCATTTATAAACATGGGTAAAGTACTGGACCACTAGAGAGTGGGTAATATTAGGCCAATATTTAAGAAAGGTTGTGAGAAGAAGCCTGGAAGCTATAGAATTGTGAGTCTGACACTGGTGGTGGGGAAGATGTTGAATGTGATTCTGAAAGATAGGATTTATATGCTTTTGGAGAGGCAAGGATTGATTAGGGACAATCAGCATGATTTTGTGTGAGAAATGTCTCACAAATTTGATTGATTTTTAAAATGAAGTAACAAAAAGACTGGTGAGGGCAGAGTGGTAGATTTTGTTTACTTGGGCTTTTGTAAAGCCTTTGACAAGGTTCTACAATGATAGAGTATTTAGTAAAGTTAGATCACATGGGATTCAGGGTGAACTTAACACTTGGATACAAAATTGGCTTTATGGTAGGAGACAGAGGGTGGCAATGGAGGGTTGTTTTTCAGACTGGAGGCCTGTGACCAGCAGGGATCGGTACTGGGTCCTCTTTTGTTTGTCGTTTATAAAGTGAATTAGATGAGATTATAGGAGGCATGGTTAATAGGTTTGCAGATGACACCAAAATTAATGGTAGTGGACGGCGAAGAAAGTTATCTAAAATTACAAAGAGATCTTGATCGATTGAGTCAGTGGGCTGTGGGGTGGCAGAAGGAGTTTAGTTTGGACAAATGTAAGGTATTGTGTTTTGGAAATACAAACTAGGACAGTACTTACACAATTAATGCTAGACCCCTGGGAAGAGTTGTATAACAGGGACGCCTAGGGGTTCAGGTACATAATTCTTTGAAATTTGTGTCACAGGTAGAGAGGGTGGTTAAGAAGGCGTTTAGCATACTTTCCTTCATTGTTCAGACCTTTGAGTATAGGAGTTGGGATGTCATGTGAAGGTTGTGCAGGACAATGGTGAGGCCTATTCTGGAGTACTGTTATAGGGACAATACTATTAAACTGGAGAGGTTTCAGAAAAGATTTACCAGGACGTTGCTGGGAATGGAGGGTTTGTGATATAAAAATGGACTGGCAAGGGTGGGACTTTGTTTCCTGGGGTGTAGGATGTTGCAGCTTGACTTTGTTGAGGTTTATAAAAGCATGAGGGGCATGGATAAGGTGAATGACAATGTGATGGATTTAAAAACAAGGGGGCATATTTTTAAGGTGAGAGAGGAAAGATTTAAAAAAGGACTTGGGGACAACTATTTTGCACAGAGAGTGGTTTGTGTGTACAACGAAATGCCAGAGAAAGTGGTGGATGCAGGTACAGTTACAATGTTTAAAAGACACTTGGATAAGTTCGTGAATTGGAGAGGTATGGAGGGATATGGGTCAAGCGCAGACAGGTGGGACTAGTTTGGGAATGGAGTTGGCATGAACTGGTTGGACCAAAGGGACTGTTTCCCCGCTGAATGACTCTATGACTCCATAGTGAGGTGTGCAGGAGGCAGCCTTGCCATTGCTTCCTTTGCACCAGGACGTAGCTTCTGCAGGAGCAGGCTGTTTCGTCACAGAGGAGGTGGAGGAGATGCTAGCAGCAACTGCAAGACGTAAGAGACAGAAGGTGTCATAGCCAGTGGTTAGACATGTTGTGCAGTGAATAACACTGACAATGGGGTAACAACGCGAGTTGCAGTGGAAGAAAGAATGGTTCTTCTTCAGTTGGAGAGACAGCGTTATCTCAACATCCCCTCAGGAATGATCCCTATCTATTCCTGTGTGGTCCAGGACTCTGTTCTCGTGGTTGAGTGATGGGCCTGATGTCAGCACCTGACCAGCTGCCTGGGCCCTTTTGCCCTACTGCAGATTGGTATCTCCTGGGAGGAGAGAAAGGGAGGGACTGAATGAGATGAAAGTGCGTTAGTTCTGGTGCGAGTGATCAAAACCTGGTTTTGGGTTCTGAGGGAGTGAGGAGGCAGTGTAGAATCCATGCAGTGTGGGAGGTTGGGGGAGAGCAAAAGAGAATAACAGAAGATGCTGTAAGCAATAAGGAGAGTGGTACAGCATGAGCCTTGACGGTGGTGATGCCAGGGGCTGGTTGGGGGTGGCAGCAGTCGCAGGGATAGAGAGAGAGTGCAAGGTTACAGACAGAGGGAAGATTATGGCACTAACTTGGCAGAATGGAGGACATCAACCCTCATCTGGCACTGCTGGCTATTCCTCTGTTCAAGGAATGGTACACATCAACATGGGGGATAAAATTGGATGGGAAGGTCACAATACAAATGGGTGAGTGGTTAATGAAGTACATTTGATGAGAAACCTGACAGGACATTGCAGCAAGAATCACTCTAAAATAGTCAACACAATTCACACTTAGCCAAAAAAAGCATGGGATGCAGCCTCATGTCTCGTTTTAGCAATAGTATTAATGCTTCTTTCCAGCAAAGCAAACGGTATTCTATTACACTATCAATATATGCCTTGTAGTGTGGAGTGGCCTTAGGGTGAAAGTGAATCAGAATGTTATGAATTCAAGCCCCACTCAAAAACATGATTTCTAGCTGGGATATCTGTGCCAGACCGAAGAGACACTGCACCTTTTGAGTTGTAGTTTTTTAGGTGATCAGAGCTGGTTTAATTGAGACCATGGCTATCCTCTTAGGTTGTTGTAATGCATTGTAGAACACTACTGGAAGAGGAACAGAGAATTTCTCCTGGTGACCATCCAATACTTATTCAGCATCCTAAAAAAAAAGGCAAAATATTATATATGTTGGAAATTTGAAAATAAAACATAAAAAGCAAGAAATATTCAATAGGTCTTTGAAAACAGAGTTAACATTTAAAGCTTATGAATTCCAATGAAAGCTATTTGAGTTGAATCACTGCACTGGAACTTAGCTCCTGAGGATAAAGGATGTGGAGTAGGAGGTGCACAGTCTAGTTGCTCTTTCTTCTACTGCTGTAGTACATCAAATCAAACATTGGCCAGCCAATTAGCAGTGCAAAGGGAGGGGGGAGTTCCATACCCAGTTGAACATCTAGGGTAGGATATCTGGAAGGAAAGGGTGCAGGCTGTGAACTCAAAGGCAGTTCAAGCTACCAAACTAAAAACTTCCTTCCCACTCACTCAATCCTCAATTGTTAAACTGGCCTTTAAAAACTAAAGAGATAACAAGCATGGGGCTGGATGAACACAGCAGGTCAAGCAGCATCATAGGAGCAGGAAAACTTGACGTTTCGGGCCTAAACCCTTCGG
>JAHRHZ010000012.1:55000784-55062621 GCA_024137785.1 Ginglymostoma cirratum
CATCTGTGTCATGGAAGAAGATACTAAGTGGAAGTATATGGGCACTTAAGTCCCCTAGTCCTTATGGTTTGCAGTCCAGAATCCTAGAAAGGAGGTAGCTATGAGATAGTGGAAGCATTGTTTTCAACTCTCCAAAAATCCTTGGATTCTGGAGAAGTACCACAGGATTCAAAAACTGCCAATTTTGTGACCCCTAGTCAACAAGGGAGGGTAACCACAGGCTGATTAGCATAACACCTACTGCTGGAAAACTGTTGAAAATCAATTATTAAGGAAGTTATAGCAGCACACTTGGAAAACTAATCTAATCACGCAAACTCAGCATGGCTTTTTGAAAGAGAATTCATGTCACTGGTAGCCACCTTCTCTGCCTATGCCACACTTCACGCGTGAAAGGAGAGACAGGCAACCACATAGAAAGCAAGTTCAGTAGGATAACTCAAACAGAGGAGATATTGAAAGACTGATGTAGTGAACAGCAACATCACAAAGATGTCATAAGTAGATGCAATTGACGAAATTCTGTGTGCAACCTCACAGAACATTGCTTAATCAAGAGCACTGATGCTGAAAAGTCTAAAACAAAATTCAGTACTTCACAGCAAAAATTTCTGCGCAAACTCCATTTATGTATTGTCGATATTCATTTTGTTACATTACAGTTGGTAATGACCATAAGACATAGGAACAGAATAAGGCCATTCGGCCCTTTGAGTCTGCTCCGCCATTCGATCGTGGCAGATATGTTTCTCAACATCATTCTCCTGCCTTCTCCTTGTAACCTTTTTTAAAAAAAAGAAAATCTTCAAACTGCTTTTCCTCACATGTGAATCGAATCATACCTTGATCCCTCAGGTTTTCTTCAGAACATGGCTTCAGCCTTACGCATTCTATTTGGAAGCACCTTTTCCATACATACCTGCCCTGTGATTGGGCTGGTAGTTCCCTACCGGCCACCTTTGCGCACGTGAAAAATTCCCTCCAGATTTTTAATTCAGGCTGTGGGTCACCTTTTATTAACATAACTTTAATCTTTTCATGGTCACTAAGACTTCCCAATCGTTTGGTGTTCTGTTTCTGGTAATACTCCTGGTTTGTACTATTTTCTTGTCCTTGTCAGACTTTACCCATTTTTACCTTTTATCTGTTTCTCCAATTAATAGGTTTCCTTTCAATGGTTTTAGCAGGCTACCTTCACTCCCAGATTTACTATGCAATTTGTATTGCATTTTCATTCATTCAATTTTTGTATTTCACATTTCTAATCCATAGGTCTAATCTCCTGCCCTTCAACTTGTAAATTCAACATCAATTTTTGTCTCTTCCAGGGGCCTCCCTACACTAATCAGTATAATTTCATTTCTTCATTGACCAGCTCATTTAAGCAAATATTTAACTTTAGAACCCACTTTTGGCAGTTGTCTTTTGGACCGATAGCCTCATTTTGAATGTCAGAGCTGATCTGTCCATTATCAGACAAACTTTTAACTGCAACAGTTTGATCCTCATTCTGTCAGCATGCAATGTCCTTGGTTCCTCTTTGCTTTGTATAACTCTTTTTCAATCCGAAAGTTTGCAATTCATGCCAATCAACTTTAAAGAGAGTACTACAAGTTTCTGGCTCCTTGCAAGGCAATTACTTCAGTGTTTTTAAACCAATAACATTTTTCCCAAGTCTCTCCACTCTAAGCCCCTCCCTCATATAATAAACTATGTATCCCAAATTGAAACTTGTTTACAATGGTTTTACTTTATATCTTAAAGCTTGTTGAATTCTTTGAGGCTGTGGCTTTCTGCCCGAGTGAAGTCCATTCAAATGCTTCAAAAAAGTAAAGCTAATTGCAATCTTTTCCCAAATGAGGGTTGGTTGCTTATTACTAATTGAACACAGGATCTCTACCGTGGACTATCTTCTTCAACCGACAGTTTTTTTTTGGCCCCACTTGGGCAGCCCACACTACAGCAAATGATGATTTACAGACTGGCTTATCTTGCAAAACTTTATGAATTACTGCACCTATGATTGCTTTCACGTACCCCATGGCTAAAGGAGTTTTCTGCTGCTGTATACATAACTATTATGATCATAATTGCACAAATATCATAATTCATCGTTAGCAAGATTCCCTCTCCCCCATTACAAGAAATTTTGCCAGTGGTCCAAGTCCAGTCCCTATCCACCTGTCCATTACTGTTGATCACCATTATTTTCTTATTCATCATATATTATTGTTGATTGGCTAAGTCTGGTTGCCAAAAATGAGATGCAAAATGAGATGGCTTTTTCTTTTTGCTACATCTTAATCAATAACCAGAACCTTGATGAAATCTCTCACCAAGTGCAGACTTTCTGTAGGCTTACTACGGGGAGCTCTTGTGGCACAGTGGTAGCGTCCCTACCTCTGAACAAAAAGGTTTAGGGTCATGTCACACTTGCTCCAGAGGTGTGACATAAAACACCTGAACAGGTCAATTAACAATATCTTACTACAGGCTATGATGGTGTTCTTCAGTATTTCTTACATCTATCATTTATCACTTATAGACGTATCATCTCCCCTTCCCCTATCCCTGTGTCTTTCACTAAAATGTTTACCCTTAGAATCTGCAGTTTGAAAAGAATCAACTTTTTGTCTAAATTTCTGCTCACTGATGGCAATAATAGTTGTTACATTTAAGCGATATATACGCCATTAAAAAATACAAATAGTCACCTCGTTGTATAAATTACAAATTCACAGAATTTTTAAATGCAATAACTTTGTTACACTCAACATCCAGTTTCATCTGTGCTTCCTTCATCGATGGTCTACCTAGTAACAAAGGTATCAGACTGGATACTACATATCTGCTGATATGATTGGCATTCCATTCACAATGTACAAAATTATTCAAAAACAAAATGAATATTGCAGAAATAGACTGAACAGAGAAAATGATCAAGTATCTTTAAAAAGCATTAATTTCGAGATTTAAAACAAAAACTCACTCACTATCTTCAGTGGGAAGGACCTGGAGAGAATAAATCCATTCAATGATGCTGGTTTTATCCACCAGATGTAAGGCACTCAGCATATCCAGGCCAGATAATGCGAAGAAAGCAATGGTTAACCTAAATTATCATAAAAATGTGATAAGATTAAGTAAATATTTTCACATCCCATATTACAGGACACACACAGAATAAACTACTAGCTGAGAACCAGACAAACTCTGCTCTATGTAACTAGCTGTTTAAATTAAAAAAAAAAAAAAAAAATCACCTTCATATAAAAATATCTTGAAGTCTGCTAAATAGAAAGTCTGGAAATCCTCAAGTACTTAAAAAAGTCTACACACCTTCAGAATAATTTCAGATTAAATTGGCAGACATTCAAAAAAAGTCTTTTCACTCTGCAATACAGCACCAATATATGGAGAAGTGCAAGGCCTTTGATAAGGTTCCACATGGTAGGCTACTCTGAAAGGTTAGATTGCTTGGAATTCAGGGAGCGCTGGCAAACTGGATAAACAATTGGTTTGATGGTCGAAACCAGACAGTGACAGTGGAAGGATGCTTGTCAGACCAGAAGCCTGTCACTAGTGGTGAGCCTCAGGGGTGGGTGCTGGACCCATTGTTGATATCGGTACCAAACAGCAATTTGGATGAGAATGCATCAGGCATGATTAGTGATTTTGCGATGACAAATAGGCGATATCATGGGCAGTCAGGAAGGTTATCAGAAATTGCAGTGGAAACTTGATCAGCTGAGGAAATGGGCACAGTAATGACAAATGGAGTTTAATGTAGGTCAGTGTGAGGGGTTTCATTTTGGGAAGTCAAATCAAGGTAGGAGCTTCATGGTGAATGGTAGGGCCTTAAGGAGTGTGGTGGAACAGAGGGACCATGGAGTTCAGGTGCATGGTTCTCTGAAAAAGTGTAGTTACAGGTAGACAGGGCAGTGAAGGAGGCTTTTGGCACACCAGCCTTCATCAGTCAGGGCACTGAGTGTAGAAGTTGGGAAGTTATGTCGCAGTTGTACAGGATGTTGGTGAGGCTGCACTTGGAGTAGTGTGTTCAGTTTTGGTCACCTTGCTATCGGAAGGATGTTATTAAACTGGAAAGTGTACAGAAGAAATTTACAAGGATGTTGCGAACACTCAAGGGACTGAGATATAGGGAGAGGATGGACAAACTAAGACTTTTTTTTAAACCTTTAGGATTGTAGGAGACTGAGGGGGGTATCTTATAAAAGTGTACAAGATCATGAGAGACTTGGATAGGGTGAATACACTTAGTCTTTTTCCCAGCATTGCGGAATCGAGGACTAGACAGCATCAGTTTAAGGTAATGGAAAAAGAATACATGGGAACGTTAGGGGCAACTTTTTTTTTAAAAAACAGAGGATGGTACGCATATGGAATGAGCTGCCAACAGAATGGTTCGGGCAGGTACGTTAACAACATTTAAAAGGCATGGATAGGAAAGGTTTAGAAGGATGTGGGCAAGGTGCAGAGAAACGGGGTTAGTGTGGATGGACATTTTGGTCATCATGGATCAGTTTGGGCCATAGGGCCTGTCTCCAGGCTGTAGAACTCTGACTATACGTGACTACAAGATACTGACAAGATCTGATTTTCCCAGGAATTGAATGGAAGATTATACAAAAGGTGTGTAGAATGATTTTTTTCAGCAAACTTATACTGCATTATTTGAAAGGTGAATTTCTTCTAATTGATTGCAAGGTACTTAATTTCAAGATTTCACATTTTATATAGGTAATGCCAGAACTGGAAAACACTGACCTATCTAATCATTATTCCATCAAACAATGAGCCTCAGGACTTCTGCAGACTTGTCCATCAAATATATTCTGGATGTAGACAGCGTAATTTTTCACAATGGCAATTAGACACACATGAAACCATAGTTATCTGACAGATGTTTATTTATTGCATATTCCTGAATCCTTTTTTAAAGTTTGAGGAAACCAAGAGCAATGTACTGGGCTCAGCTTTCTGGAATTACAATCCATTATACGAAGGAATAAAGGCTCTCTGTCATAATTCTGCAGATGTGCTAACAATCTAAACACCCTGGTTATTTTCAGCTGGGAAACATGTATTGCGATGCGAATTCTGAAAAGCATGGAAGAGATAAAAATGCAAAAATCAATGTGGAACAGAAGTGTTGGATTACTAATTGAATATCAGTACTAAGTGAGTCAGAATTGATTCAGACTCGAGCTCTTGGAATGTACGATGATGCCGTTCTTCAATTCAAAGTTCAGATTAATGCTCTACAATACAGTTATTTAAATAAACGGTACATGCTGACAGATGGGAAAAAGGTTGAGTTTTTCATTTTACTTTACGCTGACAATATACTGGGATGTACCAGCTTTATAATATTCAAGTCATCAATTTAATTATATTGCTGACTCTACACAATTCTTGAACTGGCAGAACAGCATGCACAAGTACTTAAATACTTACATGACAATGACAACTTCATCTGCATTTGAGAATCTATTATGTTAAAGAACTGGCATCACCAGTGAACAGAAAACATAGTTAATGTTTTGGGTCAAGTGACCTGAAACATTAACTCTGCTTTCTCTCCACAGAAACTGCCAAACTGGCTGAGATTTTCCAGCAATTTCGGATTTTGTTTCTGACTTCCAGCATCCGCAGTTCTCCTGGTTTTTTAATATTAAAAACAACTTGATTTTATTCAGTGCTTTTCATGGTCAATGGACATCCCAACTGTTCCACAACTAAATGAAATGCTTTTGCTCTAACACTGTAGTGTAGGAAATAACCACTATACGTATACAGCATATGTTCAGAAGCTACAGGCTGCTAGATCTGCTGTATTCTCTAGCACGCTCAGTCTTTGTTTTCAATAATCAGTTAATTTAATTTTAAAAAAGTGCTGATTGAAAGATAAATGTCAGTGAGGACAGTAGAAGAGTGTCTTGTTCTTTAGTGACTTCTACTGTGGCTTATTATGTGTACAAGCATATCGTAAATAGGTTTCACATTTTATCTGAAAAATGGCATTTCAGACGGTGCAGTATTACCTGTACTAACTAACATACTGACAGTGCTGGGTAGAGTTTGAACCACAACCTCATGACTCAGCTGAAGTGTGACCACTACGTTAAGGTTATCACAAACCCTGTTCTGTCTGGCCTAATTCAGACTTTAGTTCTACACTAACATGGGAGAACAACTGCCCTATGAAGCCATTCAGTCTTTTTTCAAACTGTTACTAGTGGTTGAAGTAGGAAGCTCAGGAACAGGTATACAAACTGCTCATGATAAGCAATAAACGCTAGCTTTGTCAGTGGTCACATCCAGAAAGTTTATTCAAAAGGCAGCTGTGAGCAGCAAAATCCCAAACACATGCTATACAAGTTACCCAGATCACAGAAAATCCATAGATTATGCATCCAACTACTGAAAGGATCCAGCCTAATTTTCCTCTCCCTTCCCTTGGCATCTTCCCAAATGATTCTGCTAAGATTCTGGAAATGAGAGGTTCATCACATTCCCCAAAACATCTCTAATGTAAATGCACACAGTAAAGTCAAATGAGTGAGTGTCTGGACAGCGGTTATGGTATCTAGCTCATTATTGACTACATCATTTTAAAACAAACTTAACTAATAAGTTATACCAGCTCAATTTCAAAGACTTAGAAATCCACATCTATTCTTAAAACACAAGTAAAATCATACCCTGTACGATTTATTATGCAAGTAACACTTGCACTATACACATGCAGCAATGACCATCACCAAGAGGATAGCTAACCTAGGTCTCTTACCATGCAGTTGTATTGCCTTGACCAAATTCCCCCACTATCAGCATTCTGGGGGCTGGGGTACACCATTAACTAGAAAGTGAACAAAATCAGTCATATGGGTATGTTAATTCCAAGAGGTCAAATATTAGGAATGCTACAATCTTTCAACTCCTCAATCCTATCCACCGTCTACAAGTCACAAGTCAGGAGTGTAATGAAACATTCTCCACCTGTCTGGAACACAGCAGCTCCAAAATATTCGAGATGATGACACCATATTGGACAAAGCAGCCTGCTTGATTAGCACCCCATCACTACCTTCTATATGCACTCCACTACAGAGAGACAGTGGCAACAAAAACTTCCTTCAAAAGCACTTTCCAAAACTATGACTTCTACCAGCTTGAAGGACAGGGATAGCAGATGCACAAAGCAGCACCACTGCAAACTCTCCTCCATGCCACATTCAATCCTGATTGAAAACTAACTCCCTAACAGTATTGTGGGTATCTGCCAAAGGATGAAGTAGTTCACCAACACTTTCTCATGGGCAATTAGCAATCTGCAACAAATGCCAGACTACTCAGCAATCCCCACGTGGAGAACAAATAAGAAAAAATTCCATCAGACACAAGGAAACAAAGTTTAGTAATACATGAAAAATGTCTTCAGAAGTTAAATGGGACCCAGGAATCGTTAGCCCAGTATCAGCCAGCAGATTAAAAAAAAACATGTTATTGATGATAATGCTATTTTCATTTACATCTTCTTGACAGATCTTTTGTTGTTTCTCAACGAGTTCCATAAAACCTCCTTTTGCCTGGGGCTCCTGCCTTCCACCCAGTCAGACCCTTCCTATTGTTATCCTCCTTTCCCACTGCCTGTGTACTTTTGCTTATATAGGTAGCTTTAATATTTTAGTTTGATAACTGAAAAAAAGTTAACTTTTTCCTTCTCCACAGAAACAATCCAACCTGAACATTTCACGATATGTTCACGATAGAGTCACAATAGCACAGAGGCAGCCCTTCTGCCCAACTGGCCATGCTGGCCTTTCCAAGTAGTAATTCACATACTACCATTCTCCAATGCTCTTACTACATCCCTGATCATTTCTCCTTTTTCAATATTTAACTTTTTCTACATTTTCTTCAATTTTTTTAGCATAAAAGGGTAGCTAGTCTGTCCATCGTGTCTTCACTAATCAAAAGAATGAACTGCCCGTCCAAATCATATTTTCAGCTTATGGTCCGAAGAATTTCAGGTGGATATCCAGCCACCTTTTAAATAAGTTGCCTGTTCAGGGTGAGACTTCTAGACCCTGCCACTTTCTAGGTAGAAATGTCATCTGTAATTCTTTTACTAATCCCTTAAAGTCTATGGAAACAGGTGCTTCCCATCCACTCTATCCAGGCCCTTCACAGCCTTGTGAAATCAAATCTCTCATCAGCTTTCTCTGTTCCAAGAAAATAACCCCAAACTACTGAGTTTTTCCTCACGGTTGTGGCTTTCCTGTTCTAGCTGCATTCCCCGATTGCTAGATCAGTATGATTACATCCTTTCTGTATTGAGGGGGCCATAGCTGCGTGCAGTACACAGCCTGCGACCAATTAATGCTTTATATAGCTTCAGCATACTTCTGTGTTCCTCTCTCTTATCAGCTGTAGCAAAAGATAAAGTATTCCATATACCCTTTTAATCGCCTCATCAACACATCCTATCTTCAGGGACCTGTGCACATTGTCTCCAAGGTCCCTTACAGCCTCAAAACCTCTCTGCAGCCAATGAACTGTATTGTCCTTTGCCTTTTCTGACTTCCCCAAATACATCACCTTTGACTTAAAACACAGAACAGTACCGGCCCTTCGGCCCACGATGTTGTGCCAACCTATTATGCTACTCTAAGATCAAACTACCCTGCATACCCTATATTTACTTTCATCCATGTGCCTATCCAAGAGTAGCTTAAATGTCCCAAATGTATCTGACTCCACTACCAACGCCGGCAGCGCATCTCCCCCATACCTTTCTTCAATCACCTTAAAATTATGCCCCCTCACTATAGTCATTTCCACCCTGGGAAAGAGTCGCCGGCTATCCACTATCTGTGCCTCTCATCATCTTGAGCACCTCTATCAAGCCCCCTTTCCTCCTCCTTCGCTCCAATGAGAAAAGCCCTAGCTCCCTCAACCTTTCCTCATAAGACCTGCCCTCCAGTCCAGGCAGCATCGTGGTAAATCTCCTCTGCATCCTCTCTAAAGCTTCCACATCCTTCCTATAATGAGGCAACCAGAACTGAACACAAATATTCCAAGTGTGGTCTAACCAGGGTTTTATAGAGCTGCAGCATAACCTCATGGCTCTGAAACCCAATTCCTCTGCCAATGAAAGCCAACCCACCATACACCTGCTTAACAACCTGATCAACTTAGGTGGCAACTTTGAGGGATCTATGGATGTGGACCCCAAGACCCCTCTGTTCCTTCAGATTGCCAAGAATCCTGCCATTGACCCTGTATTCTGCATTCAAATTCGACCTTCCAAAATGAATCACTTCACACTTTTCTGGGTTGAATTCAATCTGCCACTTCTTTGCCCAGCTCTGCATCCTGTCAATGTCCCACTGCAACATACAACAGCCCTCCACATTATCCACAACTCCACTAATCTTCGTGTCATCGGCAAACTTACTAACCCAGCCTTCCACTTCCTCATCCAGGTTATTTATAAAGATCACAAAGAGCAGAGGTCCCAGAACAGATCCCAGTGGAACACCACTGGTTACCAGGCTGAATACTTTCCATCTATTACCACTATTACTAATCTTCTATTGAACAGCCAATTCTGTATCCGGACAGCCAAATTTCCCTAGATCCCATGCCTCCTTATTTTCTGAATGAGCCTACTATGGGGAACCTTATCAAATGCCTTGCTAAAATCCACATATACCACATCTACTGCCCTACCTTCAACAATGTGTTTCATCACATCCTCAAAGAATTCAGTAAGGCTTGTGAGGCATGACCTGCCCCTCACAATGCCATGCTGACTATTTCTAATCAAACTATGTTTTTTTACAAATAATCATAAACACTATCTCTCAGAATCCTCTCCAATAATTTGCCCACCACAGAAGAAAGACTGACTGGTCTGTAATTCCCAGGATTATCCCTATTCCCTTTCTTGAACAAGGGAATAACATTTGCCACCCTCCAATCATCTGGTACTACTCCGGTGGGCAGTGAAAAGTGGGCTTCTGGATCGAATTCCATTTGCCACTCGCCTGCCCACCTGATCAATCAACTGATATTCTCCTGCAGTCTACACCTCACTAGCAAACATAGAAACATAGAAGATAGGAGTAGGAGGTGGCCAGTCAGCAGTTCAAGCTTGCTCTACCATTCATCACGATCATGGCCGATTGTCCAACTCAACAGCCAAATCCTGCTTTCTCCCCGTAACCTTTGATCCCATTCGTTCCCAAGTGCTTTTTCTAGCTGCCTCTTGAATACGTTCAATGCTTTGGCATCAACTCCTTCCTGTGGTAATGAATTCCACAGGCTCACCACTCTGAGCAGAAGGAATGTCTCCTCATCTCCGTCCTAAATGGTGTACCCCGAATTCTCAGATTGTGAGCCCCTGATTCTGGACACACCCACCATCAGGAACATTCTCCCCGCAACTACCCTGTCTAGTCCTGTCAGAATTTCTTAAATCTCTATGAGATTTCCCCACACCATTCATCCGAACTCTTGTGAAAACAATCCCTAACCTAGTCAATCTCTCCTCATATGTCAGTCCCGCCATCCCCGAAATCAGCCTGGTAAACCTTCGCTGCACTCCCTCGAGCGCAAGGGCATCCTTTCTCAGGAAAGGAGACCAAAACAGCACACAATATTCTTGGTGTGGCCTCCCCAAGGTCCTATACAACTGCAATAACACACCCCTCCTCCTGTGTTCAAAACCTCTCGCAGTGAAGGTCATAATTCCATTTGCCTTTAGTGCCTGCTGCACCTGCATACCTACTTTCAGCAACTGGTACCCAAGGACATCCAGGTCCCGCTGCACACTCCCCTCTCCCAATTTACAGACATTGAGGTAATAATCTGTCTTCTTATTTTCGCTGCCAAAGTGAATAGTCTCACATTTATCAAAATTATTCTGCATTTACCATTGATGTGCCCGTTCATGCAACTTGTCCAGATCATGCTGAAGGATCTCTGCATCGTCACAGTTCACCCTCTCACTCAACTTGGTATCATGTCAAATTTTGTTCCCTCATCCAAATCATTAACATATATTGTGAATAGCTGGGGTCCCAGCACCAATTCCTGTGGCATCCCACTAGTTACTGCCTGCCAATTTGTAAAGGACCCACGATTTCCTATTCTGTTTCCTTTCTGCTAGACAATTTTCTATCTCTATACACTTCCCCCAATCCCATGTGCTTTAATCTTGCACAATAGTCTCTCATGCGGGACTCTGTCAAACACTTTCTGAAAGTCCAAATAAACTACGTTGACAAGGGGACGCCAGTCAACTCTATTAGTTACATCTTCATTGAATTCCAACAGATTTGTCAAGCATTATTTCACCTTCATCAATCCATGCTGACCCTGTCTAAGCCTGCCACTGCTTTCTAAATGCTCTGCAATAAAGTCCTTGATAACGGATTCAAGAAATTTCCCCACTACCGACGTTAAGCTCACCGGTCTATAATGCCCTGTTTGCACTCTACCTCCCTTTTTGAATACTGGAGTGACACTAGCTAACCTCCTATCTGCAGGGACTGTTCCAGAATCTATAGCACCCTGGAAGATGACCACCAATGCATCCACTACTTCAAGTGGACTGGGATGTAGATTATCAGGCCCTGGGGATTTATCCGCCTTCAATCCTACCAATCTTCCCAGCACCATTTCTTCACTAATACTGATCTTCTTCAATTCTTCTCTCTCTAAATCTTGCATTCTCCAACATTTCTAGTATCAGATTGGTGTTCTCTTTTGTGAAGACAGGACCAAAATACATATTCAGTTGCTCAGCCATTTCTTTTGTCCCCTGTTGTACATTCCCCTGTTTCTGTCTGTAGGGGACATACATTGGTTTTCACTAATCTCTTTCTCTTTGCGTACCTATGGAAACTCTGTCAGTCTTTATGCTCCCTGCAAGCTTACTTTTGTACTGTATTTTCCCATTCTTAATCAATCCCTTGTCCTTCTTTGCTGAATTCTAAACTGCTCCCAATGCTCAGACATATTTTTCTTGGCCAATCTGCAAATATCTGATCCAAGGAAGAAGCAATCTCTAACTTCCTTTGTAAGCCATGAACTGGCCCTATTACCCATTTTGCTTTTATTCCAGACAGGAATAAACAGTTGTTGCAGTTCCCATGTGTTCCTTGAATGTTTGCCATTGCCTATTCACTGTCATCCTTTAAGTAATTCTTCCCTATCAAGGCCAACACACCCCTCATTTCTTCATAGTTTCCTTTATTAAGATTCAGCATACTAGTCTTTGAATCAACAACAAAAACAAAGTTGCTGGAAAAGCTCAGCAGGTCAGGCAGCATCTGTGAAGGAGAAAACAGAGTTAACGTTTCGGGTCCGGTGACTCTTCCTCAGAAGTCAGTTCTGAGGAACGTTAACTCTGTTTTCTCCTTCACAGATGCTGCCTGACCTGCTGAGCTTTTCCAGCAACTTTGTTTTTGTTGTTGATTTACAGCATCTGCAGTTCTTTCAGTTTTTACTTTGAATCAACTACCTCACCACATCTTCATAAAAAATTTTATCACATTATGGTCTCTCATCCCCATGGGGTCTTGCACAACTAGACTGGCAACGATTCCCTTCACATTACACAGTACCCAGTCTAAGATGGCCTGGTCTCTGGTTGGTTTTCCACATATGGGAAGGTTTTGTCGACCAATATACAATCCAGGAATTCCTCCTCTACGGCATTGGGCAGATCAAATTAGGCACAATCTTTGTGCACATTAAAACCACCCATGATCACCAATATTCCCTTATCACATGCATCTCTAATTTCCTGTTTAATGCCATTCCTGACATCACCACTGCAGCTTGGGGGTCTACAATATGACACCCACAAATGTTTTCTGACCCTTGGTATTACTCAACTCTACCTATACAGACTCCAAATTATCAGAGTTAATATCCTTCCTTACTACTGTGAGAATTTCCTCTTTAACCAGCAATACCACTTCACCACCTTTTCCTTTTTGCCTGTCCTTCCTAAATACTGAATACCCTGGGACAATCAGTTCCCATCCCTGGTCACCCTGCAGCCATGATCGAAATTATATTGCGCCCGCTTATATCTACCTGCACAATTTAGTCAATTTTTGTGCCCCTTGAAAACTTCTTGATCATGGTCCCTGCATTTCATTCGAGTCATTAATACATACCACAAGCACAAGGAACCTAGGACTGAGCCCTGTGGAACATCAGTGGATAGAGCCTCTCAGATACAACAACACTCATCAAAAATTAACCTTTGTTTCCTGCCAGCAGGCCAATTTTGAATCCAGCTTACTACAATGTCTTGCATCCCAAAAAGGACCTTTTTGTCTGCCACTTGGGATCTTGTCATTAGCCCTGCACAAATACATGTAGACTGTTATCACATACACTACTCTCACCAATCCTCTTAATGGAATTTTTTGAAGGTAATAAAGTTAGACACTACCCTTCCTGAAATCCACGCTGTCCTTGACTCGTCCGTGTCTTTTTAACTGGCAGTTTATTCTGTATTTCAGAATCGATTTCAATGATTTGCCTGTTCCAAAAGGTCAGACTAAATAATTACAGGCCAGACAGCCTATGCCCTATGGCATTTTTGCACAAAGGTGCAATAATTCCAGTCCTCCAATCTTATAGCACATAGTGAGGATCCACACCGCGGTGAGAAGTGATTAATTATGAAGAGAACAATGCAAAGTATTCATTCAAAGCCATACCCTCATCTTCCACCTCGACACGTTATTTTTTAAAAAATAGGTACTCTTAATTTCCTCTTAATGAATTAACAAACACCTTTGGGTTCGCCTTGATTTTACTTGCAGATATTCTTTTATTCTCTTTGCTTTCCTAAATTCCTTTTTTTATTTTAGCCCTACACCTTCTTTATTGATGCCCAGAACTGTTCCCTCTCTTGCTGCATTTACTATATACTGGCCAAAAAAGTTCCTGCCATTCCTTTCACATCAAAACTATGCCAGTTAAAACTGAAATACTTAAAGTAATTCATTACTGTCCCGGTGTTTTTC
This sequence comes from Ginglymostoma cirratum, assembly GCA_024137785.1. Lineage (NCBI taxonomy): Eukaryota > Metazoa > Chordata > Chondrichthyes > Orectolobiformes > Ginglymostomatidae > Ginglymostoma > Ginglymostoma cirratum. Next base: position 55,014,863 of record JAHRHZ010000012.1, read on the forward strand.
CATTTTTCAGAAATATCCCCCCATAACTTGCTCTTCTATATCCTCCTGACTGTTTAAAGACTCTACAAAAGACTTCCAGTACTGAGACAGCATTTTTTAAGCTCTTTAACTCAATCTGTATAATATCCATTGAGGATTTCCAGCATTTTTCGTTTTTAATTTTGCATTCCCAGCATACGCAGTATTTTGCAATACCTAGAGCTGCTTGTTAAATCTCACTAGTGTTCAAATTAATACTGTTTCTATTAATAAAGCATAGAATCTCTACAACTCAAATAATATGTCACAGCTTCAAGCTGACAGCAGAAGACCTGACTATATATTTTGTTAATTCTGTAGTATGCAAAATTCTTAAGGCTTTTAAGTGTAGCAGTTTGCAAAAGTGTTGGCTGAAGCTGAGGTAAAAAGACACCTGCTCCTAAACTGTTAAGAACTAGGTTATCTCAGTCTAAGGAGTTTAGTTTTAAAAGGTCCAGAAACAATTTTTTTTTATTCATTCCCAAGATTAGGAAGTCACTACCTGGGCAGGTATTTACTGCCTATCCCTTTTTGCGCAAAGGGCAGTTATGGGTCTGGAGTCACATGTAGGCCAGACCAGGTAAGGATGGCAGTTCCCATCCCTAAAGGACAATAAAAATCTGGGAATTAAGAGTCTAATGATGACCATGACAATTGACCAGTCAATTTTACCATTACAATTGTCAGAAAAACCCATCTGGTTCAGAGCAGCAATTTCTCCTTGTCTCAGTTTTAAACATACTTACCCCATTGCCTAAAACTATGGCTGAATATCTCAATTAGAACTCCTCTCATCTGAGAGTACAACCTCAAACTGCTCAATTTCTCCTCATAGGAAAAGTCTTTCATCTCAGGAATTAATCTAGTGAACATTATCTGAACTGCCTTCAATGCAATTATATTCCTCCTCAAGTAAGTGGACCAAAACTATATGCAAACCTCGAGGAGCACTCTCACCAATACTTTGTACCATTATGACAAAGCTTCCCTGCTTTTGTACTTCATTTCTTTTGGAATAAATGGCAAAATTCCATTTGCCCTACCCTCCTTATTACTTGCTCTATCTGCATACTAGTTTTCTGTAATTCATACACACAGACATCCGGATTCCTCTGCAGGAAGAATTTTGAAGTTTCTATCCATCTAGATAAGTTGGTCTTTTTATTCTTCCGGCCAAAGTGGATAACGTTACACTTATCCACGTTAAACTCTAATGCCAAATTTTGGTCTATTAACCTAACCTACTTACAAGGGTCTTATTTCTTTATTGTAACTAACTGTCATACCTACTTTAGCATCATCTGCAAATTTGGCTACAGTAATCCTATCCCTGCATCAGAGTCGTGAATACAGATTGTAAATAGTTGGAACCCAAGGACTGAACTTTGTGGCAAACCAGCATGCCAACCAGAGAGATGCACCTATGCCGACTTGCCACTTTTTGTTGGTTAGCCACTCCTCTTTCCAAGCTAACATATTACCCCTAACCACATCATCTTACCTTATACATTAACCTTTTGTGCAGAACCTGATCAAATGTCTCCATGTAGTCTGGATATACTACATCTACAGGACCCTGTTATCTACTTTGCTTATTACATCTTCGAAGAACTCCAGTGAATTAGTCAAAAACGATTTAGCTTAGATGAAATCATGCTGACTGACATACTGCAATTTGACTTGCCAAACGGTCTTGTTGCTAACTCCTTAATAATGGATTCCAACAATTTCCCAACAACAGACACTAAACCACTGGTCTACAGTTTCTAATTCCTGCCTCCCTCCTTTTCTGACTAAGAGCATTATATTAGCATTTTTCCAAAGCACCAGAACCTACCCACAGGAATATTATAACCATTGGATCCATCATCTCTGCTGACACTTTAAGGCCCTAGGACGTAGGCCATCAGGTCTTGAGAACTTGCCTGCTTTTAATCCCAGTAGGTCGCTCAGTACATTTTCCTAGTGATGGCAATTATTTTAAGTTCCTGCTTTTCTCTAATCTCTGCTTTTATTATTTGGATGGGGTTTCAGTGTCTTCTACCATGAAAACTGAGGCAAAGTATTGATTTACTGTCTATGACATTTCATGTTCCCCATTTTTAACTCCCCCAATTTCATCCTCCAAGGAATCAACATTCACTTTAGCAACTCTCTTCCTTTTTAAATATTCATTGAAGCTTTTGCTATCCATCTTGATATTTTGCACGTCTTTCACAATTAACCTTTGTTCTTTTTACTTTAAAAAGTAACCTTTTGTTGGTCTTTAAAAGCTTTGAATCCTCCAGCCAGCCACTGCCCTTTGCAACATGGCACATGTTGGTTTTTGCCCTCATGTTCTCTTTAATGTCCATGCTTAGCTATGGATGCTTTTCCTCTTTTTACGAACATTCTTCCTCACTGGAATATATTTTAGTCGAAGGAACTGAAATATCTCCTTCAATGTTTGTCACTGTTGATCAACTGTTTTCCTTTTCAGTCTTTCTGTCCTGTCCACTGAGGCAGAATCTGTCCTCATGCAAATGTAATTATCTTTAACTCCGGAACACTAATATGGGACTTCAATTTCTCTTCCTCAAACTGAATTTGAAATTTCAGCATGTTATTATCACTCTTCCCTAGGAGGATCTTTTACTACAAGACCATTAATTAACCCTATCTCGTTACACAATATTAAATACAAAAGAAAATGCTCCCTGGTTGGTTCCCCAACATATTGTTTCTTACAGCAATCTCTAATAGACTATGAACTCTCCAAGGTTAACATTGCCAAATTTGATTAATCCAGTCTATATGCCTATCACCCATGATTACTGTCACAGTAATACATGGTTTATACCATGTCTTGGAGTACAACTTGCACCAGGGGTTCATTCCTTTACTGTTTTCTAAAATTCATTCACAGTGAGACAGTGTCACTGTCTAGGTAGCATTTACTGCCCATCCCTAATTGTCTAGAGGGCAGTGAAAAGTCAATTACATTGCTGTGAGGCTGGAGTCACATGTAGGCCAGACCAGGTAAGGATGGCAGTTTCCTACCCTAAGGGACATTAGTGAACCAGATAGGTTTTTCCAACAAATCAATAGATTCATGGTTATCATTAGATGCGTAATTCCCAATATTTGTTGAATTCAAATTCCACTATCTGCCATACTTTGCCCAGTTTGATTCTACATCTTGATCCTACTTCACGTCTCATGTAAACGAATGAAAGCATCAGAAGGAAAACATGAAAAGCAGCATTCTGATCAACACAAACCACTTCAGTAGATTCTGTGGAAATAAAAAGAGTGAACTGCTTTCCCAGTTTGCCCTCCATCCATGTTTTTGTTTTCTGTCTACACACCTTTGTCTATGACAGAGTTTATAATGCAGTTAGCATATAATCCTATCGGTTAAACTCTAACGATTCATAATTGTTTACATGAAGCTAGAGACCATTTATACGTAATAGCAATTTTTGTTAGGTATAGAAATCTAGTTTATGCTTTGTCAACCTGGGTTTGAAAAATCAGGCAAATTGCAGAATTTTTCGTACTTCTATAAAATCTTCAAATTGTGACTGAGTTTAGCAGGGCTTGATTTCCATAGTACCATCCCAGTGAGTCTTAACAACACAAGTGTTTTTTTTTAAAAATGTGGAGACCAAAATGTGCACGGTACTCCAGATATGGTGTCATCAAAATCCACCCCAATTGTATTACGACCTCATTATATTGTACTTTTACTTGTGGGACGCTCTTTGTAATAAAGGACAAGTCCTTTCTCTTCATGTTCTCTGCACTGATCGCTTTCTTGCACTTTGTAATAAAGACAAAACGCCATTTAGCTTAATTGCTTGCCATACCTTCATGGTTACTTTGTGTACTTCGTCAGCGTTGACAGAGTGCAAGTTTCACACTTTTGAAAACGATCTGCTGGTAAACATTCAACACCAGTCGTTTCCTTTGGTTTTGTTACACCATTCTAATAAAGTTCTTCTGCACCCCAACAATCCTTATAAAATTTCTTGATAAATATTTGGCATAATTTCCTCACTTTTATATTCTAAAGTGCTTTATGAACTGAAAGGCATTGCCAGGAAGAGCAACTGAAAACAGATTCAGTGAGCATAAAGAAATAAATTGGATAAGTTCTTAAAGGAAAACATTTACAGGAATGCGCAGAAACCGCAGGGGTGTGATGAGCACGGGGACAAAGGGTCGCGTTCTGTACTGTATACTGCGTCACAAAATTCCCTCATGGTGATTCATAAAAACCTTGAAGTACCGACGCAAGTGTGTACCACTCTACTTAAGTAGTTCTAATGACAAAGTTAATGATTTAGGGGTGTCTCAGGAGTGACGTACAAACTTGGGCTTGCACGGGTAATTACAACACATCTCAAAACTGTGCAACAACCTCACTGGGCAGTCAAGGCCTTCGAGAAAATAAGCACCGCAAATCACCTTTCATGGTGAAGTCCTGTTTGACGAAAGATGCCGCCTCTTCCCGTGCTTCACAACTTGTAAGTTACGAAAAACAACCCGATGCGTTCCCATACACTAAGCAGTTTCCAGTTATTATCTCCATCGCCCCACCCAACATGCAATCTCTGATAGCTCCCGGCTCCTTCAACAGGCGTGCAGAGTTGTCAGTTGAAGACCCTGCTCCTACCCCAGGAGTAGCGGAGAGGATGTTGTCCCATCCCCGGGAAGGGTCCCCGGTTCACCCACCTCCCCATTCCCCCGGACAGGGCTGATGGGTCGGGCCGAGGTTACAGACCCCTCTGCAGAGGCCGGCCCGCCCACCCGACCCCGTTTCGCTTCACCCCATCCTCCCTCACCCGATTCGGAGCCGACCCTTACCTGCTGGTCTCCAGTGAGCAGTATCTCTCAGGTAAGATCTTTAGACATCGCTCGAAGAAGCAGATATGCCGATCCTTCAGGAACTCCAGATGCTCACCAAGCGCCGTCTCCTCGGCCATGTTGGATCGCCATGGACACGCCCCGCCCCGCGGCCCACCGCAAGCCGAACGTGCTCCCCTCCGGCCCACTGCAGCCAATCAGAAACCAACAACTTCCCGCGCATGCGTCCCACTCCGGGTGTCTCTCATTGTGAGGAGCAGATCTCATCAAACTCGTTTCGGAAATAGCGGATGTACCCCCACGACGTGAAGGCAAGCCGTTACATCCTGCAACAATTTACATCTGGTTGGTTAAATACGAATATAGTTATAAAGTTCTAAAACAGCGTCACGTTTCTCCCTGTCGAGGCGAAATTACGTACTTTGAAAGGTGCCATACTGGTTCAAACAAACCTCAACAGTTTCGTCAAAAAAAAAAACACGTATGATAATATCTTCCTTTTCCCTCCGAATTTCCCATTATTTGAACAGATTTTGGAATCTATAAACTGTTCTTCAATAACTTCAACCAACGTTAGGTTGCGTTAAGGCAATAGCGAAATTAACACAGGACAGTTCAAGCTTAAGAGATAACAAGGTGTGGAGCTGGATGAACACAGCAGGTCAAGCAGCATCATCGGAGTAGGAAAGCTTGACGTTTCGGGCCTAGACCCTTCATCAGAAATGGGGGAGGGGAAGAGGGTTCTGAAATAAATAGGGAGAGAGGGGGAGGCGGATAGAGGATAGGTGGAGAGGAGGCAGACAAGTCAAAGAGGTGGGGATGGAGCTAGTAAAGGTGTGTGTAGGTAGGGGGGCAGGGAGGAGATAGGTCAGTCCAGGGAGGACGGACAGGTCAAGGGGGCGGGATGATGTTAGTAGATAGGAGATGGGGGTGTGGCTTGAGGTGGGAGGAGGGGATAGGTGAGAGGAAGAACAGGTTAGGGAGGCGGGGACGAGCTAGGCTGGTTTTGGGAGATTTTGAAGCTTGTGAAATCCATATTGATGCCATTGGGCTGCAGGGTTCCCAGGCTGAATATGATTTGCTGTTCCTGCAGCCTTCGGGTGGCATCATTGTGGCACTGCAGGAGGCCCAGGATGGACATGTCGTCTGAGGAATGGGAGGGGGAGTTGAAATGGTTCACGAGCGGGAGGTGCAGTTATTTGTTGTGAACTGAGTGCAGGCGTTCTGCAAAGTGGTCCCCAAGCCTCTGCTTGGTTTCCCTGATGTAGAGGAGGCCACAACGGGTACAGCGGATGCAGTATACCACATTAGCAGATGTGCAGATGAACATCTGCTTGATGTGGAAAGTCTTCTTGGGGCCTGTGATGGGGGTAAGGGAGGTGGTGTGGGGGCAGGTGTAGCACTTCCTGTGGTTGCAGGGAAAAGTGCCGGGTGTGGTGGGGAGTGTGGAGCGGACAAGGGAGTCATGGAGGGAGTGGTCCCTCCGGAAAGCAGACAAGGGTGGGGAGGGAAAAATGTCTTTGGTGGTGGGGTTTGGATTGCAGATGGCGGAAGTGTCGGAGGTTGATGGGGTGGTACGTGAGGACGAGGGGGATTCTTTTTTGGTTGTTATTGCGAGGACGGGGTGTGAGGGATGAGTTGCGGGAGATGCGGTCGAGGGCGTTCTCGATCACTGCGGGGGGGGGTTGCAGTCCTTGAAGAATGAGGACACCCGAGATGTACGGGAGTGGAATGCCTCATCCTGGGAGCAGATGCGGCAGAGGCGAAGGAATTGGGAATAGGGGATGGCATTTTTGCAGGAAGGTGGGTGGGAGGAGGTGTATTCCAGGTAGCTGTGGGAGTCAGTGGGCTTGAAATGGACATCGGTTTCTAGGTGGTTACCGGAGATGGAGACAGAGGTCCAGGAAGGAGAGAGAAGTGTTGGAGATGGTCCAGGTGAACTTCAGGTTGGGGTGGAAGGTGTTGTTGAAGTGGATGAACTGTTCGAGCTCCTCGTGGGAGCACGAGGCGGCGCCGATGCAGTCATCAGTGTAACGGAGGAAGAGGTGGGGTTTAGGGCCAGTGCAGGTACGGAAGAGGGATTGTTCCACGTAACCTACAAAGAGGCAGGCATAGCTTGGGCCCATGCGGGTACCCATGGCCACCCCCTTTGTCTGTAGGAAGTGGGAGGAATTGAAAGAGAAGTTGTTGAGGGGGAGGACAAGTTCAGCTAAGCGGATGAGGGTGTCGGTGGAGGGGGATTGGTCAGTTCTGCGGGACAGGAAGAAGCGGAGGACCTTTAGGCCATCTGCATGGGGAATACAGGTGTATAGGGACTGGACATCCATAGTAAAAATGAGGTGTTGGGGACCGGGGAATTGGAAGTTCTGGAGGAGGTGGAGGGCGTGGGTGGTGTCACGGACGTAGGTAGGGAGTTCCTGGACCAAGGGGGTGAAAATGGAGTCTAGGTAGGGGAGATGAGTTCGGTGGGGCAGGAGCAGGCGGAGACAATGGGTCGACCAGGGCATTCAGGTTCTGATGGGACAAAGCCTTTAGCTTCAAAACCGTCCCAACGTGTTTTAGTTATAATCCCTACGCTGAAAACTTACATTGAGGCAGCGTTTTTAACAATTGACTTGGGTATGGAATGCACTGCCTAGAAATGTGAATCCAGGTTCAATTGAGACATTCAACATGGTATTAGATCGTTATTTAAACAGAAACGACGTGCACCGTCATAGGGCAGGAGAATGGCAGCAAGTAATCATGATCAAAGAGCTGGTGAAGACACACAGGACCAAACATCCTCCTCTTGCATAGTTCTATGATTCTGTGCTTCACAAGTACTGAAAAATGTGGATAGGTCACAATAACAAGTCAGCCATTTGGCTCCCTGAGCCTGGTCTGCCATCTTGCAAAATCACGATGGCTTTGATTATGCCATAACATCACTTTGCTGCTTCTGTCCCATAATCCCCACAATTCATAGGTTAATTAACCTATCCTGGATACTTTTGCCAATTTGATTCATCCAAATCAATTTTTTTAAAAACTCCTATGATAAGAAAGGTAATACAATAAACATCAACTGCAATAATTATATTACACAGTGTACCTACTTGTCAGGGGGCTTACATACCACTCCTACAAGTGACTTATTTGCTTTACTATTTATCTCCACAAAAATGGGTTCTGCATTTTGATTCTCTGAACTGTTATTTTTCACTATTGTACTGATACTGTCCTTTAGAAACTGAATCACTCTGCCTCCTTTTACTTTTACTTTTTTTTCCTGATCTGTCAAATACGCTTGAACATCTAGGTCCCAGTCCTGGTCAACTTCGTGTCATACTCTTATGTATGTAAGCAATTTTTCTAATCAACCTATTCAGAGATGTTTTTACGCATCTCTGGAACAGGTGACATTTGAACCCAGGTCTCCCAGTCCAGGGGTAAGGACACTACCACGGCTACAGAAGAGCCCTGCCTCACCTATTTATATTGGTGCAATTAATTTATCCATCATTATACTGCATAATGCAGATAAAGAACCTTTAATGCATTCTTTTTAACTAATTTTAACTATTGACCTTGTTTGCTGTTACAGTGTGTTTGTGCACACTGTCCCTTTCCTTTACACATCATTACCTGCGTTGCTAATCTGCGTGACTGACTCATCCTCTCTCAAAATTTCCAAATCTCCACTCATGAACTCTTCCCTCCACCCACTATTTTAAACTCACTCTACAGCCCTAGTTATACAATCCGTCAGTCCACGGGTCCCAGTGTGGTTCAGGTGAAGACTGTACTAACAGTCCTCTTTCTCCAGGTGCTGGTGGTAAGTTCCATGAATGAAATAACATTTCACCCATAGCAATCTGAGTCTTCCATTCAACTGATTTTACTTACCCTATGCCATATGTTCAGGTATTAATCCAGAGATTATTACCTTTGTCTTCATGTGTTTAATTTAGACCCTAGCTGTTCATACTTCAGTATGAAACTCCTTAGTTGTTGTTACCCATATGGACTGTGACAACTGTATACATCGCCTCTCCAAGTTCCACTCCAGCCTTGAGAAAAAGCTCTCAATCCTGGAACTTGGCAATTTTCAGAACCAGACTTGCAGCTGCAGTGACCAGTATTTATTCCCATAACTATACTGTCACTGGTACAATTATATTACTTTTTACCCCACCCTATTTCACTTGAATTGCTCCCTGCCACAGCGTTTTGTGGGCAGTTTGGCCATCTACCCTGCAGCCCTAAAGTGTTGTCCACAAAAGTTGTAGGAAACTCAAACCAGTGAGCAACTACAAGTGCTGAAGTTCCTGCATCGCTATATCTAGATTCCCATACCTGTCTTCCTCACGTCCCTGAGTACAGACCGAGCTAAGAGGTGTGACTACCTTCCCAAATTTTTCAAAGCTCAAACTTCAGTTCATCAGCTTGGAGCTGAAGTTCCTTAAACTGAAGAGACTCACTAGACATCTGGCTGCCTTTGGGAGTCTCACGAGTCTCACGAGTCTTGACCAGTCTTCATGTGAGACTGCTGGAACATATTAACTACTATGCCATCTTATCTATAAGATACCTAATTAGGTTGTGTTCAGAAACATTGAAGTTCCGTTGATAGCTATACCAAGCAGTTTAACTAGTTTAGCCGTACATGTAATGTAATAACAGTACCAGTTTTAACTACTGCCCATGTTTTAGATGACTAACATTTTAACAATTCAATCACTTACTTGTTCTGTTAAAGCTTTGGATACTCACCAGCTTGAGGCTGAAGTAGAAAGCAAATCACATGGGATCCGGGGGAGCTAGCCAATAAGATACAAAATTGGCTTGAAGGGAGGGGACAACGAGTGGTGGTAGAGGATTGTTTTTCACATTGGAGGTCTGTGACCAGCAGTATGCCACAAGGGTTGGTGCTGGGCCTACTGCTTGGATGTGAATATAGGAGGTATGGTTACTAAGTTTGCGGATGACAAAAAAAAAATAGGTGACGTGGTGGACAGTGAAGGTAGTGACCTCAGAATACAACAGGACCTTGATCAGATGTGCCAAGGAGTGGCAGATGGAGTTTAATTTAGATAAATGCAATGTGTTGCATTTTGGTAATGCAAATCAAGGCAGCATGTACACAATTAATGATAGGACCCTGGAGAGTGTTGCCCAACCAGGAAACCTAGTGGCGCAGGTGCATAGTTTTTTTTGAAAGTGGAGTTGCAGGTCGACAGGGTGGTAAAGGATGCTTTTGGCACGCTTGTCTTCATTGTTCAGAACTTTAAGTATAGGAGTTAGGACATCATACTGTGGCTGTACAGGACACTGGTATGGCCACTTTTGGAATACTGCATACAATTCTGGTCACTCTTCTATAGAAGGATTTCATTAAACTTGAGGGTTCAGAAAAGATTTACAAGCATATTGCTGGGACTGGAGGGTTTGAGTTGTAGGGAGAGGCTGAATAGGCTGGGGCTATTTTCCCAGAGTGTCAAAGGCCGAGGGGTGACCTTATCCAGGTTTATAAAATCATGAGGAGCACGGATAGGGTGAATAGCTAAGGTCTTTTTCTTAGAGTGGGGGAGTTCAAAACTGGAGAGCAGTTTAAGGGGAGAGCGAAAAGATTTGAAACAAACCTGAGGGATAACCTTTTCGTGCAGAGGGTGGTGCACACATTGAATGAGCTACCACAGGAAGTGGTGGAGGCGGGTACAATTACAACATTTAAAAGGCACCTGGATGGGTATATGAATAGGTAGGGTTGAGAGAGATATGGGCCAAATACTGGCCCATGGGACTAAGTCAGACTGGGATGTCTGGTTGACGTGACAGGTTGGACCAAAAGGTCTGTTTCCGTGCTGTATGACTGATTATCTTATCCAGTCCCAGTACCTTGTCAGCTTTAGGTGACAATTATCTAGTCAAGGTTTCTTCCTTATTAATTTTGAACCTGTCTAGGGACAGAGTTTCCTCCTCTGCTACCATGGACTGGGCAGCAACGTCTTTTGTAAAGTCAGATGCAAAGTATTCATTTAACACTTCTGCCATACCACTGTTCCATGTGTAAATCCCCTCTTTTAGTTGCTGCTCAGTCCTTGTCCTCCTTTAATTATACTCTTACTGTTTAAATGTCCAAGATGACTTTGAGATGTCCTTTTGTTAGCTGCTAGTCTTTTCTCATTCTTTGCTTCGGTCATTTGCTTTTTGACTCTTGCCCCCATCTCCCCCCACCCCCAACAAACTTTGAGTATTACTGTTGGTTCTCAAGCCTCGAGGTTTGAAAACTTATGTTGAATTTTTATCAAGCTCCTGGGGAAAACAAACCCAACTTCCACTACATATCCATATAACAGATGTTCCTAAATCCAAATAATTCTTGAGAATGTTTTGTATATCCTGTCAAAAGCCTTCACATCCTTCCTAAAATTTAGTTATCAGAATTGGATACAATAATTCAGTTGATGCTACAGCACGGTCTTATGTTGTTTCCTTATTTAGAAAGCTAAGGATGCACTTCTTAAAAGAAGTTTTCACCTTGCCCTGCCATCTTCAATTATTGGTGCCTATATAAACTCAGGTATCTTTATTTCTGTTGCACCCACTTTTACAATTGTACCCTTCAGTTTGTTGCCTCCCTTCCCCCCACCAAAATACATCACTTCTGGATTCTCTGCAAAGATTCTGCCCAATTTGTCAGCACATCCATGTCGTCTTGCAGCTTATCACTATCGTCCTCACAATTCACAAGTTGAAAATACTGTCATCTAAAAATGCTAAAATTATGCCCTGTACTCCCAGCTCTATTATTGTTATAGTTCAAGAAGGAATTAGAGGAACAGCGTTGTAGGACTAAATTAAGTTAGAGGTAGAAACCGCAATGCTGCAAATGGGTTCATAAATAGATTAAAATTTTAAATTTGATCAATAGCTATCACAGCTCAAGGTAAGGGTGACAAGTGAGCAAATTAATGCCAATTTTGCTGTTTTATTATCCTATATCTCTGCCAAGCCACCTCAGAATTTCCACTCTTCTCTCATATCAACTGTTGGTCATTTACAATATGTACATTTATAGAATTTACGTTTACTTTTCGTTCTAACCAGTGTCATAATGTTGTCCTCAGGATATTTTTGTGCTCGAGTGATATGTTATTCTTCACCAGCAGTGGTACCATACCCTCGTTTCCCTTTATATTAACTCAAACTGTAATAACCTGGAATATTAAATTCCCACTGCTGTCTCAACCCAAGAAATTGTGTCTGAAGAAGGCTCACTGAACTCAATGTTAATGTTTTCTCTTCACGGATGCTGCCAGACCAGCTGAGTCTCTCCAGCACTTGGTTTTTGTCTGTCCAAACCCTAGCTTGCATTATCATGCTGTTCCAGTTACTAATATTTCTAACTCTCCTTGCAATTCTACGTTGATTGCTTTGCACGTTCACATTTATCTCATTTCCTTTTTCCCCCCCAAATCATTAACATTTATTCCCTTTCCTAATTTTTAGAAATATATTTTTGCCATTTTACAACTTTAACTAACTCAACTATTTAATTATTTTTAAAGTTTGTCATAATTTATTTATGAATAGACAATATATACTTCTACTAATCAGTACAATTCTTCAATATTCATGGAATAGTATGGTTATATCCCTTGCCTCCAAGATGGAATAGCCCTGAAAAACAACAGGAAATAAAATGGTTATACATGGAGAAAAAGCAAAGCAAATTTAAGTGTGTTTATCTTTTTAATATTAGGAGATTTGTTCTCATGATAATCGCTTACCGATGGGGAAGAAACAGCATAGGACCACTACCATTCTGTCCCATCTCTTTTGTGTGTTCCTCCCAACCTTTGGTGGGTTTTAGTAGTCTTGATGGATCTCGTTGTATCTGAGCATCAATCTGAGTGGAAAAGACAGAAATAATTCAGAAGCAGTTGTCTTCCCCTCTCCAAAAGGTGACCATTGATATTAAGCTACGGCTTTATTGACACTTAACTTGAGTGTAAGTAATCTAAATGGCTATGTTTGTGAATGAAGTAGAGCAGTAGCACATCTAAGCTTGTCATCATGATGATGATCCTCAATAGTAACTGAAAACAAAAACAAAGACAAAAACAAAAACAATCTAATGAAAACCAAAAGAACTGCGGATGCTGTAAATCAGGAACAAAAACAAAGTTGCTGGAAAAGCTCAGCAGGTCTGGCAGCATCTGCGGAGGAGAAAACAGAGTTAACATTGCGGGTCTGGTGACCCTTCCTCAGAACTGATGGTGGCTGGGAAAACGTCAGTTTATATGCAGAAATAGGGAGGTGGGTGGGTGGGGTAGGGAGTAAACAATAGGAAGAGCCCAAAGAGAGCGAGAGAGAGAAAAAGACAGTTGGACAGACAACGGAGTTGCTAACCATCAGGCTGGGAGGGGGAGTAGTTGTTAAAGGGACTGTTAGTGACTAACAACAGGGGGTGTGTAGTGGCAGGCTATGTGGTAACAAGGCCTGGTGTGTGGGGTGGGGGGCTGGAACATGGGAGAGTTTAGGCCCTAAAATTATTGAACTCAATATTGAGTCCACCCACAACTCTTTCTCCGATACGTCGATGATATCATCGGTGCTGCTTCCCTCTCTCGTCGAGAATTGGAAAACCTCATCAATTTCGCCTCCAATTTCCACCCTGCCCTCACTTTCACCTGGTCTATCTCTGACTCCTCCCTCCCCTTCCTCGACATTTCTGTTTCCATTTCTGGGGATAGACTGGCCCCTAATATCCATTACAAACCAATGACTCCCACAGCTACCTGGACTGTACGTCCTCACACCCCACTTTGTGTAAAGACTCCATCCCATTCTCACAGTTCCTCCGTCTCTGTCGCATATGTTCAGATGAGGCCAACTTCAACAAGGGAGCCTCCAAAATGTCCACATTCTTCCTCAACCAAGGATTTCCCAGCTCGGTTGTCGACAGGGCCCTCAATCGGGTCCAACCCATCTCCCGCACTTCTGCCCTCACCTCCTCTCTTCCCACCCACAACAGTGATAGGGTTCCTCTTATCCTCACCTACCATCCCCATCCAGAAGATCATCCGACGCCATTTCCACCACCTCCAGCAAGATGCCACCAGCAGACACATATTCCCCTCCCCTCCCTTGTCTGCCTTCCGCAGGGACCGTTCCCTCCGGGACACCCTGGTCCATACTTCCTTCACCCTCAACACCTCCCCACAGCCCTATGGCACCTTCCCCTGTAATCGGTGAAGTTGCAACACCTGTGCATTTACCTCCTCCCTCCCCAGAATCCAAGGACCCAAACATACCTTCCAGGTGAAGCAACACTTCACCTGCACTTCCAAGAATCTAGTCTATTCCATTTGCTGCTCACAATGTGGTCTCCTCTACATTGGGGAAACGAAGTGTAGACTTGGCGACCGCTTCGCAGAACATCTACGTTTTGCTCGCAAAAAAGACCCTGAACTACCTGTTGCCTGCTACTTCAACACACCACCCTGCTCCCTGGCCAACATCTCTGTCTCCAGCTTGCTACAGTGTTCCAGTGAAGCCCAACGCAAGCTGGAGGAATATCACCTCATTTTCTGCTTGGGGACCCTACAGCCCTCCAGACTCAATATTGAGTTCAATAGTTTTAGGGCCTAAACTCTCCCATGTCCCAGCCCCTCACCCCACACACCAGGCCTTGTTACCACATAGCCTGCCACTACACACCCGCTGTTGTTAGTCACTAACAGTGCCCATTAACAACTACTCCCCTCCCAGCCTGATCGTTAGCAACTTCTTTGCCTGTACAACTGTCTCTCTCTCTCTTTGGGATCTATCATATCGTGTACTCCCTACCCCACCCACCTCCCTATTTTCTGCATATAAACTGACGCTTTCCCAGCCACCATCAGTTCTGAGGAAGGTTCGCCAGACCCGAAACGTTAACTCTGTTTTCTCCTCCACAGATGCTGCCAGACCAGCTGAGCTTTTCCAGCAACTTTTGTTTTTGTTCCTGAAAAACAATCTAATATTACCCCTCCTGAATATCAATACACTCAGGACCCGTAGTTCAACCTAAGGCTATCCTTAGCCTGTATGGGACCACACCACATTAAGGTTCATTTTGTCAGAGGCTCAATGATAGTTTATTTTTATACAAGATTATGTTCAAAAACCAGCTGAATGGGTATTTTGTTGAGCAAAACAAGGAGCGGATGCCATCAATTTTATAAAATTTCCCCAATCCAAATTCAAGAAATAGTTTCCTACTGGACTATTTAGGAGGATTTTCAGTGAGTTACATGGGATCAGGATAAAGTAGATGGATTTCAGAATTCTGTTCATTTGGGAAAACAGAGACATTCACCTTCATTTTGTTTACCAGCTCAAGTTTAACTTCAAGCCAATTCTCTCCACGTAATCACAGCTACCACTTCCCTAAAGGTGAAGTCGCCATAGTCCCAGAGCCCAATAGGGCTGCTCTTTCACACTAGAACAACAACTAGTGGCAGTTTAACCTGCGGATTACCATGCTTTCGGGAGGGGAGAGGTTGAGAAAGAGTCCTTCATCATAACCTCAGCTGGGGCAGGAATTTAACACGTGCTGTTGGCATCACTCTGCGGTGCAAACCAACCATCCAGCCAACTGAGCAAACTGACTCATACTCCCCTTGCTCTGGTTTCCTCCCACGGTCCAAAGATGTGCAGGCTAGGTGGATTGGCCATACTAAATTGCCCATAGTGTCCAGGGATGTGTAAGTTAGGTGGATTAGGCAATGGGAAATGCAGGGTTACCAGGATAATGGTGGGATGCTCTTTGGAGTGTCAGTGTGGACTTGTTAGGCCTACTGGCCTATTTCCACACTATAGGGATCCTATGAATATGGCAGCATTCAAGAAATACAAGAGCCATCGAGAGCCAATCCTACTAATTTAAGTTTTCTAATAACTACTGAAGATTTTTTCCATTAATTTAATGTGAATATGACTTCCAGGATGCTGATTACTAAACCCACCATCAAAATGGGGATTTATAACAGACCTTTATGCCTTTGAACTAAATAGCTTGATAGAGGCAGTTTAAAATTATACGGTTGTGGATTCATATAAATGGCAGACCAGGTGATAATGGCAGGTTTAATTCCCTAAAAAGGCACTAGGCAATCAGAGGAGCTTCTATGATAATTGTGGATAGTTTCATGGACATCATAACTGAGGTTAGCTTTAAAATACCAGATTTAGTAATTGAATTTAAACTGCATCAATGAACATGGTGAAATCTGAACTGCTGTTGCCAGTCTTGGCCTCTGGATTACTAGCCCAGCGATATTACCTCAAAAATGATAATTTGTGTGATTTACTCATATTTCCTGCTGAGTCAATGTAAATTGCACAACGTTCTCATGATATTGTTTACGATATTATTTAAAAAGAACCCCTGGGCCAGACAAGAGGTGCAGGGAAAATTCCACTTTCCTTGATCCGCTTGTTGTGCGTATCATATGCTGAAGCAAGTAAAAGCAAATAGGATTAATAAAATATTAGAACCCTCACAGCTGCGACATCTGCCACAAAATTAGAGGAAGATAAATCTGAAGCAAGATATTAAACTTAAATTAGGGAAATTATGACAGCATGAAGCACAAATTAGCTGAGATCGATTGGGAAAATAGATTTACAGGCATGATATTACAAAGGCAATTAACAGTCTTTAAATAAATATTACATGGTTTTCAAGTTCTGTACAATCCTTCAAAGAGCAAAAACTTTGAAAGGTCAGTTAACCATGGCTAGCAAAGGAAGTTCAGGATTATATAAGATTAAAAGAAGAGGCCTGTAATGTTGCCAGAAATCGCAGTAAAAATGAGGATTGGGAGCTTTTTAGAATATAGCAAAGGAGGCCCAAGAAACTGAAAGAACAAGGACAAGGACAATAGAACATGAATGCAATCTAGCAATAAAAATGGACTGTAAAGCTTCTATAGCTATATAAAAAGGAGACATTTAGATAAAACAAAATTTGGGTCCTTTACAGGCAAAGTCAGAAAAATTTATTATCGGGGATTGAGAAACGGTAGAGAATCTCAATGCTAACTTGAGATCTATTTTCACTGATGAAGTTAGAAGAAATCTCCCAGAACATGAGATCCATGTAGCTCGGGAGAATTAGGACCTAAAGAAAATTAGTAAATGATTGTACTGGAGAATTTAATGGGGTTGAAAGTTGATAATTCCCCAGCACCTGACATACCAGAGTGTTGAAGGAGGTGGCTATATAGATAGTCAATGGACTGATGATCATCTTCCAAATTCTATAGATTCTAATTAACTTGAATAAGTTAGCTTGTAAGTGATCTGACTATCTGAATATTCCAAAAATATGTTGTATTATCTAACGAGTGATTGACTTGCCTTGTACCAAGTAATCACAGATACCAACTAATGTGCAGCCGAGAAAGCAGATGGTTAGAATGTTTTAGAAAGAGGTTTGACATAAATCAAGGGGGATTAAAATATTACACTAGATTTTAGTGAAAATGCATCAGGACCACTGCAGCTAAATTTAGTCTGCGCAATGAAAAATATGCAATTTCACTGGAAAGCAATCAAATTGAAGCTATGGGCATCGAAAGGAACACCAAAAGATTAGTCAACAGATTTTAGTAAGAGTTGCAGAATTTTAGGTCAGTTGACGAAACTGACAACCAATGTAAATTTCAAAAAAGGTCAGACATTTAGAAATAGATGAACTTCTGCCAGAAATTAGACTCCAATACCGTTAGCTCTAAAATTGCAGTATGAAAGTTAATGGCAAGGTATGCAACAGTCAATTAGATGGATGGATAGTGTTCGGCACAAATCATTACGAGAGTTTCTAATGCTATGTTTCTATTGTTATAGGATTTCCAACATGTACTGCTGCTTAATGTTTAATCAACTATTCATCCTTTTTCCACTTAAGCACTTTAAATACCGACTACTTTTAATATTATTCATCACTTTGCAAGCTAATTAAACTTGCAAGTACTATCCACAAAAACATAGACATTGCCAAGCTGAAACTCTAGAGATTCACTACCACATGGTTAACGCTTGCAATGGCTCGAATCTGGGCAACTACAATTAGAGATCATTCTCTGTCTTAAAGTTCATATCTTCAAAACTAATTTTTAAAAAAGTATTGAACTTGAACACTCAAAACTAGATCAGGCTTTTAAAAGCCAATAGTGACTGTTCTTTACTGGAAGAACCAAAACAGCAGACATCCACGAGAATGCATTTTGGATTACTAGCTACAAATATACCTGAGTGCAGATAGTTTTAGCTTATTCACCAGCCTGTTAATAAGTAGCAGTCCAAACCACCTGAAGCACTGTCCTTTAGAAAGTTCACATTAACAAGTGGAGTTAAATCAGCGTTTTCCAACCAGCATGAGTTTTTAAACTCATATTAAACTCAATATTTGCCAAACCTTCTCTTTAAGCTTGGCCAATCTCTTCTCTCGCTCATCCTCCTTCTCTTGCTTCATTCGTTTTTCTGCTAACTTGCTTTCCAACTTTTGAAAATCCTGTATGGTATGAAAAAAAATCTTCAGCAATTGCAATATGATTACCTTTACTGTTACCTTCATGTAGAAATTGCACGTGGAAGCACCATGTAATTAAATGCATGACTATAAAATGTAAGAAGGTGACATACTTTAGGATTACACCTTAAAACTTCTCTTTAAAATGCAACATTTTTTATTAAACACCAAGAAAATATAAGGAGCATTTTTACATATTTAACTATTAAAAAATGAACTGAAAGAAATTTTCTCATTTAGCAATTTCATGTACAAATTACTTTATACAAGACCCACCCGCTGTTGAAATCTGGAGATTTCTCTTGCCACAAGCCACTGCCTTTCTTCTCTTTCAGCTTCCTCTCTCATTTGTGCTTCCAGTCGTAGAAACTCTTCTTTCTCCTTCTTTTGTTGAGCAGAATGTTTGAGCATTCTTTTAATTTCAAGCCGTTTTTGATTTTCCTTCCTTTGTCTTTTCATTTTCTCTGCCTCTTCTTTCATTTGTCGTTCTTTCTCAAGAGCAAGTTCCAGTTCTTTCTGTTTCTTCCACAACTGCAACTGAGCTTCTCGCTCTTTTCTCTCCTTCTCAAGCCTAAGCTGTTTTGCTTTTTCTCTTGCTAGGTGTTCTGCATCGTTCTTCTCTTCCGCTTCTGCTTGAATCCTCAGGAGCTTCATTTTCTCATGTTGCTTCTTTGTTTTCCATTTCTGAATAGCCTGCAAAGTAAATTCATCGGAGATTCTTATTAACTGTTATGACATTGAATCAGTATCTGAACAAACAGACAAAATTTGAAGATTTAGGGGTTAGTTCTATGATATCAAATAATTTAATCTCAAAATGCTAGGATCTGCACATAAGCACTACAGTACTGACTCTCCAATTTTGAGTTTCTGCAGAAACAATTCATCATGTTTCTTAATGGAAATTGAGAGTTTGAACCTAAAGAATATTCTCATTTATTGAAGCTCTACATGCTACACTCCTGAATTGTATAGGATGCAATCATAATTTTATTCATTGTATTTACTCACAAAATCAAGCGATAACAGTATATAAAAATCATTTTGCAGTTGATTAGGAATTATAGCTATTTCTACAGTAATGCAACATGTTCTAACATGTAGTAAATTTAACGAGGAAGAATAACGTAGATTGCTGGTGAAACAAAAACATCATGCTCCTAAGTTACATCCTACCCAGTACTTTTAAAATGTTCTAAACAAATATTTCCTCAAATTCCTACCTCTTTCTGCCTCTCTTCTAGGAAGAGAAACTCTTGATACCATTGCACGTGTTGCATTATATCCTCACGGGTCCTCCCAACCAAATGTTGCAGAGCTTCCTCAATGAATGATGCTTTTCCTTTATGTTTTGTCCAGACTTTGAGAAAGTCCTGATGATCAAAATCATCCCAACCATCTTGGCGTCCAGTCTGCTGAAGGAACTTATCAAATTCTGTAATTTCAACTAACACATTCTCTGGACCAGAGTTAGTGGATATTCCTTTTGCTACAATGGACTGGAGTATCACTGCTTCTGTTGGAATCTGGGCCCATACTTCCATTTTTTTTTCCACAGCCGAAATTTCCTGAGTAGTAGTTTTTTCTTCCTTCAGAAGTTCTTCATACCTTTATTAAAAATGAATGGAAACAATTATATTTTCAAAGGTGCTCTCTGGTACAAATCTAATGATGCAGGTTAAAAAAAAAAAGGGTATGTACAACTACAAAATGTTTTGGATCAAAATGACACAGTTGTTTTTATGTGGTTTGCATACCCTCAGCCCGAATCCATTCTTGATTGATAAATCTAACCTTATTCTAGACAAAATTCAAATAATTCAAATGTTCTGGTGTATCATGTCATCATAGATCTCTTTATAATTCAATACTGGTGCTGCCAGGTCATGTAACTTAAAGTGAAAGAAACCAGATTCTCTGGTATCCTGCTATGTGCTATGAAATTCATTCTTGAACAAATGCTACAAGGAAACAGAGTGGGAAGAGAGGATAATAATGCTTATTCTAATTTTTCATAATATAAGAATAGATTCACATGCTGTTATTTCCCTGATAACTGAAATTTATTGAATATCTAAGTTTATATTCTAACAGATAGTTTAATGCACTAGAAGCACCATGTATTAACATCATACCAATTAACATCATGCATGTGAAAGGTAGCGGATACCAATGCAAATTTCTTTAGCAGTATTCCATTAAACTGCCCCAGCAGAGAATGAAGGTATTAAAAAACAGTGGTGAAATGGAGCATGTGGGGGAATTCAAGTTTCCTCCAAGGTAAACCTTACATGACTCAGTAACAGGAGGATGACAGTCGAGATGGTCCCCTTATCATTTCAAGTTGCTCCCAGCTTGACATTTCAAATTACTAACATATTTAATTATAACTTTGTACATTGTTCTCTAGTAACAACCTAAATTTATCATTTCTAATTCTGCCATTGACTGTTTTGCTTATCTTCGTTGAATTATGGCAATGACAATAAAGGGTTCAGATAGTTAATTTCTGCTACAGCCACTCTTCCCTAAACTCGGAAATCCTAATAAGTGTTAAAGTGGCACTAAAGCTCAGTGTGGACACAGAATTCATTTTTATGCTCGTAAATTTAAATTTGTTCTGCGCAGATATTGAAAAATAAATTCACAGATTGGAAATGTGTATCGTGATTAATAACAAATTTGCAGTCAATTCAAGTTTGAAACCTCAGCTTCAAAGATTCGGTTTTAATTTTCATTGCTTTGGAATTTTACTTCACTTTTTCAGCCATAGCATTAACACACATAATTGAACTCAATCAAAGGCTGAATTGTCATGGTGCCGAGAAGTGCAGATATACAAGAACTTACATCTGCCTTTGTTCTTCTTTAAAGGTACTGATTGCATTTTCAACCTCTTCCATGATTTCTTTCAACTTTTCTACAACTAAGAGCATCACATTTATTAATACATTAGTAAATATGTTGGCAAATGCCATTATTCTCATTACTGTATAAATCAAATAATTGTAACAGTGATTCATTTAAACCTTTTCAAACCGATAAGCATTAGAGGAAATAATCCATTTCAACTGCTATGAAATCAGTAATATTAAACTGAATCTGACCATCTTCAAATCAGAAAGGGATAAGATGAAGAATCATCACAAGGTCACTATCACTCACCACCTAAAAGCTACAAAGCAAGTTTGTGGACCATAATAACAGAATAATTAAATCTTAAATTTCACAGAACTTCATAGTCAAATGTGACATACATTAGTTAAAAATTCAGGTCGACCAGAGATAATAAATTGGTTTCAGAAGTATCAGTCACTCAGTGAAGCAGTTTGAGGTTTAGACATTTATAGCAGTTGATTTTACATTGGTGTGCAACAGCGTATTTCCACTGTGATAGGGCTTATAATTTTACACAATTAGTTATTCAAAATTCATTGTCAGCAGACAATGTGAACATTTAGCAAAATAAAGATGGATATGGACTGTTGAATTGATTTACTTCACATCACACAAAGTTGTTCAAGTCAGTCGGTTGTTTCTCAACTTTAAATAGGTGTCTCTCTGAATTCTGGTCCAGAGATCAGAGGATCCCTTTCCCCTGGAGGCTCCTGACCTCATCCGAGCCTGCTGTTCAGGGCCCGCCCAATCTTGCAATGTTTCTACTACCAAAAACATGGCTACCCTTTTTTCACAGGTAGATCAACATAACAATAAGGTTTTTGATTACTGAGAAAAGTTAACAAATTGCTTATTCTTTGATGCCTGAAGAATCCAACATTTATCAAGGTTTGCTAAACACCTATGAGAAAAATATTCATTGTATTTTCTTTTCATGAAAGAAATATCAAAAGTAATTAAGAATTTAACTTCAAGGAGGGAGGTTATGTTGGAACTGTATAAAATGTTGGTTTGGCCACACCTGGAGTACTGGGCATAGTTCTGGTTAACACATTATAGGAACAATGTAATTTCACTAGATAAGGTGCAGAAAGCGAGATTTACCAGGTTGCTGCCTGGATCTGGAGGGCCTGAGCTATAAAGGAAAGATTGTATATGCTAGGGTTGTTTTCTGCAGAGTAGCGAAGGTTGAGGGGATAAGATTAAGAAGGGTCATGCATGGGGTGGATAGGAAGGCATTTTTTCCATTAGTACAGAGATCAATAAAAGGACGATATAGATTTAAAGTAAGAGGTAGAACATTAAGAGTGGAGTCGAGAAATCTTTCCCCCAGAGAATGTTAAGATTTCGGAACTCAGTGCTTGATTGAGTCAGAAACTCAAATCATTTGAACAACATTTAGATATTTACTCCAGGGCTATGAGCTAAGAACTAGAAAGTGAGGATTAGTGTAGTCAGACTTTTGTTGATTGATCCAGGTACGGGCCAGATGGCCACCTTCTGTGCTGCTATTGTTTAAAAGTCTTTCTGTAGAAACGACCAAAACGATCCTGCAATGTCACGGCATTGCAAAAGCCAAACTTGGGTGAAACCTCCTAAAAAGAGAGAGAACTCTGAATTAACATTCAAACTTCTCAGTTCTCATGATGAGATGAAGCACTGGATAGAAGCAGGACACTCTGGTTCGATGTAATTTGGTGGTTTACAACAGAAGTGCAATTCTTACTGAGAAGGAAACAAAGAAAGAAATTATCACTACCAAAACAGCACTAATGACAGTTGATCCTGGTCAGTTGTCCAGAATGTTGCAACACTTTCGTGTTAAAGAAGTGACAGCAGAAAATAAAACTTGGCTAAACTGATCCATGCCAGTATTTGTATTCTACAGAAACATCCAACCATTCTCCTTGTACTAAGGACTTAAAGAATTTCTGCATAGCTTTTGATATATATACATATGTTATATAGTACATCACAATCATTGATACACGTACATTTTTGTTTGCATGTCGTACATACATTCTGGAGTGGGCTTAACATCCAAAAGCTGGCTCTGGAATCTCTTCACATTGTGACGTATTTTTGCAAGTTGCTGTTGAACCTTCATATCTGTTATAAGAAATATTAAAACAAGAAATTATGAATTAAACATACAATGTTTTGGAAAGCACCTTTAATGTAGTAAAGTATCTCAAAGGCACTTCAAAGGAATGTTAAAATGCAAAATTTGAAACAAAGCCAGATATTGGAAAGCAGGAAAGCTTAAATCCAAAGCCCTCAGTCTCAGAAGAGAGGTTCCACCTGACACAAGGTATAAAAATATAGTAGTAATAAGCAAAGAACTTAGACGAATGCAAAATGCATTTTTAGTTTGCTCTGGTGAGAAAGAGCAGAGAAGGGTCAGGGAGGATTAAAGGGGTCAAGGGAATGTAGGGGGGGGGGGAAAGAGTTTCTTTATTCATTCATGGGATGTGGGTGTTACTGGCTAGGCCAGCATTTATTGCCAATCCCTAATTGCCCAGGGGGCAGTTAAGAGTCAAGCACATTACTGTGGATCTGGAGTCACATGTAGACCAGACCAGGTAAGGATGGCAGTTTCCTTCCTTGAAGGATGTCTGTGAACCAGATGGGTTTTTGCAACAATTGACAATGGATTCATGGTCATCATTAGATTCTTAATTCCAGATATTTATTGAATTCAAATTCCACCATTTGCTGTGGCGGGATTCAAACCCAGGTCCCCAGACATTGTCTGGGTCTCTGGATTAACCATCCAGCGATAATACCACTTGGCCATAACCTCCCCTGCAGAGTGCAGGGCGAGGGGCAGAGCCGTCCACTCCTGATCTTTCTCTCCCAAACCCATCTATCCTCCCGCCTCCACCTGTCCCAGTCCTATACGCCATGCCCTTTTTTGCAACACCATGGTCAATTAGAGTCAACCTTCCATCCTAATGCATGAATTGTGATAGTTCGAAATTTGATATTTTTCATTTGTCCCGATGAGTACAAGACAAAAACTTTAACATTTCTTTTCTTCAGTAATATTCAAAATGTGTTCTCTTCTTTATTACATTGGGGAAAAAACAAAGGTTACTATGACAGCAAAAAGAAAATTGAGAGTTACAAGCAAAATATCACCAAAAATTCATGAATTCTTACTTTCTGTTTTCCTGCTGTTTGTTAGTTTCAGCTCCAATTCTTCAAGAGTGCTGTATTCAGCTCTAAAGTCATTCCTTTTGTTGAAAAGATGAGCATTCTTGTCCTTTTCTAAATTAGCTATTCTGGATTGGGGGAAAAAAAAATTAAAAATGTTTAAAATTCAAATATATTATTTGCAAAGATTTCCTACTAAAGTAACCAATGACAGACATGACTGTAGTCCATTTTCAAAACAGCTAAATTTATTTATTCTGCAGTTATAATCAACTTGATATCCTCCATATGCAATGTAAGAAGGATATTATCACGGTCTGAAATGTTAACTGTTTTTCTCCCCAGATGTTGCTTGACCTGCTCTTCTACTGGTACATGAATTGTAAAAGGTTTGAATGCAAGTGCAGCAAGTGATTATGCAAGTTAGTAGGAAGTAATCAATTAGTCGGAAATTGAAACAACAATTACAAGATTATACTTCAGTTATACAGTGTGTTGATGCACTCACATCTGGAGCACAGTGTACAGTACTGGTTTCCCTATTTAAGGAGCAGAGGAGAGAGGGAGAGATGAGGACACCAAGACAGTGAGCATCACCAAGAACAGGCAAGGAAAGTCAGGTAGTCAGCATTGAAAGGAGGCAGCAAGGTGAGAATCTCAAGACAGGCAATCTGAGAGAGCTGGATTCATTACAGTTGACTGGAATTAGTTTTTGCTGTCATAGCAACGAGCTAGCTGTTGGTGGGTTTCTGATAAGTGGTTAAAGGTCTATTCTATTTTTAAATCTTAACATAGATCAGACAATTGATACAATTACAATTAATAAATAGTGACCAACAGGTTAATCAGGAGGAAGAATTTAGAGTATCAGAGATAGCTAGGAATGTAAAAACTGAAAGCAAAAGTTTCAACAGGACTTTAAAAAAAAAAGCAAGTTGAGTGTTGGTCCTCTAGAGAGAATGGGGAGAATAGTAGATGATAAGGAAACGACAGGATGAAGTGAATAAAATCTATGCTTGTCTTTGTTAGATGAGACAAAAAAAAAACCCAGTAATAGCTGTAAATCAGGAGATGGGAGAGAGGAACTTAACAAAATTATCTGAAAGGAAATACTAATAAGCAAACCAATGGAGCTGCGGCTTGACAAGCCTCCAGGTTCCAGAATGAAGTTCATTCTAGGATGGTAAAAGAGGTTAACAGCTGCATCGGTGTTAATTTTTCAAGTTCCCTACATTCAGGAAAGGATCCAACAGACTTTAAATAGTGAATATAACTCATCTATTCAAGAAGGGAGGAAGGCAGAAAAGAGAAAGTTCAGGCCAGTTAGATTCATACGTTATTTAGAATTGACTACTAAAGAAATTGTAGCTGCACTTGAAAAACTCAAGGCAACCCCAGAAAGAGTATATATGGTTTTATTAAAGGAAAATCATGTTAACAGCCAGTCTCCAGGTTACAATGGGTTCCATTTTAGAGTCTGTTCCGAAGTCAATTTGTACATAAGTTGGAACACAATGTAAAGAAGTCATTTGTAAGTACTGGAAATGTTCGGTCTTTAAAATTACAACCCTGATCACATTTGTGAATAAAAGTGTTCATAAGTCAATGTTCGTAAGTCGGGGACCTGCTGTAATCAATTTACTGGACTGGACTTCTTTGAAGGTACATTCTGCTGTGAATAATTGGGTGCCTGTATGATTTAATAAGCTGCTAAATTGAAGAAGATTGCAGAAAATAAAAGCTGATGGTTTGAGGGTGATACCATATCAGAACAGAGAGAAGAATAGCTGGCTGACAGAAGGGAGAACATGTATAAATAGGTCCCTCTCTGATTGAAAGGATGTGACAAGTGGTGTCCAGCAGGATGTGTGCTGGAGACCTAACATTTTACAATTTACATCAATGATTTAGATGAGGGGAGAGAAGGCATGGTATCTAAATTCACAAACAATACCAAGAAACATAAAAAGGTATATTGTAAAGAAGACACAATGAAGTTGCAGACAGACAATAGATAGGCCCAGAGAGTGAACAAAAATCTAACAGATACAGTAATAACGTGGTTAAATGTGAAGTTGTTCACTTTGGCCGGATGAACAAAAAATGTAGAATATTACTTAGATAAAAACTGCAGAAATCTGAGGCGCAGAGGGATTGAGTCACATAAGTATGCAGGTACAGCACATAATCAAGAAAGTTAATGGAATACTAGCCTTGATTACAAGATAAGTACGGATGTTATGTTTCAGTTATACAGAACATTAAGTTAAACCACATCCAAATATTGCATGCAGTTTTGGTTTCCTTATTGAAGGTAAGATGTAAATGCACTGGAGGTGGTTCAGAGGAGGTTTCCCAGATCAATACCTCTAAAGTTGAGTTGGCTTCAGGATATTTGGACAGACTGGCCTTGCTTTCACTGGAATTTAGAAGAATGAAAGATGAAGGGGATACGATCCTGCGCAGTCTTGCCAAGGTGAATGTGGAAAGGATGTTTCCTAAGTGGATAGACAGGGGATTCAAGGGTTATGAGGGAAGTAGATAGGAATACGGAATTTGAAACATAAACAGATCAGCCATTATTTCACTGAATGGAAGAGCAGGACTGAGGAGCTCAGTGGTCTACTTCTGCTCCTATTTCACACATTTGTGTGCTGGAAATACATAGGAAGCACTTCAGAAATGGTTGACCAGACTAATACCTCCTAAGACAACTTGCCCATTTCAGGAAAAGTTGGACAAGCTAGGCTTGATCCTGAGGGATCTTGACAAGGTGGATCTAGAAAAGGATGTTTCCTCTTGTGACAGAAACAAGTATTTGGGGTTCTGTTTGACAATAATGGGGTTGTCCACTTAAGAAAAAGATAACGAGAATTTTTTTTCCCCCCAGAATGTCTTTGGAACCATCTTCCTTAAAAAGTGGTGGGGAGGAGAGCTCTTGCTTATTTTTTAAAGGAGATGTAGAAAGATTCTTAATAAAGAAGGGATGAAAGGTTACCAAAGCTAGGCAAGAAATTGGAGTAATCAGATAAGAAACATCTTACTGAGTGATGGAGCAAGCTTGAGACCCAGTAGCCTATTCCTGCTCCTAATTCATAAGTGCATATTTTCAGCTTTCCACATATGCAATATTTTGCTTTCATTTTATTTAATTCACTAATGGAATGTGGGCATTGCTGGCTGGGCCAGCATTTATTGTCTGTTTTTAGTTGCTCTTGACAACTGCCTTCATGAACCACTGCAGTCCATGTGCCATAGGTGGATCCATAATGCTTTGAGGGAGGGAATTCCAGGAATCTGACTCAACAACAATAAAAGAACAGCAATATATTTCCAAGTCAGGACAGTGAGTCGCTCAGAAGGGGATTTGCAGGTGTCGGTGTTCTCATGCATCTGCTGCTCCTTCTTCCAGGTGGTAATGATAAATGAATTTGAATGGTGCTGTCTAAGTATCTTTCTGAACTTCTACAGAAATTCATAAGAACATTATATACATATTACCTGATTTTTTTTATTTCAAGTCTACATAGCGAGTAATGGTAACTTTAGAAGTTAATGAGGTTTAGCTTATTTTAAAGGGAAACATCATTCTAGGAAAGTTATCTCACATGGCTTTGTAGTGTCATTATTTCACCAAGATAAAATCTGTGCTTAATCTAATATTTTAATAATAAGTATGAAAACCTTCCCAAACCAATGAGGCAATTGCTAAACTCAGTGTCTACAGCAAGGTAAGGCAGGAAAGGGATGTGCCAAAACATAATGATTAGAACTCGGCCATTTGGGGTCTGGGAAAGGAATTTAGCCGAAAAGCCGCTTGAGGAACAATGTCAGACGTTGAAGAAAATAGATCATGACACATAGCAAAAATATATGTCCCACTGAGGAAGAAGGCTTCTAGAAAGGAAATAAATTGTCCATGGTTAACTAAGGAAGTTGAGGATAATATCAAACTGAAAGGAAAAACGTATCATGTGGCAGAAATTGGTGGTAAACCTGAGGACTAGGAAAGTTTTAAAAGCCAACAAAAGATGATCAAAGAAAACAAAAAAAGGGTGAAAATAAAGCTTGAGGGCAAACTCGCAAGCAATATAAAAAGAGACAGCAAGAGATTATTTAAATATATAAAAAGCAGGAGGCAAAATTAACATAGGCCTCTTAGAGAATGAGGTTAGGGAAATAATATTGTGGAACCTGAACATGGCACAGAACAGATACTTTATCAGTCTTCATGGCAGACATTAACTGCGCTCCAAAACTATAAAATAATCAAGGAACTAAAGGTGTTGCAGGAAGAGGATAGTGGTGGAGGGAGGTGAGGAAACAATCAATAACTATCACCGGACCAAAAAAATAGAGAAACTAATGGCACAGAAGACTGATAAGTTCCTGACTCATTCCAGGATTTTAAAGGAAGAAGCTAAAGAGATAGTGGTCACACTGGCAGTAATCTTTCAGAAGTCCTTAGATTCTGTCAAACTCCCATAAGAAAGAAAATTGCCAAATTAACATTTTTATTTAAAAAGAGGAGACATAAATTTGGTAACTATAGGACAGTCAGTTTAACATCTGTTATTGGAATGATGTTAGACTTTATTTATAAAGGCACAGTGGTTGGCACTGCTGCCTCACAGCACCAGGGACCCAGGCTTGATTACAGACTTAGCTAATTCTGTGTGGAGTTTGCACATTCTCCCTGCATCTGTGTGGGTTTCTGTTGGGTGCTCCAGTTCCTCCAACAGTCCAAAGATATGCACGTAGCCCATGCTACATTGTCTTGTAGTGCCCAGGAATGTCCAGGCTAGGTGGATTAATGATGTAAATACATGGTTTTGGGGCTAGGGTGGGGATTGGGAGTGTGTGTGGGATGCTCTTCAGCGTGTTGGTGTAGATTTGATAGGCCAAATGGCCTCTTTCTACACTGTAGGGTTTCTATTATTTTGTAGAAGACATAACAGTACAGCATTTAGAAATACACAATCTGAACAAGCAGAGTCAGCCTCGCTTCATGAAGGGAAAATTCTGTCTGACAAACTTGTTACAATTCCTTGAGGAAGGAACGAGCAAGACAGTCAAAGGGGAAGTAGTAGATGTGAAATATTTGGATTTCTAAAAGGCATTTGATAAAGTACACATTGGGCTACTTAACTAAAGCCTATAGCGTTGGAGGTATATTACCTTGGATTAGTGGACTGGCTAACTAATAGAAGACAGAGTTGGGATATGGAGGAAGGAGGAGTATATTTTCAGAATGGCAACCTGTAACTAGGAGTGCCAAAGGGATCAGTGTCAGGGCCACAATTATTACAATATACTTTATACAGTAACTGGGATAAGGAAATCAAATGTGCTACAGCCAAGTTTGCAGATGACAAAAATAATTGGGAAGGCAAGTGCTGTGTATGACACAAAGTCTGCAGGGGGATATGGACAAATAAAGCAAGTGGGCAAAAAAAACTTAGCAGATGGAATATAACACGGAAAATGTGAGGCTAAGTACTTTGGCAGGACAAAGAGGTGCTAAATATTTTTAAATGGAGAAAGACTGCAGAAAGTGACAATAAAGAGGGATTTGGGAGTCCTTCATGCATAAATCAGAAAAGGCTAGCATACAAGTTCAACAGGTAACAGGGAAGGCAAGTGGAATGTTGGCCTTTATTTGAAAGGGTATAAACGTGAGGAGGTTTTGCAAAAACTATACAAGACGTTATACTAACCACAGCTGGAATACTGTAACAGTTTCAGTCCCCTTATCTCAGGAGAGATATGCTGGCATTGGAGACACTCCAGAGCAGGTCTACCAAGTCGATGTTGGGTATGGAGGGACTGTTTTACAAGGAGAAGTTGAGCCTGTACCCACTATAGTTAGAATGAAACACAACTTTAGTCAAACATTCAATACTTTTAGAGGACATTCTCAGGGTAGATCCTAAGAAGTTGTTCCCCTTCTGGGAAAGTCTAGGACGAGCAGGCAAAATCTCAGAATAAGGTTCACACATTTAAGAAAAAGATAAGAAGGAATTTCTTCCCTCAGATGATAGTGAGTCTTAGGTTTCTTTATTACAGAGAGTAGTTGAAGTTGGGTCAGTAAGTACATTCAAGGCAAAGACAGATTTTTAATCAATAAAGGAATCAAGAGCTATGAGGAAAAGGTAGGCAAATGGAGCGTAGGATTATCAGATCAGCCAAAAAAAATCAATGAATTTCCTACTTATTCTCATTCGTTTTATGGAAGGTGAAATTAGAAAGACAGCTTTGAACCAGCAGATACACGATGGACCGAAAGGCTCTCTTTATGGCCGTGGTTTTGGAACAGCATATTCCACCCGACCGTGGCTGCAAATTCACTCTGAGGTGGAGGTGGAACAGCTGCTTATACTCACTGGAGCCACAGTTTGCGAAGCTCCCGGCTGAAGGCGGCCTTCCTGCCCGACTCCCTGCGCCCGGGAATGGGAACCTGCAACCGCTGCCTCGACACTGAGTCTGACTTCCGACCACAATCGCCAGCCTGTTATACAGAGAGAATTTAATCACAGCCCCCAAACAAAGAAACTTCACACCAAGTGCAAACAGCGGAAAGAATCACTCCTCACCATCATCGTTGTTACTATGGTTGCCATCTTCGTCAATAAAACGTTGACTGCGCGCAGACGCTGACTGAATGACACAGCTGGGGCCCCGGTGTGCGCAGACGCCGAATGACACAGCGGGGGCCCCGGTGTGCGCAGACGCAGAATGACCCACCGTGTCGTGGTGTGCGCAGACGCAGACCGGCACCCAGACTTATTGAGAGGAGTGAATACGCGGGTGGAAGCGCGCTCTCCGCTAGACGGCGCTGGGATTGCCGCAAAGGCACCAACATCTCAGCAAAAAAAACAGCTTTGCAAAGCAAGTATATTGCAGGCAGCTCATTGCAAGCGAGCACTAATCCTGCTGTAAATTGCTATCGACCCCCGCCTACTCACCAAACTCCTTCCTCTCTTTCTGCATGCAGACATAAGCAGATTTTGTGCAAGTTTTACGCAAACAAAATTGGTGTGTTGCGGAAAATTTGCGGAACTTCCATTAATTTATTAACTTTATGCATAATTGATAAAGAGGTATTAGGGCAGTTAGGACTGTGGATTCTGCAAAATAAGCTTTAAGGCATGTTGACAACATGCAAATGAATATTCTATTGGGAGTTAGCCACGTGGTGCAAGGAGTTTGCAGATTTCAGTAAAATGGCAGAGCAGCAGCAGAGGAGACAGAGACTGCCCAAATTCAGCTCAGATGAGCTGGAAGTACTGATTGCTGAGGTGAGCGCGCATAGGGAACAAATTTTCGGTCGTGCCCACAGACTGTCGCAGGGAGAGCGTGACAAGATATGGCAAGATATCACTGCCAAGGTCAACGCAGTCTCACGGGTCAAACGGTCCGTAAAGGCCATCAAGACCCGTTGGGATGACCTTATGCGGCGCACTAAAGAGGTTGCCCATTTGGCCCGAGAGGCACGTCAAATTCAAGTAGAACCTTGTGGAGCAGAAGATCTAATCCCAGAGGAATGGAGAGTCCATCAGGTCATGCACCCTCAGTCAATACTATGGATGGGTGGACTGGATCCTGCGGACTTTCCATACTGGAGGGCAAGTAAGTGTTTCCCTTCGATGAATTTGTCGTGCTTCTAAATATCATCTAATTTTCATTCTATTTGTACCTAATGGACATTACAGAGAGATTAAATTATCATCTGAAATAATATTTTGGGAGGTGCTATTGGATATTTTCTAAGCAACCTGTTCAGACATGTTATTACACACCTCTGGAGCAAGTAGGATTTGAATCGGACCTCCTGGCTCAGAGGTATGAACACTACCTCTGCATCAACTCAAAACAGAACCCTAGGCTTTTGTTCTGGAGATATGAGTTTGAATCGCACCAGACGCATGGTGAAATTTGAATTCGATAAAACCTGGATTAAAAGCCAGCGTGATGATGATCAGGAAAACCACTGTCAATTGTTGTAAAACCCATCTGGTTCACTAATGTCCTTAAGGTTAGGAAATCTGCCACTGTACCTGGGCTGGCTTACATGTGACTCTGGACCAGCAGCAGTGTGGTTGGCTCTTAACTGCCTTCTGAAATAGCCTATGCTGTTCAATTGTATCAGACCACTCCAACTTCTAAAACAAAAAGGAATGAAAACTCTCTCCTTGTGTGGTATAGACCCACTTCTTCCTGCACTATAGGAATTTTCTGATTTTATAACAACACTGTGTCCCCACACACCATGGACTGCAACAGTTCAAGAAGGCAGTGCACCAACACCTCCTCCAGGGCAAGTAGGAATGGGCAGTAAATGCTAGCCTAGTCAACGATGCCCATATTTCATGAATAAGCAAAAAAAGCGAGTATGTTGGGACTGTTAAGTTACTTTTTGTATAAAGAACCTCACTGGGAGATAGTTATAAAGTATGTGTTTTCTTTTCCTATGTTATAGTAATGATTACTTTTCAGGAAGTAATTCACTGTCTGTAAAGTGTTTTGGGATGTCCTGAGCTCGTACAAATGCTTTACACAAATAAAAGTGTTTTCTGAATTCATAGTCTAGAAATTCATGTCTAGGCTGAGCCAATTGACCCACTTCCATGTTTTAACTTATATGGGTCAATGTTCAGATGTGAATTGACTGAGTCCAAACTGTTTAAATAATTTCAAACATAAAACTAGAAAATATAATACCACCCCAACTGGTTTGATTAAAAAAACATAAGGGGTCAGAATCCACACTGTCACCTGGTTTGACAGATTAAATAAAAACACATTGAATTAAAATAAACTACTTCTGTCAGGTATTTCCAGACATTATATGAAAAGTAATCATCTGTCTTTCTAACCGCTTGTTAATTGGAAGAAGAGCTCGGCCCAGTCCAGTCAAGCTGAAGTAAATGGATCCATTTCCTGCTTCTTCTCTCCTTTCAGTTTCTTGGTCATTTGCCTTCTTGTTGAGGTCAGAATTTTCAGTGCAATTGAAAAGAACATGTTTTCCCGCATTTGGAGAACCTCTAATTTTTTCAACTGTTGCCCAATCAGCTTTAGCATGATGTGATGCAGGCTACAAGCTAAAGCTCACTGCCCTCAAGCAGCAGGCTTTCATCTTAATCTGAGGGGAGTAAGGCTCACTCTATGAATGTGAGTGGTCTCACTTTGCATATTAGACATCTGAATGGCTCCTCGATGAGTTTATCAAGAAAAGTTCAATTGCCAACAGTTTGTTTCAAACCTGATCTTGGTATTCATCACCAAGGCTGTATTTTGTGATTTTTGATTTGATTTATTATTGTCACATTTACCAAAATACAGTGAAAAGTATTGTTTTATGTGCTAACCAGACAAATAATACAAAAGTACATCAGGGTACTAGAACAGATTGCAGAATATAGTGTTGTAGCTATAGAGAATTATTGAATTCCTACAGCATGGAAGCAGGCCATTCAGCCCATTAAGTCCACACCAACGGTCTGAAGAGCACTCCACCCAGAACCACTCCACTGCCCTACCCCTGTAAGTCTGCATTTCCTATGGCTAATCCACCTAGCCTACATATCTCTAGATTGTGGGAGGAAACTGGACCACGTGGACACAGGGAAAATGTGCAAACTCCACATAGACAGTCGCCCAAGGATAAAATTGAACCTGGATCCCTGGTGCAGTGAGGCAGCAGTGCTAACCACTGAGCCACCATACTATCCCTTGAGAAGGCACAGAGAAGGATCAACTATAATATGTGTTCAGAAGTCTGATAACAGTGGGGAAGAACCTGTTCTTGAATCTGTTCATATGTATTTATCAAAGTTTTGTATCTTCTGCCTGATGGAAGAGGGTGGAAGATAGAATAACTGGGGTGGGAAGGATCTTTGATTATGCTGGCTGCTTTCCCGAGGCAGCGAAAAGTGTAGACAGAGTCAGTGGAAGGAAGACTAGTTTTCATGATGGACTGAGCTGCGATCACAACTCTCTCTAATTTCTTGCGGTCTGGGGCAAAGCAGTTGCCATACCAAATTGTGATACATCTGAATAGGATGCTTTCTATGGTGCTTGTATAAAAATCGGTAAGAGCCATTGTGGACGTGCCGAATTTCCTTAGCCTCCTGAAGATGTAGTGGCGCTGGTGGGCTTTCTTGCCTGTAGCATCAATGTGGATGGACCTGTATAGATTGTTGGTGATATTTACTCCTAGGAACTTGAAGTTCTTGACCACTTCCACCTCAGCAGCATTGATACAGACAGGGGCATGTCCTACATGCATCTCAAATCACTGTTTTATTTTCCCAGTGAGTGCAACACTATACTTGGATCATGAATTTCCCTTGAATTAAAGCTTCAAAACTCATTTCTCATGTGATCCTTATAATTATGAGGATGGAGACACTCCCAACACATCCATCTAGGCTGGAGTAAAACATAGGCTTGGGAAATGAAAAATCAAATTGCAGGGGGCCCCCTCCCACAAATTCATGTTTAAGTGGAGCTTTGAGTAGCTGAGGAAGCCACTATGTAACCTGGTTTTGCCTATAAATGTATTCTATGTCAAAAAAGCAAGAATGGAAATACAGAGATAGAGTAAATATGTGAAAAACACATTTATTTTTCAATTTGTCAATACCTTTCTATAGCCTAAACGGCACTGAAAAAAGAGTTGGAAGTTAGCAGTGGAAGAACTCAATTTTTTTTTGCTATTTTGTTTTCAGTCAAGAACAATACAGTCTGCCATGTCATCAATGCAGTTAAAACACATCTTCTGTGTTTTCCTGATGCAATGTCAAATCCTCGAGCATTTCTACAGCCTTTACGGCTTCAGCTCAGAAAACTGGTAGATGGGTATTCATCAGTCTCTTCAAGGTCTAATTCCACACCCTCACCACAATGCCATTACCTTGCCTTGAATTGGTCCAGCTGTCCATCGCTGCAACTGTATTCCTATAGCCCAGGCTCTTTGCCGGGGTGATTCCCAATGCCTGCAGAATTGGTCAGAGTAGGGAATGTTCTCTACTCCAGCTAGTACAGCCATTCCAATTGGTTCATGTGGTTATATGCCAAGACTACATGGATTTGATTAACCTGGAGCTACCAGTCTTAACTATTCATCTCCTTCTATTGAACTTCTCATTTTGCCGGAGTTTCAGGTTATCCAAATTTGACTCATGATTTCACTATACACTGACCCTCTACCTCACGTATTGTTTTCTCTTGATATATGTAGAGCTGCATTCATATCTAAATGAGATTTCTGGTCATACATATTCATTGTGTAAATCAGAATTAGGTGCAGTAGGATCAGTTCAGATTTGGAGCATGCTTTGGAGCTTATTCATGTTAGTAGTTGATGTTATTGGATTGCCAGTCTTGCTGCTGCATAAAAAGATTTGGCATGCAAGTGCCACATTAAGACTTGGTCACACAATTCCCAGCTAGCATTCCAGGGCAGTACTGAGGCACTGCTACACTCTTAGAGCTACTGGTCTTTTGATAAAATGTTGAACCATAGTCCTGATGGTTCATGTGGATGGTCAAGATCCTTGGAACATTTTTATTCAGCATTCAAATTAATATCATTATCATTTATCTCACTGTTGGGGTATTTGGCACAAAGCAGCTGCTATGTTTACATAAGTAACACTTCTAAAGAGTAGTGAACTTATATGGAATGTTTTAATTTGATTGGGGTGCCAAATTAATTCAAATATCATATCGATGTGGTAATATTGATTTAAAAGTGGAAAGTCTATCCTCTTCTCAGGTTGATCATACATTGTTATAGTGCCTTTAGTGTATTATCCTCAAGTCATCCCAAACTGTTGTGCATTAGATTACATTTGAAGTGTGAGTGTTTGAAGGGGATGTCAGTACCTTTAAAATTAGAATATTGATCAATCCATTTTAGAGAAATTGAAAAATAATACTTCCTCACAGATTCAAAATCAGAAACGTCCTGACAAAGCACACAATTAGACGTTATGGAGGAAGCAGTTCCTAAGATAAAGAACTGCTTCAAAGCAGAATACAAAAATAGAAGCAGAACAAGTCACTATACCACTATATTTAATAGGTCCTATAGCTGATAATGTTATAAATCATCAGGAGATAAAGATAGGTAGGGATACTAAAGATCAGAAGCCATTGATGACAGTAAACATGCACAAGTACTATTCATTTGGTTTGGCTGCCCACAAAATGACACCTGTTTTTGTCACTTCCTGAAGCTGTTTCTAAACTTGATTCATGAAGGGTATGTAACAGAATAATGACTTAGAATCTTTCCTTAACATTATGCTGTTATTCATTATTGAGTTTGCCTGATTCTGTGGACAATCTTGGGTATTCCATCTCAAAGAAACTTTTCTCCATATGCTGATGTATTTCTTCAGCCTTTTTGAAGAAGGTTGAGGACACAATATGCTTTCTTGCTCAATAGTCTGGTTTCCTTAGTCTCAACGATTGATGCTTTCTCTACTATCTGATATCCTTTATGTTGTAAGATTAATTGCAACTCTTGATTTGTAGGTTATAACTTCTGTTTTTGCAGCCATGGCATTTGTTCTGATAGTACAGTCATACCTGCCCTTTTTTAGGGCTTAAATTGAGTACGATATTCAGTGACATAAGTAAATTCAGTCTTATCAGTAATGATGGATCTCCTATTTGCACTAGGAATGCTTTAGGTATCTCTTCCACTGGAGGCATATCTTGAAATATGGGTTTTTCTTTAAATGGAGATGGCTGACCCACTGCATTAAGCTGTTTAAGTGTGTGTCCGTTAGTGTGTCCATTGTTCTGGAATCTGTTTCAAATCCTGCATGTCCTTTGGAAATTACCTTTTTTTAACAGGTGCAATACACTTCTGTCACAGCTGAACACTGCTTTTAGCCTATGAAGTTTTTATGTTCCGCAGCACTGACACTGACCCTAAGTATCTGATCTCATGCCTCTTTTTGTTGACTTGTCACATATCTGTTTAGAGTGTGCGTATGAAGTCAATAGGTTCTGTCGTTCTTCTGTCGTAAGGTTGTTCTTTTTCTCTGAGGATTTGTTTGTGATATTTCCTAGTGTCTGCTTCAGTGTCTGTATGTTCTTCACAGTAGGATCTCCTTTGGTCTGTGATGGGTCTGATCAAGTGTTCCTACATGATTTCTGACGTTTATGAACTTTGATTGCAAGGCTCCATGTGCACAGGTTTCAACTAATTTGGAGTGGTCATTTATGAAGTTGTCTCTGAAATCCATTTTGCCTGTTCAAGACTTCATTCTCAAGTTAAAGTATTGTCTAAATTTTCAGAACATCATCAAACGTGTCTCTACCTTCCTTTATATTCTGGTGATTTATAACATCGTCAGCTATAGGACCTATTAAATATAGTGGTGTGGTAACTTGTTCTGCTTCTGATTTAGCATTTAGCTTTGAAGTAGTTCTTTATCTTAGGAACTGTTTCCTCCTTAAAGTCCAATCTTGTGTTTTGCTCGGACTTCTCTGATTTTGAATCTGCTGGGAAATATTATCTTTCAATTCCTCCTTAATGGATTGATCAATATTCTGACTTTAAAGGTACACAAATCTTTACAATTACAATATTGTTAAAATCAAATATTCTATCTGCTTGTCTTCTTATATTCAGGAATCCAGTTTATTTTAAGTTACTGTAAACTTTGCTATTGATGTTGCAGTGTGTTCTTTATTAACCAGTCTTTGTTAATTCTATATCACGGTTGAACTGTATCAAAGCTTGAAATCATACTTACTGGTTGTTCTATAGTGATTTACTGTTCTAGCTTTTAAATCTTTCTTTTCTTGCGAAGCTCATGTATTTTTAAATTGTTTGAAATTTAAAACTTTGCAATATGGTAATATTCTTCAAATAAATCTTTTAAAATTCTTTTGTATGTTTTAAAAGTTGTAAATTCTCTTAAATACATTTCTTAGACATGTTATTACATGCATCCTTATTTTAGGAATCAAAATAAAGGAATCCTGCTTCTTTTGTTTATCTTGGGAGGTTTCACATCTTTTTGAACAAAATAGAGGGTACATGTCACATTCTGTTCTTGGAGGTGATTCGCACATTTTTCCCCTGACAAAATAGCATATTCATACTTTTTCCACTATTAAATATTTTCTGTTTTTTTCTTGTTACTGATATGTTTTACTCATCCTAATTGTCTTCTGCGGTGGACTTGGAAGGTGGTTTTGTTTTTAGTGGTTCAAAGGGATTGATATATGTTCACTTTTACATTTCGTAAATCATGGGGCCAAAAAGTCTGTTACATTGTTGCAGAAGGTAGTGGTCATGGTAAGGGGTTAATATTCATATTACAGTGGTCCTACCCATGCTACTGATGCCACACTGTGGATGAAGACAGGGAGTTCAACTCAGGCTTTCAAAGGGACAAGTCGTAGCTATACCAGCTCTCAATGGTCCTCGTAATTATGCAATAAGCCTTTTTGTTAACTGAGAACAGGACCTGTCTTGTGGATACTCTTTAGTAATTGCGAGATAAGACCAAGATAAAGCAAAGGCAAAGGAGAATTGGTGTCAGTGACTTATTCCAAACAACTCTGACTTATTCCAAACGACCCATACACAGTTGGTAGAGGTGGCAAATTCTACAAGATACATGGAGTCATCATCTAGGAAAATACCACAAGGATAGTCCTTCAAAATTAATACGCTGGGGACTGTTGATTTTTCTCAATACTTTCCATTGTCTATAATAAAAATTGCACCGTTACAATATGTTGCCAGTTGTACCTGAGGCCAAGAAAGTGTATTTTTTAAATTTGAATTGCTGGTTCAATGATTTAAAAAAAAACACTATGAACATTTCATGGCTGTTAAATTCATTTTGTCTGCTCAAATCTACCCACAATGCAATATAATTCAAATTTTGGTTCCATTTTAAATGATTAGAAGGTTTGAATTTTTAAAACACATTATAGGGAACCTACTGATGTAAGACAGTGTGATATGTTAAAATGTAGGTACTCTTTGGTTCTGTGATTTAATAGAGTAACCTCTCATTGTATTTTCTTCCAGTAAAGGAAGAAGGAGGATCCTATGCAGAGGAAGCTGGTCCATCGAGAGGACAACTCGTTCGCAATGAGGATGGAGCAAGAAGTTGGACACCAGCCTCAGAATCTCCACCTACCCCTAATATGCCACCCTCACTATCGGAGACATACTTTTCCCAAAGGGACCCATGCCCACCATCCAATGCCAAATTAGTGAATGAATTTGATAGGCAACTGCTTGAATCTCAAAACCAGCAGACTGCATTCTTGAGAGATTTTTGGGTAGAATTCCAGCCCCTTATGCGGGATCTCATCCAGGCAACCCGGGAGTTAGCTCATGAAACCCACTTAGTTGCTGAGCATACCCATCAGGTGGCCCAGCTGACCAAGGGAGTGGCCGACAACACCAGAGAATTGGTGCTGCAAAACCAGCAGTTACTCCTTCACACCCGGGAAATGGCACAAAACGTCTCAGAGATGCATCTGTCCTT
This sequence comes from Ginglymostoma cirratum, assembly GCA_024137785.1. Classification (NCBI taxonomy): domain Eukaryota; kingdom Metazoa; phylum Chordata; class Chondrichthyes; order Orectolobiformes; family Ginglymostomatidae; genus Ginglymostoma; species Ginglymostoma cirratum. The sequence continues at coordinate 55,054,883 of JAHRHZ010000012.1, forward strand.
GCAGCGGCATTTCTCTCAAACATCTCCTGAGCCATCAAGGCTCATGAGGTCCGTGCTTGAACAGCCAATCCGCAAAACAAGTTCAGATGGCCACTCTCCCACACACCCTCCTCAGCCTCAGAGTCTAGGACCTTCCACAGTGCAGCAACCTGAAGCACTTTGTTTTGCATTAAGAAGGAGGAAGTCCAGGACCCCTGAAAAGAAAAGACGATTGGTCTGAGGGAGAAGTCTGACTAGACTACAATATCTCAAATGAAGATGTTTAAATCTTTAACGTATATTTTTAAAATATTTTGTTATATTTTTGAATCCAATGTGATGTTTTGCTTTCTTTTTCTATGTATGTACCAAAATGTAATATCATTTATTAGTTTTGTTTCAACTTTTTTAAAGAATTTGGTGTAGAGCAACATTGTGCCAAATCTGTATGACAGGAAAAATTAATCTTGAGATCGTAAAAGCTTTGTTTGTATTTATGCTATCTTCAGCTCTTCTAGGTGGCACTCATTACATTATTGGATGATAGGATTAGCAATAGGTAGTTATCATGAAAAGCGATGGCACTGTTTAGTTCTTCTCTTTTTAAGTTTGTTCATACGACATGGGTGTCACTGGGCAGGCCAACATTTATCTCCCATCCCCATTGTTACCAAAAGCTGTGGCCTGTGCCTCTATTCCTGCAACAAAGAAAAAAACTTCCCTAATGTTACTGAAAGTGAATGCTGTAGCATGCAGTCCTGTGTTTGAGCTGCACAACTCTTTGAAGTTCTGGGCAGCAGCCTTCTCCTCAGCAGCCAGTAGGAAGATGGCACATCCTCTTTCAATCCCCACTCTTCCAGCTGCCTCGTGTTACGTGAACCATCTGATGTTACTTCCTCACTGGTCTTTTCTAATTCCCTCGGATGAAACGATCTGAATTGAGCAAGGAGTTTGAGCCGGAGAAGGAACAGAATAATGGTAAAAAAGGTTTGTGCAGGAACTCATGGATTGGTTCAGATCCAAATTGATCTCCTGTCTCACCCCCCTTCATCATCATTCTCCTTTGTCTCTCATCATCATTGTTTACAAGCAGGTTGTTATGTTTGTATTCCTCCTGTTGTCTTCATCACTATCTTTTTCCAAATGTGTCACCATGCGTACCTTACCCCATTGCTGATCAGTCTGCAGAAAAGGAGTTATTAGCTAAGCATGGGATAGGAACTTGAAGCAGCTAATGAATGGTCGAGGGGCTCATTCTGCCTCCATCCTTTTCCCAGTATCCCCAAACAGGAACCATGCAATTACAATATCTTTCAATATGTGTGGGCCTTGTATGACTAAAGGACACAAGAGGGGTTTCATTGCCCTCAGAAATGCCATTTTAATTTAATTTGTTAAGTTTCCTTTCTGTTTATTTGCAGTGATCCTTTCAAAAGGGGTCACGTATTACCAATCAATTGGTGAAACCCCTAGTCGAACTGTAAGAGCTGGAAGGTTGTGGTTCTGTGGTGTTTCACAGGGAAGTCACAGTGAGGGTTGTTCAACCAGTAACTCAGGCATCAGCAATGTACTTTTCAATCTGATAATCTGTGAGGAAGCAGCAGAGGACCTCCTAGGTGACTAATCTATTTTAACCATTTCTCCTGAGCAGGTAAGATTAACACCCACCTGAAGTTGGAATCCCTTTCTGGAAATTGGTATCTGGTATGGGCAGAGTGGGGTTAGGCTTTGTGTCTTTCCCTCCAAACTGAGCAAATCAAAAAAATTACTTTAATTGCTACAACATAGTTTTAGAAGCCTTTATAATCAAGATCTCATAAGACATCTTGCCAATGAATAAGAAAGGAATCAAGAAGTAGAAAAGATTGGATTGAATTTTTTTTTAACTTACCTTGCAGTCCCCTGACTCTGACATCAGTGAAGTTTAATCTTCTCTCCCCTCCACCTTCACATAGAACTTTTCTCACTATCTACCTTGACAGCACTAACCATTTTTTGGTCCCACCCTCCAGCCAGCTCTCACTTAACGCTGAGCTGAGACGAACAATTGCCAGCTCACAAGCAGATAAGGTTTGGATGTTGAAATTGTCCAGGCCTCACAAAGAAGAGGTCAAGGTTCAGTTTTTGCCTGATTAAACATTGCATGCCCGTTTTCCACATGTCATTAAAAGGGACATGAGTACACTTTAGTGAGACTAATGGTAATGCTAAGTGGGTATTGGCATGCAGAGGGCTGTGCTGTTCAAATGAGAAAGAAGCTACGGGGATGTGAGATCCCCAGTCATGACCCCATTAACCAGTTAGCACTTTGAAGACTTAGTTAAAGCCTAGCTGTTAATTTCAGAATGAGAAATTTGCTGCTGCCCGTAGAAGAAATGGTAGGGTGGTTCCTTATTACCTTGTTCAACTCATCAAATATTTTCTAGCACTTGGATTGAAGATGCAAGGAATCTGCAAGGGGATATAGATAGATTGAGTGAATGTCCAAAAATTTGTAGATGGAGTTTAATGTAGGAAAGTGGGAGGTTATGCACTTGGTAGGAAGAAAATCAGCCCAGTACCAGTGCCTTCTCTTGGCATGAGGAGCCTTGTTATCCACTTCAGTTCCATGGAAACAAATAAGTTCACCTCTCTTAAACAAAGCAAAATACTGTGGATGTTGGAGATCTGAAATGAGAACAGAAAGTTTTAGTTCTGGCAACAACTATGGAGAGAGAAACAGAGTTCATGTTTTGAATCCAATATGACTCTAACTGGGAACTCGATTCTCTACCTCTTCCAAACTTGCAACATTTATTTTAACTGACTATTTTGTGCCTTTATTCCTTCTATGGTCCTGTGTTAGATATTCTTAGAAAATGGCACAAAACAGCTATGTAACATGCTATCAAGCTGATTGAGCCAAACAATATTTTTCTACTTTTCTGTTTGTGTCCAGCCTGTTGCTGTAATTTTCAATTAAAACTGCATTTTTGAACTGTAAATTGTGCTGTAATTTACAAGGAGATTACTACTGTTTATGCGAGTTTTAAGCCAAGTGTTGCTTCTTCATATACATGAGCAGGTCAACAATATTCTCCCGTAAATACCTCTCCACACCATACATTATGTAACAGTGGTGCAACCTAGTAGAAATAGGAGCAAGGGTATAGGAATCTGTAAGGGGATATAGATTGGTTGAATGAGTGGGCTAAAACTTGGCAGATGGAGTTTATTGTAAGAAAATGTGAGGTAATTCACTGTTAGGAAGAATCAAAGGCAGACTATTATTTAAATGGAGAGAAACACTAAAAATACAGTGCAGAGAGATCTGGGTGTTCTTGGGTATTAGTATACAGGTGCAACAAGTAATTTAAAAGACAAATGGGATTTTGGTCTTTATTGCTGGGGGACTGGGAGTTTGAAATTAGAGAGTCTTGTTATAACAGTACTGGTGTGCACTTGGAGTACTATGTAAAATATTAGTTCCAATATTTAAGGAAGGATGTATTGATATTGGAGGCTATTCAAAGAGATTCGCTAGATGATTTGTAGGATGAAGTGGTTGACTTATCAAGAATGTCTACTAAGGTTAGGCCTTTCTTTAGAGTTTAGACAAATGAGGGGTGATCTCATTGAAACGTAGAATTTTCTGAGAGATCCTGATAGCATAGATGTTGAGAAGATATTTCCACCAGTTGGGAGTTAGTTACTCCCTCTGACAGCCATCTACTATTCCCTACTGACCCCAGATCATTGGTAGGTTATTTTGAAGGAAGGATTTTCATGAGGTGAATGATCTGGAGGCTCTATAATCTTCACAATCTGGTACCTGTCCTTCCAGCAGCAGCCGTGGCATCCACAGATGCCCTCTCGATAAGGTTTCTGCCTCCCCAGAGTCCATGTGGTGGCCCATTGGATTCCAACCCCAGATTGGATGGTGGTTTGACACGCCTTTGTGAAAACAGGCGACACAGGACTTTCACCGGCACTTCAATTGGCAGGCATGATCCCCAAATTATCAACAAGATTCTGCCCTTTATGTAGAACACTCTAGGATCTTGAAGTTGGAGGCCAGTCATCTCAGCCCCAGGTCATTGCTGGATCTGTTCCTGAGGGAAAAGTTCTATGATCCGTGATGGAGCTATTTCCATCTTAATAAGGGCAGAAGTGGGAATTTGCATTCACGCTGTTTGATTCCATTAGCAGTTCCTCAGATAATCAGGCCATCTTGCCTACTTTCAGGCTTAGTCTGATAAGTAGCAGGAACATTTTTGAGACATTAGTGCCATTTAATAATGTTAACAATGAGTGAGACTCTAACCATGTACCATCGACATTCAGTAGATTACCCTTCCCAAGTTTCCCAACATCAACAACCCACTGACCCGAGACTTAACTGGATCAGCCATAAAAATACCACAGCAACAAGAATGCATCAATATCTTGGAATTCTGTGGAAAATCACAGGCCTCCTAACTGCTCAAATCTTTTCCACCATCTCTAAGTCGCAAGTCAGAAGTTTGATGGAATACTTCCCTCTTGTCAGCTAGAAGGATACACAAATTCAAATCCATTCAGAGCAAAACTTTTTGGCCTGACTAGAACCTCAACCATCACATTAAATGTTTAACTAAAAGTGAAGTAATGTAGATGTTTGGTAACCTGGGAAAAAAAAACAGAAAACATTGGAGAAACTCAGCAGATTTGGCAGCATCTGTAGAGATAGAGACAAGATTAATGTTTCAAGCATGATATGACTGTCTTTCAGAACTTACAGATGCTGTCAGACCTGCTGAGTTTCTTCAGCATCTTGTTTTTTTATTATTAACTTAAAAGTTCACTCCTTCCATCAAATGGCAGCATAGAAACTGGGAGCAAGCAAAGGTCATATAGCCCTTTGAACCTGCTCCATCCCCCAGTGTGATCATGGTTGATCCACTGCCTCAATGCCATATTCCCATTTTCTCTCCATACCCACTGTTGCATTCAAAATCTGAAAAATTATCACTCTTTTTCTTGAATGTACTCGGTGATCTGGGCTCCATCTGTAGTAGAGAATTCTATAGGTTGACCACCATCGGATTGGAGATGTGTTTCTTCATCTTAGTCCTAAATGGCTGACCCTGTATGCTGAGATTGTGACCCCGGTTCTAAACATCCTGATCAGAGGAGACATCCTCCTTGCATGTAGCCTGACTAGCTCTGTTAGAATTTTATGTGTGCTGATCAAATGCACTCTTATTTTTCTAAACTTTTGTAAATACAGGTGAACCACTCTCCCCTCATATGACAGTCCTGTCATTCCCAATATCAGACTAGTGACCCTTCACTGCACTTGCTTTATAGCAAGTGCATCTTCTCTTAGGTAGAAGGAGACCAAAACTGCATTAAAAAACCCCACGTGTAACAACTCACAATTTCCCCTAGTCTTGTGTCATTAGCAATCTTGGAAATAATGTATTCGGTTCCCTTAGGCAAGCATTGTGTACATAAGATACTTGACAGCAGACCATTAAGGATTCTCAAATCTTTTAAACTGTTGGTGTCTAATGTCCAGAATGTCAAGGCACCAAATGCAAACATGTTTTCTCCAAACCACACACTAACCTGACTAGGAAACATATTGCCATTCCTTCATGGTCTCTAGATCAACCTTTGGGAACTCCCTCCCTAACAGCACCCTGGAAGTATCTTCACTACAATAGGTGAACGGTTCATAATGATGAATCACCAACACATTCTCAAGGTGACTGGAGATAACCAATAAATAATCCGCTTGCCATTGACACCCATATCACATATGACTGAGATTTTCCGATAAAGACCATTTCAAGTTTCTTTTGTGTCACTGCAGCTGTACACATTCAAAAGAACCTAGGAATGTCTCTTTCCACTTCTGACTGTTACCATGTAAGCAGTGGAAATACCTTGAGGTATGAGAGGTGACACAATCCCTTCTGATGGAATTTAATGCCAGGGAAGTGCACCATCCACTGACTGGAAAGCCAGTGTCAAACCTATTGTAGCAATTTCTGGGAGCACTATTGGGATTAAGCATCAATCCAGGCAGTCACACCTGCCTTGGAAGTGTGTGTGTGCCTATAAAGGTGAAAAGCTGGCCTCCTAGAGCTGTCAGCCACACAGACAGCTAGCAGCTGTACACTTGCTGCATTAGCATTGGGATCAGCGATCACTGTCGGAACTAGAGTCATACAGCACAGAAACAGACACTTCGTCTATGCCGACCAGGTTTCCTAAACTGAACTCATCCCATTTGCCTGCATTTGGCCTATATCCCTCCAAACCTTCCCCTTCCATGTACTTGTCAACTGCAGCTGGTCCCCAGAGAAACAGCCTGGTTTTCTATAGCTGGGCAGACAGGCCTGAGTGAGGGGGGATTGAGGGAGGGTCATTGTGGAAGGAAGAGGATGCTCTTTCAGTGGGGCACACCTTGTCCATAGGGTACCCAATCAGGAAGGCAATCCCACCCGAGTCTGAAGGGAGACCAAGGGCCTACTCGACAGCCTACTGCCATGGCAGATGTACCTCCCCTCACATCTGGTAACATACCATCAGCAGAGGGATGTGGCCTTTAATCGGCAAACTAAGGACTTTAATCAGTCAAGGGTGTGGTGGTGGCAGGTGATGTGGAATGAGTGGAGTGACGTGGGTGCAGGAAACTGGGAATGCAACGGCTCTACACCCTATACCATCACATTCAATTATATGCCTGTCACCTCCCTTCCTGCTTACACTTGTGCTTATAAACAGGAAAAAGAGCTTTTCAAATAGCTGAGTACAGGTTGGTTTCACCTAAATGCTAAAGTTAGTTTTCAGCTTCACCATTCATTAACAGGATTTCCAAGTAGAGGAATAATACTGTCATCATTCTGAATTGTACACATCTGTGCACTTAAATTGGAAAACAGGCAAAATGCAAATTTTAGAAAGTCAGGCTGCAAATTTTAATTTGCACCAAAGACTATTTCAGTATTAATGTCATTAGAATTAATATCCATGCTCATTTTACTACTTTACATGGTCTCAAAAATAACCTAGAAATCCCATTTATTGTATTTGTGGTGAGTGTATTGTCCATTCTGCATTGCTTGAAGCAGAAGGTAGTCCTTCTTCTAGTGGGCATTTATGAAAAAATAAGTCTCTGGCTCAGCAACTTCAAAGGACACCAAGAATGAGCAGACAATGCTTTCAGATTGGAGAAGTAGGTTATAGAGGCCAGGATCAGTGGGTTTCCTGCCTCGAAGCATATTAAGAAATCCATTGCTTTTTTGTGACAGCGTGGCAGATTTCATGTCAATTACCTTGCATTAAATCACAAATTATTTAATTTTGCATGGAGGTGTTTGAAATCAGGCTGTTTAGGTTAGCAATTAGTATTATAGTCATTGTACTACCATACAACTCAAAATGAAGGTGGATTCCCAGAGTTTCCATGAAAAAGGCAAACTACTACTGCTTTAATGTAAAACAAAAATGGAAAGTGCTGGAGAAACTCAGCAGGTCTGGCTGTATCTGTGGATGATGTGGAGGTGCCAGTGTTGGACTGGGGTGGACAAAGGCAGAAATTACACAACACCAGGTTATAATCCAACAGGTTTATTTGAAAACACAAGATTTCAGAACCTCAGTCCTTCTTCAGGCGTTAGTATCTGCAGAGAGAGAAAAACACTTGATCAAGCTTTCAAGATAACAAGCATGGGGCTGGATGAACACAGCAGGTCAAGCAGCATCATAGGAGCAGGAAAACTTGACGTTTC
>JAHRHZ010000012.1:55063021-55105191 GCA_024137785.1 Ginglymostoma cirratum
TAGGCCCGAAACGTCAAGTTTTCCTGCTCCTATGATGCTGCTTGACCTGCTGTGTTCATCCAGCCCCATGCTTGTTATCTCGGATTCTCCAGCATCTGCAGTACCTTTTATCCCTGATCAAGCTTTCAAGTCCATTGACCCTTTGGCAGAACTGCATTAATGTAACTGTACACTAGATGGAGCACTCAGATGTATTCATGACCAGTTTTGATAATAATGCAAGTACCAGTTAATCACAAAAGTTAACCTCTATGATAGTTAAATAAAGTGTAAAGTTAAATTGGTTACTTTATACAAACAAATCCATATGAAGTTTATACAGGTAGCAATATCAAAAACGCCAAAGCAGATCCTCATACAACATCAGGTAACAATTGGATATATTAGGAAAATAGCATCTAACTGGAAAGATTATTGTAATGTATGCAGATTAGATAAGTGCAGCTGGCATTGTGCCCAAATACCGCTAAGTTAAAATTATATTCAGATTTAGCCTCTGCACAAACCAATACCTCGAAAGTCTCTTGGAAGTAGCATTTTGCAATTGTAAAACATTTGGTTTTCTGAATTATATAATGCACTATTAAAAGATTAAATATTCAAAATAATTCATATAATTACAGCTCAATCCATAAAATACGTGCATTGCTGAAATCAACAAATATTTTCTGTGGAAATGTTAAATCACAAATTTATCTTAAGGTGGTACTTTTAGGCTGTTGTTGGACTGTAGTTTCTGATCTCAGTTCATATCAATTAGCTGTCAACAGTATCTGATTTGTTGACTGGCTGATGGTTTGATCATGATGTTAAAGGTACTTCAGGGATGCAATTGCACTGCTTTGTTCCCAGAGACTAATTTTAAATAAATGAAAACATCTGTAAGGTATTGACCATCTCAAAATAATTAAACAAACTCTGCTTTATATTAAGCAATAGATTCCCAAAGCACATTTCTTACTTGGTTTCATTCCCATGGTTTTACATAGTGTTTCATGACTGAAATAGTCCTTTCTAAAGAAGTCATGGAGGTGAGATCAGCAAGCAAAAAAATGCCACAATGTGAATAATCCTCCTGTTTGTGCCTGGGGCAAAATGCTGAGGGAAAACTGGCCAGAGGCACAGATTTTTAGGCATGTTTCAGGCTGGGTTAAGTGCTTCCCATCCAAATTCAGCAGGACGATTTAAATAGTATGATAATGACACAAAACAAAAATGTGGCGGAGAATTATCTTCTGCATCATTTACCTCAGTTAGTGCCGGGAAATGAGTGTATCCCCTTGTGAAGAAGGTGATCGGATTTGCCTGGCCGAAAGCAGAATAAGGTTAAAGGGCATTTGTTTTATTGCTGAAGTGGACATTCACTGTGTGAGAAAATAATTAATGGGGATGCCTAGGATAGGGGGTAGGAGGCGGTATAAACCCCCCCGGCAAAAACTCTTTCTTCAAGTCAGACCTGTTTTTAGAAAAAGATGAGAATGGGCAGGTACTTGAAGATGCCAGGGCAGATCAACAACAGAAAAAGGTTCACACCCATACGTACATAGACAACTGCCTCACATCACGGAGGGTATGGTGCTGTACGGGAAGACTGCCCAGTGAAACCTGGTGGTACCCTGCTACGGCAGATGGTGGAAGTTGAATTCAATAAAAATCTGGAATTAAGAGTTTACTGATGACCACAAAACCATTGTTGATTGTCATAAAAATCCATCTGGTTCACTAATGTCCTTCATTAGAAGGACATTAGAAAGAAACTGCCGTCCTTACCTGGTCTGGCCTACATGTGACTCCAGATCCACAGCATTGTGGCTGACTTCTAACTATCCTCTGGGCAATTAGGGATGGGCAAGTGCTGGCCTAACCAGTAACAACCTTGTCCCATGAGTAAATAAAAAAAAGTTCCTGGACAGTTCTGGTGGTAAGGGCCCTCAAACCTGGACAGACTGTGGCCATGAAGGGGTGGTATTATGCACACTGAAACCCCCATCATGATAGTTGGGCCAGATCCCTAGCCTACCTGTTGCCCAACCTCACTTACTCCTCTTCAAAGGTTCCATGACCATTGATGTTTGGGGGCCCTGGCCCCTGGGTCTGACTGGGATTCCATCAGCTTTCACTGGACAGCCTCCCCATTTAGTGGCATACCCTCCGTGATGCAAACAAAATACATATGGAAGTGTCAAGAGGCGATTCATTGGCCATAACTGGCTCAATTAGCTTCCTAGTGGGCAGCCAATTGTCCAGAATCCCACCATTGAAAAAAATGGCATGGCGATAGGAAGACATCTCATTAAGCCTCATCTCATTTAGGTTCTTTACTCAGAAGGTGGTCAGGGCGTGGAATGCATTGCCGGTGAGGGTAGCAGAGTCGGCCTCATTAGGCGCATTTAAGCGGCTATTAGATAGGCATGTGGATGATAGTATAAGGTATCGGTGGAGGTTAGGTAGACCTTAGGTTTAGGGTAAAAGTTCGGCACAACATCGTGGGCCGAAGGGCCTGTACTGTGCTGTACTGTTAAACAATAAACAATAAGCCTTATTGTGCCATTTTGGCCACTTTCCAATTAATTTTCAATTTGCTGGTAACACTCGGTCTACAGATACATGTATCTAATTTGGCAATGTAAGGTGCAAAACCCTTCAGCTAAAGGTCCAGAAGATCAGCTTGTGGATTAATCAGAGAGAAGATGAGGACCAAACAAACAGAGGATGAAATGGATAATGATAGGAATACATGGGGTATTTCTTCAAATTCTGTAAGTGTGGCCTTGCATGATCACTCTTTGGTCCTTATGTTATATAAGTCCGACATATTAAAATTTGGGATGTCCACAAGGATCCTCACTGACCTTTACAGATACACCGTAGAAAGTATTCTATCTGGATGCGTAACGGCCTGGTAGGGCAACTGCTCTGCCTAAAACCGTAAGTAACTACAGAAGGTGGTGTGCACAGCCCAGACCATCATGGAAGCCAACCTCCAATCCATGGAATCCATTTACACCTCTCATTGCAGTGGAAAGGCTGCCAACATTATCAAAGGCCCCTCCCACCCCAGTAATGTTCTTCTAAAATCTCTTCCATCAGGCAGAAGATACAGAAGCTTGAACACATGCACCAACAGGTTCAGGAACAGCTCCATCCCTGCTGTTATTAGACTGCTGAATGGACCTCTCTCACTTCAAATAATGTTTCCCTGGCTAAAGTTGATTTTGCTTTGTGCACCTCCTGTGCAGCCCTAACCTTGTATTCCTTGCTCTGTCTAAGCACCTTGTGATCTGCATGTCTTTGTTGGCTATGATCTGCGTGTACTGCTCGCAAAACAAAGCTTTTCGCTGTACTTAGGTACACATGACTATAATAAATCAAAATAAATCAATAACACAAATTTGGAGAGAACATGTCCCCGTGACATGGGGACATGGTTACCTGCAACATGTACCGTTAGGCAGGACCTTTAGTATTGAGTGCAGTTCTGGTTCCTCTGCCTTACAAAGGGTGTGCTTGCTGTAGAGGAAGTGAAGTAGAGATTTACTGGATTGATTCCTCTGATGGTGGGACTTTCCTGCGAGCAGAGGTTGAAGAGACCGGATCTGTATTCTCCAAAGTTTGGAAGAAGGAGATGAACTTAAAAGAAACTTACAAAATTCTTAAAGGGATCAACAGAGAAGATGCAATAAGAATGTTTCACCTACCAGAGGAGTCTAGAACCAGGGGACACAGTGTGAGACAAGGAAGAAAGCTTTTACTCAGAGGATAACAAACCTTTGGAATTCTTTATTAACTAATTTCATTAATAACTAATTCTAGTTATTAATGCTATCAAGGGATAGTAGAGGTACATGCTGTTGAGGTATTGAGCCATAATCTGAATGACGGAGTAGAATTGCGGGGCTGAATGGCTCACTTTGGTTCCTGAGTTCCAAAGAGGAAATGTACCCAAGGTGCTGTAGTTATTGTATGAAAGGACATTCAGAGAATTATTTATACATAAACAATGTAGTGTTGTGTCTGTACGCTCAATTCTATTAAATTATTTTGGTAGATTTAATTTATTGTCATTTATTTTGGCTTTCTCTTCCTGCCTTTCTGAGACATGTTTTCAAATATGAAATGTAATAATTTTTCAGCAGGTTGGCATATAATTTTGCTCTCCTATTTTAACTGAAATCACCAAAGGTGTTATGGCCTTTGATCCAGAAGAAATCGTGTTAAGGAAATTTTTAATTATTTTGAAGCATTTAGGAAATTTTGTAACTGTTTTTGAAACATTTGTATTTTATGAGTTTTTTTTAATGAGTTCATGAGTTTGCATCACTTGTAAAGGAATCCATTATAATACTTGGACAATAAGAAACATGGGTCCACGTAACCCAGCAACATTCATCTGGAAGTATAGGTAATTGGAAAGAAATTAAAGTGAGGAAGCCCATGTGGCACCGAAGAACACAGAAAGATGGAAAAGCTAGAGAGATGCGCATAATCAACCATACTGTATGAAGTTAACATCAGTCCCATGATACAATATCAAACAGAGCTTAGAGTTGAGAAGGATCCACAAAGGAGTGTGTCGCTGTGTGCAAGATGATACAGGAAGGTCCCAGTTTATGGATGCTGCTGCCTGTGAAGATGTTGACTAAGTTCTTAAAGGAAAGAAATTGCAAATTTGCCTGGGAAGACCCAAGCTTCGAAGAACTTGAAGCTGCAAGAATGGATTAGCTGGGAGCTCTGTGGTACATGTTATTCTGCGTTTAATTTATAGTTCATCTCGACATTGATGTTTCAGTTAAATGTTTAAGTTTCATTGATTCTGGTTCCAGTTAAGACAAAAAAGGTTAAAAAGTGAAACATTGTATTTTCTCATCAGGGAATTATTTGGTATATTTTGTTGGCTTCATTTGATCTTAAATATATCACTGGTCATTCCATCCCTGCCAACCACCTGTAAATGCTGGCAGGGGAGGAGGTAGGCCCTGAATTCCCAATCAATTTCCAATCAATTTCCTTGCTATCCACCCCTTTCCTACTGTTTCCTGTAAGCCAAGTGTTTTAGTGTTGGGCTGTGGCTCCACATATGGTAAATAGAGGGAGAAAGCCTTTCCTCCAATTTCTCACCTTCTGAAGGCTTGACATGATGTTAAACCTTGGTCAAGTGTCTAAGGGTGTGTGATCTCTCTAATATTGCCTTTCAGTTTGTTCGCTGCTGCAATTGCTCTTGGATCTATTGGTGTTCCCCTTTTTACAGCTGTGAATGCCTACATGAATACCCAAATAAACCTAAACAAGAAGTTGACTCAAGTAATTCCTGGTGGCTTAGACGTTAGCACTGCTGCCTTGCAGTGCTTGGGACCCAGGTTTAATTCTAATCTTGGACAACTGCATATTCTGCGTGTATGGGTTCTTCTGTTTCCTCCTACATTCCAAAAATATGCAGGTTAGGTGGATTGGCCAGAGTAATGTGGGGTTAAAGGGTAGGGGCCTGGGTTTGGATAGGATGCTCTTTGGAGGGTTGGTGAAAATTCGATGGGCCAAAGGGCCTCTTTCTGCACAGTAGGGATACTATCACTCTATGACATCCAGGCCACTTGACTCTCTCCCTGACTAGTTCACACAGTCCTGCTCCATTAGTGCATGACCTCTTATTAATAATTCACTTATTAGAGACAATCACAGAAACGTTATGGTGCCGAGGAAGGCCTATTCCATATGTCTATTCCATAAACTGAGAAAACAATGTTGTTCAACAATATAAAATCTAGAAGTACAACTTTCATACCACTATATGGTTTTAAAATGTAAAGAGTCAGTTAAAAAAAATTACTGCCTGCGATGCAGTAAGTGGGTCTGTGGGTTCACATAAGTGCAAAAGCTTTGCAGAAGAATGTAATTACCCATCATCTCTTTTATGATTCAGTTCAAGGCCTCATGCAACATTATGTAAAACAGCCTTAAAATTACTTTGTCGTGATTCACACAATTGTTCAAAATGACTTACTTGACAACATTTCTATTCATCGTGCCTAGACTTTTTGCAGGAAGCAGTGTATATGATTGTTATTTATTGATTCATATTCAGTCAAATTGTGCAAGTCATATTTCAATGGAGTTCATTCGCGAAAGATCTCATTCATAATCCCACTATAAATAATCAAGATTTTGATATGAAAGGAAAACGATGGCTCATGCAATATTTACTGCTAATTCTGAAGTTAGGCGATTCTCCCAAACTAACCACAAACTCCTGGGTAAAGAAATCTCAGCTTCTTGGGGCTACCATGTCTTTCTGGAGCACAATTAACTGCGGCTAACAGTACTTTCATGCACCCTATTCTATGTTTAACCTACCTTTTATGGAGCTAATTACAATGGTGTTGAGCTAACTGTGGTCTCCTGGAGGTAACCATAGTACTTTGGAGCTTATTTAAGTTTCTGGAAGTAACTAGCATCCTGGGGTAAACTGCAGTTGGAGCAAACCACAGTCTCTTGGAGTAATCCCTGTCCCCTAGAGCAAACTAAAGGCAGTTGAAGTTAACCTGTTGCAATAATCCACAGTGGCCTAGAGACAGCTGCCGTTTCCTGGAGAAAAGTTTTTTGCTTGAAGAAAGTGGAAAGGAATTCCTAATGTTTGTGTCTTGAATATGTGACTCATCGGATTACAGGTTTTTAGTCTCAACCATGTACAATAGTGTTAGCATGTTGTTAGCATATTGTTAAAAATACCTGGTAGATGTGTCAAGCTTGCTGGGTCTGACGGTTCTTTTATGTCCTTTCTTCAAATTTTCTGTTCAAATTGTATTCCCTGCACTTATTTTTTATTCAGTAAGTTGTGGTCAAGAGCATTTCCAACAAAATATGTAAACAGTAAACTTATGACATAAAACAATCACAAGGAGAGCTTGATTTACTTTACTGACAGCAACGTGTATGCATACTAGATTATTAATGCAATAAAATGTTCTAAGATTCATCACAGAAGAATTATAAAACAAAATTTGACACAGAGCAACATATGATGATGTTAGGGCAGATGGACAAAACGTTAGTCAATGAGATAAATGTTAAGGAGCATCTTACAGGAGGAAAGTGAGATGGAGAGTTGGAAAAGTTCAGTTAAGCTCTAAACATTAGAATTCCTTAAGTCGCTGAAGGCATGACTATCAATTATTGACAGGTTAAAATAAAGGAAACTGGAAAGGACAAGAGAAGCATAGGTATCTTGGATGGCGTGAGGCTGAAAAAGATGGTGGAGCTGTGGAAGGGAGAGGGTGTAGAAAGATCTAAAAACAAGAATGTGAATTTTAAAATTATGACATTGCTTTAAGTCAATGAGCACAGAGATGATGGGACTTCTTTTTACTCCTTCATGTGATGCCAGCATCCAGCAAAGATAGAATTTGTTGGCCATTCCTAAGTGCCCTTGAGAAAGTGGTGATGAGCTGACTTCTTGAAGCACAGGGGTCCATCTGGTGTTGGTACACATGCAATGACATTAAGAAGGGAGTTCCAGCTTTTGACCAAAATGACAGTGAAGCTAATATAGTTCTAATTCATAAGACATAGGAGCAAAACGTAGGCCATTCAGCCTATCGAGTCTGTTCTGCCATTCAATAAGATTGTGGCTGATTTGATAATCCTCATCTCTACTTTCCCGTCTCTTCCCCATCACCATTAATTCCGTTACTGAAGAAAGATCTGTCTGTCTCAGCCTTGATTATACTTGATGAGACAATCTTGATGGATGTCTGCAGTAAACAATTCCATAGATCCACTACCTGGCAGATTCTGGCAGATACCTATGATCGTTCACACAGGCAGTTCCAGGAGTGAAGATGGTCACACAGCAATATGTAAGAAAATTGAAAGAATAGAAAGATCTGTGGATGGAAGAAGTACTAACTATAAAGAGCAGACAAAAGGATGCCAAAGATCTAAAGGAGAAAAGCTGAAGCCATAAAAGTGCTGTAAAGAAAGCTGGAAAATAAATGGAAGACCGATTACGGTGATGAGAATGTTTAATAAACCTTTAAGGATGTGGGCATCATAAAAGGAAGTAGGTAGTCAGACTATAACAATGGTACAAATAGAACATGTTTCCTTAGAATGTACTAAGAAGGGAAAAGTGGCTTAGGACAGTAATACATTTTTTAAAATTATTGACAAGGAAAATCAGACCACTGGAGATTCTGAGTATTTTCTCTCAAAAAAAATCAATGCAGTAAACCAAAAAAGATATTGAGAGACAACAGAGGAAGTCAGTCACTAAGGCTGGCTACTTTTTGTCTTCTAGAGTTGTTAGTGAATGAGAAATTATAAATCGGAGATATGCATGGAGTCTCATTATAGAGAATTAAATTAAAGAGAGACTTGATAATTGGAGAAGCTGTAGTGGGATGAATAAAATAACTTCTATGGAAGGAATTGACATTTTGGGAAATGACATACTTGGCTCAAGAATATTAGCCTCAACAAGGATGATGAAAAACAATCAAGGGAGGTAGAAGAAATGGAAATTTTATAAGAGGAACATCCTGGATTATTCCCAACGATGTTGTGACTAGATCTTAGGTCCATGGAAGTAGAAATTATTTGAAAGACAAAGGCGAGGAAATGGTAATACCTCAAATACTAGCTATTGAGCAATGGGCAATGGTACATCTGTTGGGAGTCCTATCGAAGAATCATAGTTTAATTTTTGGGGTTGCTCACTTAATTCCAATGGACGGTCACGTATGTGTTATAAGAACACAAGCTAAAATTTTAATTTTTATTGGCCAGGATTACATAAAGATGTGGTCAAACTTTGCCATACATGTCAAGTAACACAGAAACACCAACTCTCAATTAAACCTGGACTTTTAATTCCAATAGCAGTTTTTGAAGAAACATTTATTCGGGTCTTAACATATTGTGTAGGACTTCTACCTAGAACTAGGAATGGGAACCAGTACCTTGTAATAATTACAAATGTTTCCATGAGATTTCCTAATGTAATGTCTTTAGGGAAAATTACTACTAATGCGTTAGTGGGAAAAGTTAGTTCAGCATTTTAAAAGTCATGGATTATCCAAAGAAATACAGTGAGATCAAGGTTCAAATTTATGCTTCAAATATTCAAAAAATTGATGTCTCTTTCAGGAATAAAACAATTCTCATCTTCTGCTTATCACCCGCCATCTCAAGGCACATTTGGAAGATGGCATCAAACTTTGGTGACCATATCATATATGTCCCAATGGTTTGGAAAGGGAATTCATTTACTCCTGTTTGCCATTAGGGACCCTCCTAAGAGTTTACAAGATTTTCTCTTTTGAATTAAAATATGGACGGGGGCAACAAAACATAAATCTCTCGTATTCCAAATTGGAGAATGCATGAAATGAATTAGATGGGCATGATTTGTCATAAAATTGACTTGCTAAAAGGATATTGGCTAGTTCCATTGACTGATAGAGCCAAAGAAATGTCAGCTTTTGGAACATCAGATGGACTTATTAGCACCATATCATGTCATCCGAATGACAAATACACTAGCAATATCCCAATGATTAACCAATAAAAATCATTGAAGGACTATGCAGCTGTGTTGTATACATTGGCAATTCGGTTGCTCTTTAGCCAAACCTGGGAAGACCATTATGGTATATCCGTCTTCTATCTGCCTCCCCCTCTCTCCCTAATTATTCAGAACCCTCTTCCCCTCCTCCATTTCTGATGAAGGGTCTAGGCCCGAAACGTCAGCCTTCGTGCTCCTATGATGCTGCTTGGCCTGCTGTGTTCATCCAGCCCCACATCGTGTTATCTCGGATTCTCCGGCATCTGCAGTTCCTATTATCTCTGATACAATTTCGTTGTAAATTTGGCTAAGAGTGAATTTGCCAACGCAAAGATGTCTCATTTGAAGTATACTTTGGAACAATGTCAAGGAGAACCAAGAGAAGAAAAATTATGGGCCATTTTGGATTTCCCTGTGCCTGGGACAAAATGTGAAACTTTCCATTTTATTATCATGAAAAGATTTCATTGCAAATTTGTTCCGAACTTCAGCACTATCATTGTGCCTTTAACAAACTTGCCAAAAAATGCTAGAAAACTTGAGTGTATGCCAGAGTATCTTTGAGTGGAACCTTTGAAAACTTGAAAGCTGTGCTGACAACCACTCTGGTTTTAGCTGCACTGATTTCACAAAGCCATTCAAACTGGCTGTTGATGCCATCAGCATTGGTGTGGGGCTGTTCAACTGAAGGATATGGAGATCTGAATTGAACAATCTGTCTGTTATGTTTCAAAGAAACTGACTGCACATCACAAAAAATATTCTACAGTGGAGAATGAGACATGGGGATGAATCTTATTTCTTTCACAGATAAGTCCAAGTTCTGTTAGTTATTTTGGAGAGACTTCTGCCACATGGCCTGAGGAGATCCCTTGTTGTATCTTACCAAACTTGCCTCATTAACTCTTTACCCCTCCACTGTAGTGGCTATCATCTGTGATTTCCATCTGACTGCAGACCTTTCTCAGAAATTCATTCATTGAAAGATGGGGCATCTCATGTGGCTGTGCCATCTTTAAAAAGGGCAGCTGCACACCATAAAGAGCACTGGCATTCCAAAATTGCCCTGCTCAGTCTCGGGTGTTTCAAGAAGACGTTGGAAAAGAGGAAGAAAGCATTGTAATTTCCTACAGAGCGGTGGAGCTGCTGTTGAGGGGGTGGTATCAAGGAGAGATCCAAGGAGGACTGACACAGGAAGCCATGACACCAGATTGAGGAAACCACCTAGGTCAGTGTTGTCTCCATAGTCCACAGGAATGGCCAACAATGTCAAAGTCATTGACTTTTTCTGCTGCAGCTGGGTAAATGCCACGCTCTTCTCTTTGCCACCTGATACTCTCTTTCGGAGAACGTACCCACCTCAAACCCAGGCTCATTTTCTGCCACTCTCACAACCTCCCACAACATCTTCTGTCACTCATTCTCACCACCCACCAACATCCAACAGCACTAACTCAGCATGGCCCTGAGCTCTGTCTCCTCACTACCTCAAAGCAGCGCTCACTACCTCACTGCCACAGCTATACAGCTAGACAAGGAAGACGCTCACCAGGCCACAAACACACAGAGGATGGCTGGAGACCAGGCATCTGCTCTGCCCCAGGCAGGAGAGGAGCCTGTGGTGTCAACAATCAGGGACATCATGCACATGCCCAGCGAGGAACAGGAGCAGGACGTGGGGTACAGTGGCCCTCATTATCCAGAAGCTGCAGCGGTGTAGCAAGTCATGTAACTGTCTGTCAGCCTTATGGACAGGTTGGCACCTGCCATGTAGGCTCAGGCTCAGTACCCTCAGGGTCTACTGGAGAGGGCACACGCACATGCACTCCATCCCCCAGCCATAAGCTCTCAAAACCAAAGGCATGGTGGTAGGGAGATGGAGAATCTGGCAAGCGTTCTAGCTGCACCATCTTCACAAGGAGCCAGGAAAGTGCCAGGAGGTGCCCAGAAGGAGGAGGAACCACATGCAGTCCCATCAAAGGCCTCCACATGGGAGGCTCTAGAAGTGGCCTGGCCCTCCACCTGCTCTCATTTGATTTCTGGAGGTTCATACCAAGGACAATCAACTTGTCTTTGACAAAAAAAAACACTTGGCATGTCTGACCAATTCATTCAAAAGCGCTCACAGTGTCGCCTGACAAAACCTCCAGGGCTAAGAGCTTCAATACTGAGCAGATTGCCTCCACCCCAGCTGCAGAACCAAGAGGTACTCTCACATGTAATGGGAAGAAGGGAAATAAGATGACCTATTGAGTGCACTTTGGTGGCATGGGTGACAATGCACTGTCAGGCCCTTTGCACATTTTTATATACATCAGTTCTCTCACCCTACAGCTGGCCATTTGTTTCCCTCCATAGTCCCCAGATATCAGTGTTCTAACATGAGGCATCAGTTCATGGCCACAGATAATGTCCCATGGATGGATGTGTGTGCTGAGAGCTTGCTGCACCATCTGAAAGCTAGGAGAAAAAGGCTTATAGAGGGTAATGCTGCTGACAGCATTGGCCCTTGTTCTGCTACAACATCCTGATTCTTTCCCATCCTCTGCATTTAAAAGTGTTAGTGTGAATCAGCAATATCTAAGGGAGGGAGGTGCAATGCATTAGAATGGCTAGGGATTAGGGACCCTCGTAGATGTCCTGTGCAGTACATTGCTCTCTGTGCAATTTTCTTTCTCTTTATATTCTCTAAGATGAGTGGGTCCTGCTGCCCCTTCCTTCATGAATCATCACTTACCATGCCAACTCCAAATATGGCTGCAGCCATTTTGTTCCAAACTGCTTACTTTCAATTTCCACCAAAGTGAAAAGAGTGTTCCTCAGCCTCTGCAGCATCTGCCCCAACATGCCAGTGAGTTCCCAAACATCCAAATCTTACTTCTGATAGCCCTTCCCGAAATCTCTGAAGACTTTTCATCTCCCAGGCCCCCACTAAACACATCTACATGAGCTTGCACCTGCCCAGACTCTGCCTTATGAAGAGATCATGTCTGGTGTGGCCATACAATTCTCCCCAACTTGAAGCCAATGTGCTACTGACCATGAACGAATGGGCCTTCTCTTATTTGACCCTCTCCTTCCCATCCTTGTTTGCCCACAGCGCCCAGTTCCAAAGGACAATTTACCAAGTTTCTGTTCTCTGTCACCATTCCCCCTTGGTTTCTGAGGACCTTAGAACTGGCCTTGACCCACAGCCATAATCAACCAAACCAGGTAACCCAGGACGAGAAGGGCCCAGACCACTGACTAGGCTTTAAAACAAAAACAAACAGAAAAAACCCACTGGACCAGAGGTGGTTTATCTGAGAGCACAGCATGAAGCTGTGATTGCAAATAACTAACACACTGGTTACTTCAAGATGGAGGTGCCTGATCGTCAGCATTTTGCATTTTAATTAAATTTATAGACAGCATATCCAAGCCATCACTTAGTGATGGTGGTGGTTAGGTGGATGTTGGATGGAAGGGGGAATGGGAGTGGCAGGGCAGTCTGTGGCCACTCCTTCATCCAAGAAGGCAGTGAGAGTCTCTGAAGTCAACTCACTGAAGTCATAATTGGAAGGTAACTGGAAAATTCCAGTAATTGGACTCAATAAAGCTCTTGATGAGACTGGGCAGTCACTTCTGACTCATGCAAACAGGTCATCTTAATTCCAGGTGAGGCAACGGCCTAGCAATACTATTACTAGACTAGTAATTCAGAGACCCAGATATCTGGGTTCAAATCCCACCATAGCAGATGCAAAGTGAATTCAATTTAAAACAAACAAACAAAAATTAAGAATCTAATGATGACCATAAAATTATTGCCAATTGTCAAGAGGGGAGGAGAGGAAGAAAGTGTCCACCTGGTCTGTCAATGCCCTTTGGGGAAGAAAATGTTCCATCCTTACCTGGTCTGGCCTACATGCCACAGCAATGTAGTTGACTCCTAATAGCCCTCGGGGATAGGGCAATAAATGCTAGTCTAAACAGTCTACATCCCACAAGCAAACTTTTAAACAAAAAAATCCCCTCTATAAAAAAGTGGGATGGAAGTGAGGAATTGGCACGATGGCTGTAAAGTTTTCAGTTCTACCATGGCCAGGGCCAAAGATCTAGCTGAATTAATACATAGGCAGCAGTGTTTGGATGACCTGCATTTTATGGCTCACAAAATTCTCTGAAAATCATTGCTTATACTTGGCAACAGCTTATCAATCGTTGACATGGAAGTGCTCATCATAAGGTGTCATTGCAGTTAAGTGACTGAGGTCAGCCAGATCCTTAGGTCACAGTGTAACAAAGGTGAGGTAATTGGGATTGAAAAAAATGCCAATTATTTGCTAAATAAGCTTAATTTTTTGAATGGATTGATGAAAACAAAATGTTGTTATTTTAAGTTAATAGGGACACTTGAAAGTTTAGGCATAGAATTTAAAAGATTACCCCATTTTCGTACACCATTTTACTTAATTCCACCATTTCCCTCGATTTCCCCCCTACCCCACCTGAAGAAAGAGAGCTATTTGCCTCCCGAAGCAGTTTATGCTGTCTATTTCAATACTCTTTCTATTGCACTGAGTTCCTCTGTAACAACTCTGGTGAATGAGAATTGCAACACCAAGGCACAGACATATTTATAAGAACAGAAGAAATAGGAACAGGAACAAGCTACACAGCCCATTAAACCTGCTTCACCAATGCAATCATGACTGATCAGTAGCTATAACTTCACTTTACTACCTGTTCCTGATACACCTTAATTTCTGAGACCAAAAGCATATGCGCAATTTTAACATTGGGCTACTGACAATTGTAAAATTTCCTGATTGGCCCAAAGAGCAGAACCTCCATCCTTCAGAAAGACAACCAGAAATGGGATTTGGAGTCCTTATATGACAGTGGTGTCCACTATATTAGCCACTTGCCACATATAGTTAATTGGGAATCCAGCTGAGGCTAATTTTATTCTGGATTTGTCAAAGAAAATAACTAACGGACATTTTTATCAAGCATGTGATCTCATTACCCAAGATACACATATGTGTTTTAACCTTATTACATGTTTATTGGGAGAATGACAATTTGAAAAGAAGGGTGTGAGCTTTCATTGTGATTAATACTTATTGGTTATTTGTTAAAGCAGTGTACAACACCAAAACGGAGGGTTCATGTGATAAAATGGTAAGTGTCCCTGCCTCTGAGCCAGGACCTACTGCAGAGATGTGCAATAACGTCTCTGAACAGGTTGATTAGAAACTATAACATGAAAACACCTTCATTCAACATAATGGAAACAACAGCAATATTGTTCACAGAGCAAAGCTATCAATTCAACCAAGCAGAACAACTGCACTAGGCCATCAGATTAAAATGTGACCAACCAGTAACTAGCAGCTCAAATAGAACACATGATAGGAAAGGGAAAACAGCATGTAGCTGATTTCTAGAGGGAGAACAGTGGGTTGACTAATTAAGAAGCTGCCAGTGGTCAGATCATACATTTTGACATTTTCAACAGTCATTCTGATAAAGTCACTAAGATGTGTTATGTCTGATAAATTTAGGTTAGAATATCAAAAATTTCTGAAAGATTGCACAGAGTTTTGCACAAAGTGCTGGCAATTGTTTGTAAATAAGTAAATAGCAGTGAAATTCATTGGAAAGTTTTACTCAGTGATTATCAGGGCCCATGTGAATATTACATCCTGTGCAAAATACTGAATTATACCCAAAATCTCCTAGAAGTTAAGATTGCAGGGCTAGAGAAAGAGAAGGCTAGTATGACTAATCCACCAGCCTTTACAAAGAGCTGGTAAAAGCACAATGGGTTCAATGGCTTCCCTCTGTGCAGTGAGATAGGCCCAGATTTTGTAATCAATGATGAAATAGGGAGACCTGCTACTGACTCAGATACAAATCTCAATCCAAGACTGTCACTGTCACAATGGAAATTTCACCTTTAGCTTTAAGCAGTGATTCTGCAATGGATTGCTATGTCTTTTACGAGGCACTCATATCATGGAGTGGCGCTGAAGTTAGCCAAATATGAAAGCATTCGCTCATGCTAGAGGATTTTTAACAGCCTCCCAAGCAAAAAGCTTTAAAGTGAGAATTACTTGTAAAAGTTCTTGCATTGATCAGAGGTTAGGACGTATGGATGGGATGGAGGACTAAAATCTTTTAATTTTTAAAGTCATTTTAAAAAAATGCTTACAAATCATTGAACAAAACTTCACAACTATGAAATTATATTTTCAGGGTCATTTCCATTGTCTATCAAATTTTATTAAGCATATTGCTATTAAAAATAGACTTCTACTTGATTGGATAAGTAAAATTTTTTGGGTTTTCAAATGATGATGTGGAAGCAAGAAATGAAATTCTCAGTGATTGCTGGCTCTGGGAGGAGACAGTGCAGGCTGCATCAGGCTCTGATTGATAGGCTACAAAATCTGAATTTCTACACTAATTTGCATACATCCTGAAGTTGTGGAGATTTACAGAGTTGTAATGATGGCAAAAACTAACAGTTCAACACCAACTGTTCCTGCATTGATTCTTTTGTTCTTATTTTCAAGACTGCCTCCAAACGTTTGAATCCTTTGGCTACTAATTTACTAGTTGCATTGGAACCCTATCCAGTGATATCTTACATGCTCCCATTGTCTTTTTTTTTACCTGTTCGTCTCAGCAGGCGGTAAGGGAATCTGCATGAAACTAATAGGATCTTTGTTAAAAAGCAGATTAGGATGAGAACAAATCATTGGGTCCGAAAAACTATTTTAACCAGGGGCCTGGGTAATGATGCTATTGTGATTGTCTCATCAAACAAAAATCCAAGTGCAGAAAAGACCTAAAGAGATAGAGTTTTCTCCAATGTTCTTTGAGGGGTTAGAGTGTATAATAGTCCCCTGACCTCACCTCTCTACCTGAAGGTGACACTCTCTTGAAACCTTCTCCTCATGATTTATCCTTGTGCTAACCACCATTTCATCTGTTTGTCATAAAAGCTATTTCTTTTACTTTTTTTCTTTATAAATGGTTAAAAAAATTAATAAGTAGGTCAGTGAGACAAAAGTTTCTGAGTAACTCATCAATTTAGTGAGCACTGACATTATAAACACCTTAATGTTGCTTATAATGTTTCTGATATAATGTGAATAGCCAGTTACAAATGCAGGCTTGGTGACTGGCCTTAATGGACCAAAAAAACGTAAGGATCCCTTGAGCCTGCTTCATAGTCTAATCAGATCTGACTTGATCATTGACCTCAGCTGTACTTTCCCAAACTGACCCCGAATGCCTTCATTCCATTATCATCCAAAAACCAGTTGATCATAGGTTTGAATATAACAATGATTCAGCATCCACAACTCTCTTAGATTTTAAATTCTACAGATTCACAATCCTCTCAATGAAGAAATTTTTCCTCATCTCAGACTTCCCTTTATTCTGAGACTGCATTGTAATACTCGTCATCCACTTACTGAAGTAGGTGTCAGTCTGTCTTCCACAATCTATTTGTTTGCATTTCATAAAACAAAACAAACTCAAATTTTCTCTCTCACCTTCCTAAAGAACACCCCTCACTGGGGAAAACCAGACCTTAAATATATGATCCAATAAGTGTCAACTACATGCTCTTTGGAGCATGTTCTGGTTCATTCTTCAAGAGACCATCTGTTCCAGCATTGTCACAAATCCCTTAATATTTAGCCTTTTATTAGGAAAAAAAATCTGGGTATTTACCTTGTCAAGACCTGTCAGAATTTTATACATTTCAACTGAATTGCAGATGATGCAAAAATTGGTGGGTTGGAATATGGTGAAGAGGATAGTTTTAGTCTATAGGAGAATATAGAATAGCAGGCCAGATAGGTTTATTAGTGGCAAATGAAATTCAATCCAGATAAATGTGTGGTGATGCACTTGGGCAGGACATACAAGGCAAGGGCATACACATGAGCATTAGGACCCTGGGAATCACCAAGGATCAGAAGGACCTTGGTGTACATGTACATTGGTCTCTTTAAGATATTAGGACTGGTGGATAAGGTGGTCAAGAAGGCATTTGGTATACTTGCAGGAACAAATTACTGCATATGCCAGAATCAGTGAAAAGTCATCTAGACTTGAAATGTTAGCTTGTTTTCACTCCATGGATGTTACCTGCTGTGATCTCCAGCACTTTTTGCTTTTATGTGGTATGTCACAGAATCCCTACAGTGTGTAAACAGGTCCTTCGGCCCAACAAGTTCACACCGAACCTCAGAGCATCCTACACATCCCAGAACACTACAGGCAATTTAGCATGGCCGATCCACCTAACCTGCGCACCTTCGGACTGTGGGAGGAAACCAGAGCACCCGGACGAAACCCATGCAGACACAGGGAGAATACACAAACTCCACACAGACAGTCGCCCGAGGCTGGGATCAAACCCTGGTCCCTGGCACTCTGAGGAAGCAGTGCTAACCACTGAGCCACTGTGCCATTCCAGGGTATGTGTGCCTTTATTTGACAAGGCATAGAATTTAAGAGCAGAGAGGTGATGCTGGAACCTTATGAAATTTTGGTTAGGTCACAGCTCGAGTACTGTATGCAGTTCTGAAATTGACATGGGAGGAATGAGATTGCACTGGAGAAGGTGCAGAGGCAACTTATCAGGATGTTGCTTGGGCTGGAGAGTTTCAGTTATGAAAGAGATTGGACAGAGTGGGGTTGTTATCCATTGAGCAGAGGAAACTGAGATGAGACATGGTTGAGATATTTAAAATATGGATGGCATAGATAAGGTAGAAAGGGAGAAACTTTTCCCCTTGTTGGAAGGAACAATGATCAAGGGCCAGAGATTTAAGGCAGGGGGCAGAAGGTTTAAAGGAGATGTAAGGAAAAACCTTTTTTCACCCAGAGGGTGGTGAGAATCTGGGACTCACTGCCTGTAAGGGTGGTAGGGGCAGAAACTCTAACATTTAAGAAGTATTTAGATGTGCATTTGCAATGCAGGGCATATTAGGCTATGGGCCAAGTGCTGGAAAATAGAATTGGAATAGCTAGGAGTTTGTTTTTGACCTATTCAGACTCAATGGGCCTTTTTCAGTGCTGTAGATGTCGATTACTCTATGCCTCTGGGTCTTCTAAACTCTAAAGAATTTAAACCCATTTTAATCATCATAGGTCAGCTCCATTGTTCCATGAATCAATCAAGAGTACATTTGTTACAAAATTTCAATGCAAGTATATCAGTACTCAGGTGTGGAGATCAAAATTGTACACAGGTTTGATCTCACCAATGCTGTGTACAATTATTGTAAGACTTGCTTACTCTTGTACTCTAAACCCCTTGCATTTGAGGATAATATGCTGTTGATTTTCCAATTGCTGCTCTATTTGCATATGATTCTCTGTGATTTAGTACATTGTCACTCGTATCCCTCTGAATAATGACATGTAATAGCCTCTCACCTTTTAACATATATTCTGCTTTAAAATTCTTTTTACCAAACAGGATAATTTTGCATTTCTCGACAAGACAATTCATCCCCCAACTCCATGTTCTCACTTAACCCATCTAGAACCCTTCTAAGGTCCTTTGAGTCTTTCTCAAGTTTACTTCTACTCTAGAATTGTATCATCAGCAATTTATTGCTGGTAAAATATGAAGTTTTCCCAGTCTTGGATTGGCTCAATCTGTCCTCTACGTGGAGAATTCCAGTGATTCCTATGCTTCTTTGGACGAAGCATTTTTTTCTCATTGCAGTCCTAACTAGCTGATCTTCTAACCTGAGACTATTAACTAAACCTTTGGGCAACAGCAGTCATTGTAGGTATGCAGTTCTAACTCACATTTTTTCCCGCCAGGCTTTGCATTTCTGGTCAGAGTTTCCGAGCCCTGCCTCTTCAGAGCATAATTGAAATCACAATCCTTCTTCATAGTGCAGAAATGTTGGGCCAAGCCAAATACCCTACTTTTTTTAATGGTACTGGCTGCCATATTTCTGACAAGAACCTGGGAAGAAAGGGCAGAAAATTCTGGGATATGTACTTAAAGAGAACAGTGTGGCATACAATAGTGAGAGTAAGAGCTTGCAGAACCCCCTAGAGTCAGGCAGCAGTACTCATAGGTAAGGAGAAACTATAACAAGTCACATACTACCAAGAAATAGAGTCAGTGCCATGGTGGCATTGTCACTGGACTACTAATGCAGAGACCATAATGCTCTGGAGACATGAATTTGTGTGCCACCACAGCAGATGGTAAAGTTGAATTTGATTAATCGATCCAGAATTAAAAGCTAGTCTCATGATGACCAAACAAAACCCATTACAGAATTTCATGAAAACCCACATGGTTCACTAAGGAAGTCCATGAAGCTTACATGTGACTCCAGATTCACAGCAATGTAGTCAATTCTTAATTGGAATGGTTAGTAAGTTTGCAGATTGTACCAAAATTGGTGGTGTGGTGGACAGAATCATAGAATCCCTACAGTGTGGAAGCAAAGCATTCAGCTCATTGAGTCCACACCAACCCTTCAAAGAGCATCCCACTCAATCCCAGTAACCGGCATTTCCCATGGCTAATCCACCTGACCTGCATATCCCTGGACAATATCGGCAATTTAGCATGGCCAATCCTCCTAACCTGCACTTCTTTAGACTGTGGGAGGAAAATGGAGTTAGCCAGAGAGAACAGGCAAACTCCACACAGACAGTCACCTGAGGGTGGAATCAAACCTGGGTCTCCAGCACTGTGAAGTAACAGTGCTAACCGCTGAGCCACCGTGCAGTCACATGAAGAAAGTTAACTCAGATTACAATGGAATGTCAATCAGACAGGCCGAAGGGCCGAGGAGTAGCAGATGGAGTTCAATTCAAATAAATGTGAGGTGTGCATTTGGTTAGGCAAATCAGGGCAGGACTTCTACGCTTAATGGTATGACGCTGGGGTGCGTTGCCGAAAAAGGAGACTTTGGGGAGCAGCTTCATAGTTCCTTGAAGGTGGAGTCACAGGTAGACAGGGTAAGGAAAAAGGCATTTGATATGCTTGCCTTTATTGGTCAGTGAATTGATTATAGGAGTTGGGGGTGACATGTTGCACCTGTACAGCTCATTGGTTAGGCCACTTTTGGAATACTGCTTTCAATTCTGGTATCCCTGCTATATGAAAGATGATATTAAACTTGAAAGATTTACAAGGATGTTGCCTAGGTTGGAGGGTTTGAGCGATTGGGAGAGGCTGAATAACTGGGGCTATTTTCCCTGGAGGGCTGGTGATTGAGGAGTGACATTGTGGAGGTTTATAAAATCATGAGGAGCATGAATATGGTGAATAGCCAAGGTCCTTTCCCCAGGGTAGGCACGTCCAAAGCTAGAGGGCACAGGTTTAAGGTGAGAGGGAAAAGATATAAAAGAGACTTAGAGGGCAAAATTTTCACACAGAATGTGGTGTATGTATGGAATGAGCTGTCAGAGGAAGTGGTGGAGGCTGGTACAATTACAACATTTAAAAGGTTTTTGGATGGATACATGAATAGGAAGGGTTTTAGGGGGATATGGGCCAAATGCTGGCAGATGGGACTCGGTTGGTTTGGGATGCCTGCTCGCCATGGACAAGTTGGACTGAAGGATCTGTTTCCATGTGGTACAACTCTATGACTCTAAAGACATAGTGGCTGGAATTTTATGCAGAAGTGGTGATCTCAGCCCTGACTGAAAAATCAGCAAGGAGCCTGCCCCCATTTTTCCATGTCACTCTTCAGCAATTAATGTGCCATCAATTGTTTCAACGGATGCTTCCCCACTCAAAGGAAAATGGTAAAGCATTTTGGTATGCGGATACCTTCATCACCATTTCCTCCAGTAACTATGGTCTCAATTACATCAGTCCCATGACAGTTAACACAATCTCTTCCTTGGAATTTAGTACATCATGCACTCCTCTTGATCACTTCCAGGTCACTTTCACTGTCTCCTGTTATGCTTCATCTTATGATGCAAGAAAAGGGCAGTATATCAGTGAGCGTCTTGCAATCCTTTTGAGTGATGTTACTGAATAGTTGTCAGTGTTTGTGACTTACAAATGCAAGACTTGTAGAAGTTGTGAGGCTAAAGTAAGTCATAGGGATGATAGGGTTGAACACTGATGGATGGAGGTTGTTGATCAGTAGTTAATGTGGCTTTTATAAATTGAGCAATGGGTGAGATAAGTGATGAAGTTGGTGAGATACTCCTTTTGAAAATTGAATTCACTCATCTTGTCAACCTGTGCCAGAAGTTAAATTTCATCCCGCATTGCATCCACCTTCCAGAAGCTACATTCCCAGCATTGACATAATCCATTGTATTTTCTACAGCATATATCTGAGTGGTTTCCTGCCTTCCAGTTTGTTAGTTGACATTCCTGTACTCCACATCTTGCACTAACCCCTCAAGTTCATTCCTGGAAAAGCACTATTGCATATTTAACAAGTCTCCATTGATAAAGTTCACTGAGCACTTTTATTGGTTCATTCAGATACAATGTACCTCCCCTTTACGAGGTACAAGTTACCTTTAAATTATACACAGCTGATGTACTTAGTCAACAGCACAAGTTGCACACTAATCATGAAAAGAGGCAGGCGGCACTAATTTAATGTGCAACCTACAATGCAATGAATATGTGGGTGTTAATCAGGTACTTTGATCCTGTGCTCATTTTCAAGGGTTGTCTGATTAAATCTCCAATAAAGCTGGTTCATATCATGAAATTAATCACGCTGCTACGATAGATTGAAGAATGTCACTTAAAACATAATAATATTGCACATTTCACTGTCTGTAAATAATCAGTGGGAAATGCATGATTTTAAACTGTGGAAAATATATGAAAAGAGAAGGTGGAGATATACAAAACCTGAATTAAAAGTTCATTTTTATCACATGTAATTACTCTCTGTGTCCGGTATGAGTGAACTGCAAAGATTGGAAAGGGGTCTTCATTGATTGACATCAATGAAAATGAAAATTGGATACAGTGTAAAATTCACAATCAATATAATTGTTTTGCTTATTTGGACAAATTTCAACACCAGTGTGTCTGCTTCTTTAAAGATCCTCCACCGTAAGGGACATGAGTAAGCTTTAGATTGTGCCTTGAAAAAAACAAAGGAAGGATACCTCATGATTCTTCAAAGATGTATGAATGTTTCTTTTTAAATTTGCAGTTAACTATGAAACAGAGAAGCGAGGCAGGAAGGGTATATAGCAATAAAAGTACACCACACACTTATTTTAAAGCAATTCATTTTATCAGGCTGTTTTCCCATCTGACATGATCTACTCATTCAACCTCTGCTCTTTTTCATATTTATTCTCAGGATGTAGGCGTCACTGAAGGCCACCAATTATTGTTGATCCTTGAGGATTAACCACCTTCTCGAGCCACTGCAATCCATGTAGTGACACTCCCACAAAGCTATTAAGTACGGAGTTTGAAGATTTTAAGGCAAAATTTTGATCCTTATCATTTTAAAGTTAACTCATTTGATCTCTACGAATAAGAAGCAGACGCACAACTGCATATAACTGCAGCAGAATTATAGAATCCCTACAGTAAAGGAAGATGCCATTTAGCCCATTGGATCTTCGCTAACCCTCCAAACAGCATCCCACCTAGACCCAGCCCCTCACTCTATCCTAGCATTTCTCATGGCTAATCCACCTAGCCTGCACATCTCTGGCACTTTGGCATGACTAATTCACCTAACTTGAACATTTTTGGACTGTGGGAAGAAATCAGAGCACCCAGCGGAAGACCACACAAAACACAGGGAGTGTGTAAAATCAACAGTGCCCCAAGTTTAGGAATGGACCCAGGTCCCTGTCACTGTGAGGCAGTAGTGCTAACCACTGCGCCACCATGCCAGTCTAAGCAGGGAAGGTGAGTGGAGCCTGGGTTCAGGTTTCATTTTTTTGAGCAAAACAGAATGTACCTGCAACTACACAAACGTCTTGGATGAAATAATTCCTGTGTGAGGAAAAACCAGAGTTAACATTTCAGGTCCAGTGGCCCTTCCTCAGAACTGAGTACCTAAAACCTAGTCCCAGTTTAAAACATAGACAGATTCTAGGCAAGATATCGCACCTAAAATGCATTATCCGACCTGAGATGCCACCTCTTGTATACATTGATAAAACCTTTAGTAATCTGGGGACAATGACTTGAGAGGAATTTAGATTTTGCATTTTAATGAATAGTCTCCTTCCTAACAGAATAAAGATTCAACAAGAGGCAGCCAGTTTTAGGATTGTTACCTTTCTGCTTCTAAATTCTGTGTCATATACCCATTCTCTCTCATACTACGCCTGAGGAAGGAGCCGATCGCTGAAAGGTTGCGTTTTCAAAAATAGCCAGGGTACTGAATGTACTCTCGGTGGAGAGACTTTAATAACCATCACCAAAAATGTGTTGGTACCACTCCTGACTGAATTGACTGAGTCCTGAAAATTAGGTTTTGAAGATTGAGTCTGGAAAATTGGCTAGACTGGGTCTGTGGAACGTGGTGTGGGAACTTTATTCTTAAATTTGTAATTGAAGTTGCAACTTAATTGGCAAGACTCCATTAATAATTGAGCCACACTATTCTACCACCTGTCATAAATAAAGAAATATCCACTTGTTAAACCTTCTGTTTAAACTATAAAATTGGTGTTTGATATTAATTATTCACGAAGGCTGGTATTAGTTGTTCAAAAAGTCTGGTTATGAACAATTGGGGTCACTCCTGAGTGTTGTTAAAGGTTTTAGTTTTACCGTTGCAAATGCAGAGATAGAGAGGCCAATTTGACTTGGCTACCCATCTTTAATGTGGTAACACTGCTCAGCAATAACCTGTTCATTGACATTCAGATTGGGTTGCACTGCGGCCACTCAGGTCATGGCCCTATTAAACCTTGGTTCAAACAGGGACAAAACAACTGTACTCCAAAGGGCAGATGAAAGCTGAATTGATACCCTCTATAACAAGGCTGCATTTGAACAAGAATGGCATTGAGGAGCCTGAGAAAATCTACAGTCAATGGGGAATCAGGGGAAATCTCTCCACTTGTTGGAATCAAACTTGGCACAAGGAAGATGGTGGTGGTTGTTGGTGGTCAATCGTCTCAGGTCCAGGATAATTTTGCAGAAATATGTTTTTCACAACATACTTTTGATACATAGTTGATATTTTACCGTAACAGGCAGTTTCGCCAAACAGCTTACGAAACTGTCACTACCAGCATTAACGTTAACTTCTTGTAGAAGGTCACACATAATGAATACCTTGAAGGTGCCTGCATTCTCCTGTACCACCAGTGTCAAAGCTCTGAGTCATTGTGGTTCTATATTCTGGAGCACTCACTCTAAGTCATTCTACATAACTTCAACTTTAAGTCTTTCCAATAAATGTAACTCTTCACCTTTGCCCCTCACCTGCAGACATTTTCCCAGCCCCCCCCAGAATTACCTCTAAATGAGCTAAGAAAAAAGTATGAAAAAATCCATAACAATGTACATTTCTATAGCATTCCATGTTAAAAAAATTCTTCATGTACTTTACAAGTAGGAGTATGAAAAACAGACTCATGAAAAACAGAACAAATGCATTTAGTTCATACAGGTGTCATGTGCCATTAACATTTTTATTATCAGAACTCAGTGGAATCATTCATCTGCCCTTGCTCATGATGAAGCCCTTTACTGGTTGCTATGGCATGAAGTTGGTGCCAAACACTTCAGATTTCTAACATTTTTTTTTCATTTTTGTCTGATATTTTTGCAAGTGATCGGCAATTTGATGAGTCATACCTTACAATTTCATTTCATTGTGATTCTATGCATTCACCCACTCGTTGTTGCAGAGTTCTTAGAGATCTCAGAATACCTGAAAGCTCAGAATCTCTGTATTATGCAGTAAGTTATAAATAAAAAATGAAAAAGAAACTAGTAGGTTTATTTTGTTTATCTCGCCAGCTTCTAAATTTCACAGCTTTTGATCTGATTTGATGTTTGGTTCTTTTCTTTTTCAGCTGCTTTGGCTCTGCTGCTGTTTTAGTTCAGAGTCTGAGATACAAGCATCTGTGAACCAGTTATCAGAATTTACACTGATAAATTCATCTTCTTAACCCAATGGTGGACTCCTGGGCAGTCATGCTACTGAAATAAAGACACTCTATTTAAATAGCCACAGTAATTTGGAATAGAAACTGAAATGATACCATCACTAAAGTGGCATTTTTCTGGTCCCATG
Organism: Ginglymostoma cirratum; assembly: GCA_024137785.1. NCBI lineage: Eukaryota > Metazoa > Chordata > Chondrichthyes > Orectolobiformes > Ginglymostomatidae > Ginglymostoma > Ginglymostoma cirratum. The sequence goes on from JAHRHZ010000012.1 coordinate 55,088,837, forward strand.
TTATCCCTTTATAAGTTGATTCTCCCAAATCTCATCAAGGAGGTGTACAACCATAACAGAATCTGCTTGATGTGTCAGAAATTAGCAATATGCCTGGTATATGTACATACATAATGAGTATTACCTTGAACTAGGTAAAAGAATGGGCTGGTATTTTAAGTTCAATTTTACTGGCATAGAGTGGGCCACAGTGATAATAATGGTGACTCTCAACTGCTTTTTCACTTCCCTGATCCCAGTTTTTGGTGCCTGCCCTGGGAGTCTCTTTAGATTTTGACCTACCTGAGTTGATGCTTACAGCAGTCCATCAGCCAAGGAAAAGCCAAGCGATTTCCTAGAGAATTGGCTCATCTCAGCAATTGAGAATATTGGTTATCTGTAGGCTTCTGTTTGCTCAATTTCACACACAGAATCACAAATAATATTTTACTCAAATTAACCTTTCAAAGTTTACCTAAATGATTCACAAAGGTTAAGATTATGACAGATGGTTCTCCTATTAAATTCATAGGAATAAAAATCAGGTAAACTCCAGTACAGAGTTGTAATCCTGATTTTCCCATCTACACTACAGCCAGATAATTATTTCTGACCAAATAAAAAGAGGAAAATCTTTGCATAATTGCTTAATCTCCCTTTACAATATGAAAGCACCAGGAATACATGGTACTGAAAGGCTATGCAACTACTTGGCGATTATTTGCTCAACCCATGCTGAATAAACTATGGTGAAGCACAAATACATGCTCCCATTAATGGAAGAATTGAGAACAAGTGGATAGGAATTTAAGGTTATTGACAGAAGGCTAAAGATGACAAAGAAAAACCTTTGCTAAAAGGAAGCAGAAATTTAAATCTTTTAATCTTCTCATCAGGACTGACACACAAGAAACCAAACTTGAAATCACAGCAGAATTATGAATTAAAGATAACACAGTGTGGAGCTGGATGAACACAGCAGGCCAGGCAGCATCAGAGGAGCGGGGAAGTTGACGTTTTGGGTCAGGACCCTTCTTCAGAAATGGGGGAGGGGGAAGGTAGCTCTGAAATACATAGAGAGAGGAGGGGTGGGACTGGGGAAGGTAGGAGGGATGGTGATAGCTGAGTGCAGGTGGGCATTGGTGGCAATTGGCCAATGAGGTTGCAGGAGCGGATAGGTGGGAGAGAAGATGGACAGGTTGTGTCAGGTCAAGGAGGTGGGGATGAGAGGGAGGCTTGGTCATGGGATGAGGTCGAGGGTGGGGAGATTTTGAAACTAGTAAAATCCACATTGAGACCATTGGGTTGTAGGCTCCCAAGGTGGAATATGAGGTGCTGCTCCTCCAGTGTCTGGGAGGCGTCATTGTGACACTGGTGGAGGCCCAGGATGGACATGTCACCCAGGGAGTGGGCCCAAGCTACAAAGTGCCTGCCTCTTCGTAGGATATGTGGAACAGTCCCTCTTCCGTAGCTACACTGGCACTATCCCCCACCTCTTCCTCCGCTACATTTTTGACTGTATCGGTGCTGCCTCGTGCTCCTACGAGGAGCTTGAACAGTTCATCAACTTTACTAACACCTTTCACCCCAACCTCAAGTTCACCTGGACCATCTCCAATACCTCCGTCTCCTTCCTGGACCTCTCTGTCTCCATCTCTGGTGACTGCCTCGTAACCGATATCTATTTCAAGCCCACCGACTTCCACAGCTACCTAGACTTCACCTCCTCTCACCCACCTTCCTGCAAGAATCCGATCCCGTACTTCCGATTCCTCCACCTCCACCGCGTCTGCTCCCAAGGTGGGGAGTTCCAGTCCCGAACATCCCAGATGTCCTCTTATTTCAAGGACTGCAACTTCCTCCCTTCAGTGGTCGAAAATGCTCTCAACCGCATCTCTTGCATTTCCCACACCTCTGCCTTCTCATCCCCTCTCCACAACAAAAACAAAGGTAGAATCCCCCTTTTCCTCACGTATCACCCCACTAACCTCTGGATTCAACATATCATTCTCCATCACTTCCGCCACCTGCAATCTGACCCCACAACCAAGGATATATTTCCCACCCCACCCCTATCTGCCTTCCGTAGGGACCGCACTCTCTGCAAGTCCATCATTTGCTCCACACTCCCCACTAGCCCACCACCCCCTGGCACCTTTCCCTGCAACCACAGGAAGTGCTACACTTGCCCCTACACCTCCCCCCTTACCTACGTCCAAGGAAGCAGAAAAACCTTCCACATCTGACAGATGTTCACCTGCATATCCGCTAATGTGGTCTACTGCATCCGCTGCTCCCAATGTGGCCTCCTCTACATTGGCGAGACCAAACGACAGCCTGGAGACCACTTTGTAGAGCACCTGTGCTCTGCTGGTGATAAATGACAACACCTTCCAGTTGCAAACCACTTCAACTCCCCCTCCCACTCCCTGGACGACATGTCCCTCCTGGGCCTCCTCCAGTGAAGAAGGGTCCCGACCCAAAACATCATTTTTCCTGCTCCTTTGATGCTGCCTGGCCTGCTGTGTTCCTCCAGCTCCACATTGTGTTATCTCTGACTGCAGCATTGGCAGTTCTTACTATCCTGAGAGAGTTATGAATTAGCAAAGCATTAAATTTCTCTGGAAGTATTTTAGACAAATTGTCATTTGCTTTCTAAGTTTGGTTTCTTGCATGTCTATCCTGACCGGTACAAGATGAAAAGATTTGAATTAAATTCACTTTTTAGAAGTGTTTAAGCTCTGTGCTACCAAGCAATTATTGTGTACCGGAGCCATAGGTGCCACAAAGACCAATGTTAAGGATATCACTGATATAGTCAGACTGACACTACTAAAATTCTCTGAAGGTGTTTTAGATAAGCTGATGTTCCCATTTTATGTCTAGTTACTTGTGTGTCAGTAAAATAAGTACAAGATTTAGAAGCTTCAACTTTGTTCTCCTTTATCAAAATGTTTAAGAAAATCATTTTTACATGGCAAGTAGTTAACAAGTGGAAAGCACCGCTTGAGAGTTTTGTGGAGGTAGATTAAATCATAGCTTTCAAAAGGATGTTAGACAAGCACATGACAGAAAAATGTCTAGGACAATGAGGAGAGGAATGGAACTAGTTGAATCATTCCTGCAGACAGCAAGTGTAAAATCGATATGCTGAACGGCATCTTTTAGTCCTGCAACCATCCTATAATTCTAAGCCTTCTTTACCCCACATCCTATCAGGAAGTTTTGACAATCTTCTTTTCTTCTTCACATTGTACATTTTATCTTGTATATCTTCACAGCAATTCATTTTCTACTTTGCACTAACCCAGCATAAACTTTTAACAATTTTCTTGGCCTAATATTGGGATCTAAACACATTTGATAAAGAATATAATGAATGCTGAAATTCAACTCAGAAAATTTTACAGAAATGCATGTTATGTAGTATCCTGACAAACACGGTCAAAATTAATAGGTTTCTTTTTCCTTTTTATAATCTTCATTCCACACAGATCAGGCTTGTAGTATCATCCCTGTTTCATGTCATACCTGCCGGTTATAAAGGTGGATTTCACAATCTGGTGCTTTCGGTGATACTTGCAGGGAGCTTATTTTTGGAAATCATGGATGTGCTACACATCATTTTCTGTGTGTCCAGAAATTTACTGGCTTTGATACCGTATTGTCCTGTAAATATATCCTCACTATGAGAACCAAATGACCATATTGTCCTCTTCTATAGCCTTTTATTGTCCTCTTCAGCATTGTGCAGTCCGTCCTTTCAAAATACATTGGAGCAAGTTCAAAGAAACAAATCTGGGATACAATGTGCTGAATCATGAAGAAATAATCCATAATACACAGATTGATTGAAGTCACCAGTAAAGAGTCATGTTACAAAATTTAAACTGTTGGAGTATATGAATAATGAAATACAAGCAGGTTATTAAATTTACATTCTAGGTCTACAGAAAATGAATAGGCACAGTATAGCTTAATTCCCTCAAAAGGGATTATCTGTTTTATAGAGTAATAGAAATATATAGCACTGAAACAGATCCTTCAGTCCGACTAGTCCATGCCGAACATCATCCCAAACTAAACTAGTCCCACCTGCCTGCTCCTGGCCAATATTCCTCCAAACCTTTCCTATTCATGTATCCATCCAAATGTTTTTTAAACATTGTAATTGTACCCACATCCACCACTTCTTCAGGAAATTCATTCCACACATGATAAAAATTTGCCTCTTATGTCTTTATTAAATATCTCTCCTTTCACCTTAAAAATGTGCCCCCTAGTCTTGAAACTCCCCACCTTAGGGAAAAGATAACCACCATCAATTCTATCTACACTTCTCATTATTCTATAAACTTCTATTGGGTCATCTCACAACCTCCTACGTTATAGTGAAAGAAGTCCCAGTCTATCCAGCCTTTCCTTATAACTCTAACCTTCCATACCCGGCAACGTCCTGGTAAATCTCTTTTGAACCCTCTCCAGCTTGATAATATCCTTCTATAACTGGGCGACCAGCACTGGACACAGTATTCCAGAAGAGGCCTCACCAATGTCCAGTACAATCTCAACATAACATCCCAACACCTATACTCAAAAGACTGAGCAATGAAGTCAAGCGTGCCAAACACCTTTTTAACCATCCTGTGCATGTGTGACGCAAACTTTAAAGAATTATATACTTGCACCCCTAGGTCCCTCTGTTCTACAACACTACCCAAGGTCCTACCATTAATTTTATAAGCCCTACCGTCTGTTGTACCAAAATGTAATACCTCTCATTTATCCAGATTAACCTCTATCTGCCATTTTTTATTTGATCCATTTGATCAAGATCCCTTTGTAACCTTGGAAAAACCTTCTTCGTTGTCTACAATGCCACCAATTTTGGTGTCATCTGCAAACTTTCTAACCATGCCTTCTATATATTTTCATCCGAATCATTTAAATGACACACAAAAGAGAACCCAGAACCGATCCATGTGGAACACTGCTGGACACAGGCCTCCAGTCCGAAAAGCAACCTTCCTGAAGAAGGTTTCTGAAGAAGGGTCCCAGCCCGAAATGTCAGCTTTCCTGCTCCTCTGATGTTGCCTGGCCGGCTGTGTTCCTCCAGCTCCACACTGTGTTATCTCTGACTCCAGCATTGACAGTTCTTAATCTCTCTTACTCCATTATTCTCTGTCTCCTGCCGTTAAGCCAATTTTGTATCCAATTGGCAAGCTCACTCTGTGGAACCTTGTCAAAGGCTTTACTAAAATCCAAATAAACAATTTCTACTGCTCTGTTATCATCAACCGTTTTGGTAACTTCTTCAAAAAACTCAACCAAGTTTGTGAGACATAACTTTCCTTGCACAAAACCATGCTGACTATCCCTAGTCAACTTTTGCCTCTCTAAATGTCCATAAATCCTTTGTTTTATAATCACCTCTAACAATTTACCCACAACCGAAGTCAGACTCACGGGTCTGTAATTCTCCGGTTTCTTCGTATAGCCTCTGCTACACAAAAGTATAACATTAACCACCCTCCATTCATCAGTCACTTCACCTGTAGTTAGAGATGACGCAAATATTTCTACAAGGGGTCTAGTAATTTCCTCCGTTACTTCCCACAATATTCTGGGACACATTAGATCAGGTCCCAGAGTTTTACCCACCTTTATATTCTCTAAGATCTCCCGAACTTCCTCTTCTGTAATGTGAACTGTTTTCTTGAGGTTTCCCATTAGTGAAAGCTGTCTGCCTCAGAGTGAAGAGAGTACACTGCAGCCCAGATTGAGCTGGAGGTCGAGATTTAACTCTATGAATGAAATGTTTTGTTTTCAAATTAGACTTCATCCACTATTTCTGTTTAGTGATAAACTCCTAGTGTAATGTAACCAGCATCCGTGTGTTTTAATTGTGTACACTGCATGCAACAAGTTTAGAGTTCAACATAATAATATATATTTGTTATTTTAGATATTAAGTCATGTTTAGGTAGACAGATATTCAGTATGAAAATCTAGGGGTAGACAACCAGGTTGAAGGAGTAGAAGCGGATGTCAAGAAAAAATTCGCTGCTTTGCTAAACTCTGACCCTTTCTTTCTCAGTAGTAGCCAGGTTCTCTGAATGCTTCAATACTACTTATCCTATCCACCTGTCATCCAATACTATTTACCCTATCCACATCTCCTATTCTGTACAGCTCTTCTGTGAAGGGGATATTCTGGTATACAGAACATGGCTACCCTCTCTTCTCTCTTTCAAGGCAGGGTTGAATTTTGGATTAGAACATATAACTGCACCACTGCTGTCTGTAATTTCACCACCCCATACCCTTTCCCCTAAGCCCTTCCTGATCAGCCACAAATGTTTGCTTTGAATTGCTACTATGGCAGTGGAATGGTATCCCTAGCAGCTGTGGATGACCTTCCACAAACAGACTTGCTGTGCAGACTGGACAGTGCAGTCATTAGAAACTTTGAGCAGGCTGCTCCCTCATTGGTGCAGAGCACGCATAGGGTGAGACCCCTGCTCACTATTTTCACCATGCTCCTGTGATAAGGATCATTTAGCAAGCAGGGAAAACTCAGGAAGAGTTCACCCCAAAGCAAGAGCTCCGGTGTCTGCCCAGAAGGGAAAATAAAATTTAAAAAATACTACTTGGAAATGAATGTACTGTTCATACAGATCCTACATTTTCAAATATAGAAGATGACTTTGATTGGTACGCCTCATCCACCAGTTTTTTCTCTTTTAGCAGGCTGAATGGGAAATGAGGTGGTGTTGTTTTAGCACGATAGGAAGTGGTGAGGGGTTTTAGTGCAAAGGTGAAGAAAGCTTCTGGTTTTGTTGACTGTGGCAGCAATCAGTGTCTGGAACAATAAGTGTACGGGGTTGAATTAAAGAGACAGCAGGCCTCAAGTCACTACTATTTTGATATTTGTAAAGTTTGAGGCCTAAATGCTGCTTCAGGTCCAATGTCAACTTTCACCAGGAAGTATAAAGGACCAGAGGTAAGAGGAGCAGGCAAGGACAATGTCATGGAAGGAGGAGGGGCCTGCTTCCCCAACATCTATCAACTACCAATAGGGAACAGGGTTTTTTATACTTTCATCTCTACTTATGTGAAAATAAGTTTGAAGTGATGACAGATCTTAGACTGCCAGTGATCACAAATCTCTCAAATGGATAATGAAAAGTTCAGTAAATTCACAAACTACCCACTCATTGAAAAATTAACCATTTTTACTCAGAGCTGATGGAAAAGTCAAGAGGTGTATGTAACCTTTGAAAACAAAACAACATTTAAAGCTGTGGTTGAAATTTATTTGGGCTTACATGTGGGCATCACTGGCTTGGCCAGCATATATTGTCTATCTCTAACTGCCAGGGGATAGTTAACAGTTGATATCACATAAAGTCAACCTTCTCAAAGGACATTCATGAACTATTTGGGTTTTTCCAACAATTGCCATTGAGTAAATGTTTGCTGTTAGAACCATTGAATCCCTACAGTGTGGGAGCAGCCCATTCAGTCCATCGAGTTTCACTGACCCTCCAAAGAGCATCCTACCCAAACCCATCCCCTTTCCCATAACCCTGCATTTCCTCTGGCTACTCCACCTAGCCTGTACATCCCTGGACACTGTGAGCAATTTAGCATGGTCAATCCACTTAAATTGCACACCTTTGGCCTGTGGGAAGAAACCGGGGCACTGGGAGGAAACCCATGCAGACATGGGAAGAATGTGCAAACTTAACACAGGCAGTCACCCGAGGCTGGAATCAAACCCGGGTCTCTGGCTTTATGTGCCAGTTTTTTTTTATTGCATTCAAATGTCATTATCTGTCATGGTGGTCATTTGAATCCCTGTCCCCAGAATATTAGCCTGGGATTCTGGGTTACTAGTCTAGTGACATTACGCAATGTCAATACTCCCGTGGCTGAGAGAAAGTTGTGGAACCAGAAGTTGTACCACTTTCTTCACTATTACAGACTGACTCTTTCCTTAACCACTGGTAGGATTCCAGTGACACTTACTTTTTCACATTATATGTGAGTACATCTTTCAGAGCAAGCCTGCAAAGCTATGATCAATACGCATGTGAATGCAAAATTGAGAATAGAAAAATCAAATCAAAGTAAATGCGGAGTTGTTGTAAAGTCATACAGCATGGAAACTGACCCTTCAATCCAACCAGTCCATGCTGACCATAATCCCAATTAAACTAGTCCCACCTGCCTGCGCTTGACCCTTTTCCCTCTAACCATTTCTTATTCATGTGCTTATCCAAATGTCTTTTAAACTCTGTGACAGTATCCACATCCATCACTTCCTCTGGAAGTTCATTCCACACACAAATCACTCTGTGTAAAAAAAGTTGCCCCTCATGTCTAGTTATAGGTAATAAAATGCTTGTGAAATGTTATGGTCATGTTGACAACCAAACAATCCCTTATGACATCTAACCAGTTCTTGTAACTAACGCAGAAAGATCAATGATCACTGTCAAACACAATTCAAACATGGATTGTATTATTCCTCAAAGCACTGAAATCAACAGTCATAAGCGCTGAATCCAGTTCTAACATCAACATCTCAAACCGGGAGCTTGAGTTAAATGAGACCACACCTGAACAGAACAATACTCATGAGAGAAGGTGCCTACTACACAGGTGATTATGCTACAAAGTAAACTACTTTTAGTGGGGAAACCATTCCTTTATCTCAGTGCACATGGCTGAGTGCGGTGCTAAATTAATGCAAAATTTTGCTTATGCAAGTCTTCCTCGTAAAGCTGAATTATCAAGACACATTTAAATTTATTGCTTAAATATTTGGAAACAAACTAATGAAATGTGCTCCTTCTCTCAGTTACTTAGAAGGGGAAGGTTGCAGTATGTTGAAAATTCCATTGTATATGTTGTCCACGTAAGAATATAATACACATTTACCAGCAGAAAGAGCCTAGAAGGGGAAAAAGGAATTAATGTTTAACAGCATGCGCAGTTTTGATTCTCAATGTTTCTTACTGTTTCTTCCCCAGAATCTCACAACTAAAACAAACTCAGCAGTTTGGCAGTTGGAGAAAGAAATAGAATTAGCATTTCAGGTCAGCGATCTTTCATGGCATTAACGCAGTTTCTTTCTCTGCAGATGCTTCCAAACTTGTTGAGTATTTCCAGCACTTACTGTTCTTATTTTACCTAGGCAGAAATTAAGGTGTCCTTTGACAGATATCCTGACATCTTGTACCATTGAATGAAGTAAATATTGTTTGCTGAATTAATTATGACTACGTGAATTCTCATTTCAAAGTAACTTTACTATAAGCTGTGGGCTGAATATTTTTATTAGGTGCCAATGTATTTCATTACACTTAATATCTAATCTAAATATACTATTCCACTAATTTTTTCTTGTCTTAGAAATGTAGCTTGATATGTTGTTAATTTCATTCTACTTAGACTTTCAGTCAGGTCATTTTTTTGTCATTTACTGTACAGATCTCTCACTCACAATTCTCACTCATGCCTTGAGTTGAATGAAATGTTTGCAGAAAAAGTGTTTTTCAAATTTAGCACCAATGTTATTTTCAAAGTTTATGTTTTCTTTCACGCTTAACTATCATGATTATGAAGAGCTGCAATAAAAATCTCATTCATCTGACCCTTGTTAGAAATATAAAAGTTAAATTAAGACAAATCATTAAAATACCAATATGAAGGTGTTGCATTAGGCTGCAAAGAACTGGTGTAATTTACTCACCCCAGAGTGATAGTGTTTCTCCTCCTGTCTGACCTGCTCACAGACGGAAGAGAAGGAATTCCTTTCATGTGGATAATGAAGCCTATAGATCACATTCAAGGATCAAGGACAGAACACCATCAAGGCAAGAAGAGGTAATGGAGAAGACTGGATAAATCTGGTAAGGTGACAGCAAACATTGGGTTTAACAGCTATATAAAAGTTTTGTTGAAAGAAGTGACGGTTTTCTCATTTGGAATTTTAAGAAGCACATTGCTCCCATCAAGAGTCATTGAGCCTCTCAGAGACTGGCAATCTTCCGAAAGCTGATGAACCTGTCTTTTTTATGTGCTAAGGAAATATATTGAATTGCCATAGGTCATGAGGAAGGTAGTTTTTGAATGTATGATCCAAGCAGCTTCACGGTTGATGTTTGTGAAGTTTTTGCAGTCTTTGACTAAAAAGAATTGGTGATATAGCGAAAGCTCAGTTTCCTGCCGTGATGCCTCAAGTGACACAATTGTTACACGCGCTCTTCTCCCAGGTAGTCTAGACTAATGATGGGAACAGGACAATGTCCAGTGGATAGGCTATCACTATGGTTTCGGCTGCCTTACAAGTAGAACTAGATAGGGGCCCTGAAAATAATTGCCTTTAAATATAAACAGTAGTCTGGATGAAAAAGCTGGCATAGATGAGAGGTACAGGAATTGATACCTTCGGGGCAATGGTGAGACAGTTGGAATGAGATTCTGTACCTTTCTGTGGTCTACTAAATGACCTCCCAAATTGAGAACACATCCATACCAGGTTAATCAAGCCATTATTTTTATCTAGTTGGCAGTGATGCAAATCACAGTGTAAATCCAGCAATCGACAATTACCATTGATCAAAATCAAGTGCTGAGCAGTGAAGCAAACCTATATTGCTGTTGGTGAGGATAACAGCAGATTGGTACAGACTCTGAGACTATGGTGACTTTTCCTTTAACAATCCCTTCTCCAGCAATTCATGAAGGATCGAAGCATTTGGCATATCTGAGTCAATCTGTAAACTGCAAACATTTTTAAAAAAAGGCGTACCTCGTTGATGTTTCATTATTATGGAACAAGTCAACAGCTATATTAGGCTCACTGTCACACCTACTTGCCAATGACAGTGGCAAATCGTTTTCAGAGTCCAGAACAGTAGAGACCCAGATATAAAGTTTTTCTACCTGCTGCATAGACACCTTAAGCTGACAGACAGCATTGAATAGTAACAGTTACAGTCAGCTGTGGATTTAAATTTACTTCCATTTCTTTCCAAACTTTTTAGAATGAGGACTTATGGGAATTATGCTGTGAAATGTCACAGAAAGCAATGGTTCTCATAACCATGTCATACAGTAGAGAATGTTCTTCGGTAGTTATCAGACAGTAATTAGCAATAAACAAAAACAGAAATTGCTGGGGAAACTCAGCAGCCTGGTAGCATCTGTGATAGATGAAGAATAGTCACAGGACTTGAAATGTTAACTCTGTTTTCTGTGCACAGATGTTGCCAGACCTATTCAGTTTCTGCAGCAATTTCTGTTTTGACTTCAGATTGCCAGTGTCCACAGATCTTTGATAACAAGGTGTTGAGCTGGATGAACACAGCAGGCCAAGCAGCATCAGAGGAGCAGGAAGGCTGACGTTTCGAGCATGGACCCTTCTTCAGAAATGGGGGAGGGGAAGGGGGTTCTGAAATAAATAGGGAGAGAGGGGGAGGCAGATAGAAGGTGAATAGAGGAGAAGATAGGTGGAGAGGAGACTGACAGGTCAAAGAGGCAGGGATAGAGCCAGTAAAGGTGAGTGTAGGTGGGGAGTTAGGGAGGGGATAGGTCAGTCCAGGGAAGACGGACAGGTCAAGGGGGCAGGATGAAGTTAATAGGTAGGAGATGGGGGTGGGGCTTGAAGTGAGAGGAGGGGATAGGTGGGAGGAAGGACAGGTTAGGGAGGTGGGGACGAGCTGGGCTGGTTTTGGGATGTGGTAGGGGGAGGGGAGATGTGAAGTCCACATTGATACCATTGGGCTGTAGGGTTCCCAAGCGAAATATGAGGTGCTGTTCCTGTAACCTTCGGGTAGCATCGTTGTGGCACTGCAGGAGGCCCAGGATGGACATGTCGTCTGAGGAATGGGAGGGGGAGTTGAAATGGTTTGCGACTGGGAAGTGCAGTTATTTAGGGCAAACCGAGCATAGGTGTTCCGCAAAGCGGTCCACAAGCCTCTGCTTGGTTTCCCGGTGTAGAGGAGGCCACAACGGGAACAGCAGATGCAGTATACCACATTGGCAGATGTGCAGATGAACATCTGTCTGATGTGGAACGTCTTCTTGGGGCCTGGGATTGGGGTGAGGGAGGAGGTGTGGGGGCAGGTGTAGCACTTCCTGCGGTTGCAGGGAAAAGTGCTGGGTGTGGTGGAGCTGGAGGGGAGTGTGGAGCGGACAAGGGAGTCACAGAGAGAGTGGAAAGGGTGGGGAGGAAAAATGTCTTTGGTGGTGGAGTCGGATTGCAGATGGCGGAAGTGTCGGAGGATGATGCGTTGGATCCGGAGGTTGGTGAGGTGGTATGTGAGGACGAGGGGGATTCTGTTTTGGTTGTTTTGGTTGCGGGGAGGGGGTGTGAGGGATGAGTTGCGGGAAATGCGGGAGACACGGTTGAAGGCATTCTCAACCACTGAGGGGGAGGATATTGCAGTCATTGAAAATACCGCATCCCAAAACCAGCCCGGCTCGTCCCCACCGCCCTAACCTGTCCTTCTTCCCACCTATCCCTTCCTCCCACCTCAAGCCCCACTCCCATCTCCTACCCACTAACATCATCCCGCCCCCTTGACCTGTCCATCCTCCCTGGACTGACCTATCTCCTCCCTAACTCCCCACCTACACTTACCTTTACTGGCTCCATCCCTGCCTCTTTGACCTATCTGTCTCCTCTCCACCTATCCTCTCCTCTACCCATCATCTATCCGCCTCCCCCTCTCTCCCTATTTATTTCACAACCCCTTCCCCTCCCCCATTTCTGAAGAAGGGTCCAGACCCAAAACGTCAAGCCTTCCTGCTCCAATGACGCTGCTTGTCCTGCTGCGTTCATCCAGCTCCACACCTTGTTATCTCAGATTCTCCAGCATCTGCAGTTCCTACTATCTCTGCAGATCTTTGCTTTGTTTCTGAAATTAGCGATTCCCATTTTGTCTCTGTTCTGTGTGGATGTGATACAAAAATGATTATGGTTCAGCACAAGTAAGCAAGTTTTCAAACTGTATTTAAAATGGTTTTCAAATCAGAATAGAGTGACCTTTGCTGTTCTTTTGGTGCTTCCCATGGACATTAGAGAGAAATTGTTTTCATGAAGCAAAGAAAAAAAAAACTTCCACTAATTTCACAATATCCCAAAACACCTTACAGTGACTGAAGAGGTGCTTTCTGAAGCACAGCTACTTTTGTGCTGTCAGAAATGCAGCAGCCAGTTTTCAAAGAGCAATGTCCTACAGCAGAAACAAAATAATGACCAGGGCAGTGCTCCCTAAATGTTTAAAAACCAAAAGAACCATGGATGCTGTAAATCAGGAACAAAAACAGAAGTTGCTGGAAAAGCTCAGCAGGCTTGGCATTATCCTTGAGGAAAAATCAGAGTAAACATTTTGGGTCTAGTGACCCTTCCTCAGAACTGAGTACTCATAATTTCTATTTTTGTCTCCCCAAATGTTTTCATAGTGTGAACTCATTTTAATACCTCAAACACTGTGTGACCCCTGAGTAAGATTTAGGGGATTCAGAATTGTTGAGTGGGGCTTGGGATCCCAAGTCTGGGATGGGGTGGGAGAAGGCTTTAGCTGCTGAGTAAGGGGAGGGGTTAAGTTCTTGAGTGGGAGTGGATGTAGAAACACAATTTGAGTTTGGGATGAGTTGATGACAAGACAGGCTTTCTACAAAAACAAACATTCGGGCCTTCCGACACACATTTTCAGCAGTACCAAGCAGTTCTCAAAGATAAATTCATTCATCCACAACAGAAACAAGACCCCAACGATTTAAAGGGGCCTCACAAGCATCAGAAATTAATTTCAGTCCCAGAGTAACCATTGCTGTCTCTGATCTTGTGTCGACTAAATCTAGCATGGGTGCTGACCTGGAATTTGGGAAGTTCTGGAAAAGATAAGGTGTTGTAAAATCATCATACTAGGACATTTAATGGATCAATGCTGACAATCCCGATTGCAGCTGATTTTCTAGGAGCATGGTTATTTAAATTTGGTTGGTTAGTACCTGAAAGAATTCCCTCCCACTCCTGGATCCCATCCAGTGGGAGGGAGGAAAACTGCTGCATGACTGCCGACCCTATGGTAGACCATGATAGCCTGCTCCATGGTTACAGAAACCTGAAGAAGGCCATAGGACACTGCTCAGTGGCTATGGGACCTTATTGTAGGCCAAGGGACTCTGCTGTAGTTTATCTTTCCTGCTGTAGGCCATGGACTTATTTTGTTGCCCACATTCAAGAGCTTTGTTTCATGACAGACTGGTTGAGGAGAACTCAAGGTCAAGAACTGTCTTCAGGCGTCATTTTCTTTATAACACTGTTTATTACGTATTAATATTAAATATAACTACTACAATACACAGTAATCAGAGATTTAGGAGGCTCTAGTCTTCTTCATACATTATTGAAAGAATATTCCATAACTCTATTGTTAAATGCTAGTCAGCCTATTCCCTGCGCTTTTATGTGCATGTTTCTAATGTTTACATGGCTAGACTTCAGACTTTTGCCTAGATCTCCGCATGTTACTCATTTCTCTCTTAATTCCATTTGCACTGTGCAATTTATACCCAGTGAGGAGCAGGTCCATGGCATCATTGCATGGCTGCTGCAGTGTCCTAAAGCCCTTTCACAATAGAACTCTGCCTAATGGCTATGAGATCCCATCCAACATCTAAGGCACTTTGCAGTAGATTATTGGACACTGCACAATAACTATGGGATCCTGCTGTAGCCCAAGGGTCCCTTGCCAGTGGTCGCAAGATTCTGTTGGAAGCCAGTGGTCTAAATCACCTAACAGACTTGGGGCAGTGGTAGAATTCATTTTATTTTTTCACAACTGTTTTTGCCACATTGAGGCTTTTAACATTTATAACCTGTTTTCGTCTCTGTAGTGAAGCTGGCTGTCTGAATGCATCAGAAATTGCACCTAAAACTTTTAGAGAAGTTATACACTGGTTTTGACCAGTAAAGTTTCTGTAAAAAGTAACAGCTTCTATAGCTATCTGAATGGGAATGGAGAGATCACGTGGAAAGGTAATCAATTAAGAAAATATGAGAGTTAGGCAAATTTCATTTTGCTATTGGTAAAATTTCTTATGTTCTGAAATGCAGATTCACAAAGTTTCCTTTTCCAGTAAATATGGAGTGTGGAGTATAGGCAGTATAATTGTGTGGGGCTGTGGGTGGGGCAGGGAGGCGTGGTGAAGATTATTGGACAAATATGGACATTATTGCCCAGCTATTATCACTCAACATCATTGACAATGGCGTGTCAGAGGAAAGCCTAACTGCCTGAGAAGTGTGGGAAAGAGGGAGATCAAAACAGAGAGGCAATCTTTAAAAACAATAAAGTGAAGACTAAAAATGTCCACGAAAAGTCAAAATTAAGCAATTTTTCCAATACATGTTCAGTACTTTGCATTTGTAGTCCTCATTTAATAAGATGAAAGATGGTTTACAAAGTGTCCCTTAATTCACACATCTGTTCATATGCCTTTCCCAGGTACCTCTGGAATGGATATTCACCAGGAATATACTATGAATGGAATGATGTAATTTACACTTAAAACACTGATTGGAAGCAGTTTTGTTTCACGAACACTGTTAAAATTGTCCCAAGAGTATTTAATCACATTTTATTTCTGATCATGACCATTGTAAGTGACATACTTGTACAATGCCAGCTGCACAGTTCTCAGAAAGCCTATTCCCATTATTACTTTTCATCACCCTGTCACTGGCAGGTCACACCTGTCACCCTGGTTTGCTCTGTGCACAGAGGATCTTATTCGACTCAATGAACCTCAGCTAACTAACAGCTTTGGGGAGGTGGGGGTGGGTAGTGGCTGGGTTGTGGTGTTGTTGATCAAAATTTTAGCAAGACCTAAGGCTTTCACAATCCAAATGAAGTGAATTCATTCATTCAGTATTTGCTATCTGAATTTGTCATTTCGCTAATCATCTTTAAAGAAAATACAGAATTTGCTTAGCATTTTCAGCTGTGTTAGAAAAGTTACTATTGAATACATTTGATGCTTTAGAAAGGGTTGGAAAAATCACGAATATGTGTTCCCAGAATAGTTCAGATCTGGAAAGTGCTTCTGCATTTGTAATGGACCTCCAGCAGCAGGTGGCAATGGTGAGGGATGGCAACTGGACCAATTAAACTGACTCACTGGAAAAAGAGATAACAAGGTGTCGAGCTGGATGAACACAGCAGGCCAAGCAGCATCAGAGGAGCAGGAAAGCTCATGTTTCGGGCCTAGAGCCTTCTTCATTTTCTGAAGAAGGGTCTAGGCCCGAAATGTCAGCCTTCCTGCTCCTCTGATGCTGCTTGGCCTGCTGTGTT
>JAHRHZ010000012.1:55105591-55134178 GCA_024137785.1 Ginglymostoma cirratum
GGATGAACACAGCAGGCCAAGCAGCATCAGAGGATCAGGAAAGCTCATGTTTCGGGCCTAGAGCCTTCTTCATTTTCTGAAGAAGGGTCTAGGCCCGAAATGTCAGCCTTCCTGCTCCTCTGATGCTGCTTGGCCTGCTGTGTTCATCCAGCTCTACACATTGTTAACTCAGATTCTCCAGCATCCGCAGTTCCTACTATCACTGGAAAAAGAGTGCCTTTGGCCAAAGTAGGGTTGATGGGAAAAGGAATCAGCAAGACAGAGGGTACCTTACTTCAATGTTAACCCACAGACTTTATTCCATGTACGCACTGTAAATAGTTCCTTTGTTGACCTTAATTTCTACTTCTATTTGTAATGACTAATGGCAGTGGAGTAAAGAATCCCTGATGTATCATCTTTGGTTTGTGTGTGTATTCAAATCTCATGTTGCATATTTTTGAACTTGTTTAGACTGAGTTGTGACAAGTTTTGTCTTACTGCTTCAAACAATATCAAAGCGTTTTGTCAACATGTTCTTCATGAAAGATGGATCATATCATTGTAAACAGTTGAACACATCCCAACACCATTTCTCTGAAATTACCAATATCATATGACTGAACAATTCAACATTTTCAAGTTGTATTTTTAATGTAGGATTGGTTTGGTTCCCTCTTAAATGCTTCTATGTTCACCATCATCTCATACTTTATTATTTATAAGTTGTTCAACTTTGTAAATAGATGTTAACTTGTGAGATATTCCAAGGCAACCAAAAGTAAAAACCTTTGCCCAGGAGATCCTGGCACAGTAAGTCAGTGCAGCCTCTGATACCAGCCCAGGAGCTTGGATGCCATCATTTATCCCCTCAGGATGGTCATGCATGCGTTCCATATTATGGTGGAGATCCAAAAGTCAGACAGACCACCATCCATCATAACTCTTTCTGACCTATTGTGGATTGTTATTCTCATGAGAGAAAGGCATCTGTTAAGAAAGATGAAAGTAGCTGATACAGTTGTTACTTTTGGTGGAGGTGGAGAGTTATCCCAAGCAAGTGTGTAGGCAGCACAGAAGGCGTGTAGGGTTCATACTGTAAGAGCAATTGAGGAAAAAGGTTGCAGACAATAGTGAGTGTGGAAGAACATGATCCTTCGTGGGAGCTGGGTACACGAGCAGAGATAAAGTGAGTGTGAGTTATCAGAGAGAGGGTAGCACTTACATTGGCAGAGTGGAGAATGTCATTGATCTTCTTCCTGCACTGCTGGACATTCCTCCAAATTGTTGGGGCTGGTCGAACCTGGGTGGCTTCATCAGGCCAAGCAGGCAAGGTCTGGTGTTGTGGCCTCTGCGGCTGGTGCTGGGAGAAGTGTGTGGGCTCACACCATCCCATTCAGCAGGACCTATTGCGCCATGTCTGCAATGTCCAGGGCAAATGTCAGGACTGACAATTCTGGGTACACAGCAGCCTTTCAAATATAAAACAGACATCAGGGATGCCAGTCAAATCTACAATATTCCAGCAATGGTTAGTTGTTTTGGGTCGATGGGTCATGATAAGATGGGACTAGAATCAGATGTGAGGGATTCCATGGGGCAGGGCAGGTAGTTAAGGAAGTGAGTTTAGTAAGATACGTTGAGAAATCTCGCTAGACTCACTGCAAGAAACTCTCCAAAAAACTTGACACAACTCATACTTACCTAAAAAACATAAGATTCAGCTTAACTTGTCATCCAAGTACCCACACTGCGCAAATGACCTTTTGATGTGATATCTCTGTCCCCTGTGCCATGATCAATCACTTTGCAACATTTAATGCTTGACCAACCATATTCTGTTTGCCCGGATCTTTACTACAAGCTGAAGTTAAGGCTCCATTTACTTCTGCCAGTAACTGTAAATGTGAGATGTTGTAATTAATTCTGATTAATTGTGAGGGATGAATCTTAATAGACTGATGCCATATTTGCTTAGTACTGTTTTACCATCAAGTACCCACCAGGGACTTCCACCCACCTGGGCATCTCCATTTCTTATCACTCTCTCTCTCTTTATTAATACACCAATGGCTGAATTCTCAGGAAGGCTATAGTAAAAATGGCTGCCAATTATCCCTGTTCCACCCCTGGCCATTTTCAGCAATGTAGAAAAGGGCTGAGCCTTAGAACAAATCTGTGCCAACTGAAAGGGAAATTAATCTCATTAAGGCCTTAAGAAAAAGCCTCAACTCTTGCCTGAATGGAACTTTGTGAAAAGTAATTGGATTTGGGAGTCGTCAATGATCACTTTGGGAGTACCTGTGCACTGAGGGAGTATGTGAATGGAAACAGATGTGTCAGTAGCAGGGAAACTTCTGTGAAGGCAATGGGGAAGTTATTAACTGGTCAAAAGGGTCCCATGGATTGAAAGAAAGACTGGAGGAAGGCAAATGTGAAAGGGAATGAAGCAGTAGTGACAGTCTGGCCATCCACCTGGAATGGGCTGGGAATTGGACCATTGAATCAGGTTGGGATAACCCTTGATCAAGAGGTAAGTTAGACCTGGAAAGAGGAGTTGCACCATCACAAATAGCAGCCATCAAAGTAGCAACAAGCAGATGAACAAAGACCAGGAGTTGGACCAGATATGACCCTGACCACTCAATTCACTGGACTAGTCAGTGAGGAATTCACACCTCACTCCACTCCTATCCATGTCCTGCTAATCACAGCCAAGATCACTATGGTCTTGATTTTTTTTTGCTTCAAGGCTCTGCTAGACCTCTGTGGCATTTCCCAATCAGCTCCACATCATGGCATCATCATGATGACAGACAGCCTCTTCATTAGAGCTGGAAACTACATCAAATTGGGATCTCAGTGTGTACTGTGTTTTGCCACAATTGCTGGATTGCCCCAGGTCTGGGGTATGTTTCCATCAGGGCATCTAGTATCGGAGAGTTTCATGAGCAGAACGTTGTACCACTCCTTGACCGTACACCTGGTCTGTGACCACCGGAAGAATCTTCTATTTCTATATACCTGCTTTAATGGAAGCTGCCAAGACATTCTCACTGTTTGCTGGTCAACTCTTCTGTGGCTGTTCCATCCGACCTGCAGGCCTGGGTTTGGAGTCTAAGGAATAATGGCTATCCATTGAGGAACTGGGTCCTCAGCCCTCTCTGAGCTCATTGAACAGTTACAGAAGTGTAACAATGACATGCATCCACTCAGTGGGAGCCTCACTGAGCAGTTCATCAGCCTACTGAAGGTATGCTTTTGTTGTTTGGACAGCTCAGGTAGTACTTTGCAATACACAGCTGCAAAGGCCCCTCAAGTTGTCATGGTCTGCTGGTCTCCTTCATAATATCACTCGGCAACGGGGAGCCACACCTAAGGCTGCGGAGATATTCGTAGGTGTGATTTCATTGTAGCCAGAGGGTGAGCAGGATGTGGGAGGGGTGGAGGCAGGGAACATGGAGACAAAGCCTTCTGTTGCTCAAGGTATTCTGTGTGACTTTGGAACTGGCCAGGTCTGGAGTGTCACATTGAGATTGCAGGAAGACATGATTGTAAGGGAAAAGGCAGAAGTTTAGCTGATGAAATCTGATGCCTTTAAGATTACTCGCAGGGCTGGCAATGTAGTAATTCTTTTTCTGTTTTCATAACGGGATGAGGGCGTCGCTGACCAGGCAGCATTTATTGCCCTGACATAGGAAATTATGCACTGACGTAGGAAAGACAACCATGTGCCTAACGAAATCAAAGCTTCTGTCACAGAAATGCAGTGAAAAGCTAAAGTTTTGTTCATCAGCTGTTTCGCAATAAGTTGCTAGAATCCTGTTCCCATGATATCAAGCAATAATTTTATTGATCATGAGCTTATATGCAACCTCAACATAACACTACAGTGACCCACAGAGTGCTCATATACAGTTCCCTCCAAACTTGGATGCCTTTGTGTTGATTTCCCCCTGTTGCCTTTGTAAGATATGGCCTGCTCACAGCTCTGTCTTCACAGCTGTGGTGACTGTGCTGGTTATCATCCTCATGGAGGGAGCTGCTGGCCTTCAGCTGGGATTGCTCTGTCAGCATCACTGCAGAGCAGCCCCAGACATTGGGCCCTACTCCACAGGTATTCCTCCTGTCAGGGCTACTGAAGAAGCTAAGGATGATGCGGGCACCACGAGAGGTATGGAATCTACCAACTTTTCACGCACATTGTTGACTGCTGCTGGGGTGTCAACTCCGACGATCTACAGACTACCTGCATGACTGTCCAGGCCGCGTCGTACTTCATGCGTGATATGGATATTAGTTCATTGATACCAAGTGGCTCAGACTTCATCACACATCATAAAGTCTGTGCAGGTTGGTCACTTTGTCAGTGGAGGAACTCATACACACAAAGCCCTGGAACATGGTTGAACCTATCTGCTACATGAATGCCTCAATTCACAGTCCATGAGCCTGCACAGCCTCAGGGAACACTGAAATCATCCCCTGCCACAGCAAATAGTGATCCCCAATCCATGAGTCCAGCCTGAAGCTCTCATAGTTAAATAGCTTCCTGTTGCGAGGCAAGGTTATGAAAAATCCGTCCTCCCTGAGGCCCTCACTCCCATTGGCTGGTGTTAGGTTAGGAGTGTCCAAAGCATTTTTCAGTCAGTGACTCCATTTCTTTAGAGTCATCAGATGGGACTACAGGGAGAGATACTTAATTCAGGATGTCAAATTTGCTTTACCCTGCACCTGTGAAATGTCCTATGATGTTTAATTTTGTATAAAGTTTTATATAAATACACATTGTCATTGTTATTGTATGATGGTTATCCTTTAGTGATGTTGAGGCATGGTGCCAGCTTCCTCATTTACACTAACAACACTTAGCTCCACGTTTCCATTTCTGACATCAATCCCACTGCTGTCACCACTGCCTTCAGCTGCTTCGATGAGTCAAATATGCAGCTAAACAATGCCTACAAATATTGATGTACTGCCAGCTTAAATACCCTCAGCTAACACTAACCTGGCTCCTCACAGTAAGACCCTGCATGGATAGCTTAACTTCAAGCTTTCGTTAGCCAACATTCACTCCAATCCATCACTGGACTTTTAGTTCTATTACAATGACTGACCTTAGCTCTACACACTAACAAACCTCCTCCCACCCACACACCCAAGCTCTCCTTTCTGGTGTACTCACTCCTATATTTCACACGTTCAGCTGGGCGTACAAAGGAGAAGGCTGGACGTGTGGAAGGGTTGGTAGACGGTTGAAGGAGAGATGGTAGGGGTTAATGCCATGTTACTATCCTTCAATGATATGATTATTTATGCTATTAAAGCTGGTCCATTCTCAAGGTGAGGCATTCAATATTTTGTTTGCTTGTAACAATTTGCTTGTAACAAGTTTGCTTGTAACAACAGGAAAGGTGTGGGCAGCATTCTGTTTCTCACTGGAAATCTTCTTGGTGGATTTCCAAATTAGTCACTTTAACCTCAAAGCAAGATTACTCACATTTCATGTTAATGCAATCCCATGACGAACTTCCAAGTCTTGTTTTAAAACCAAACAAAAATTGAAATCAAAACGTTATTTGATTATATAAATTGGTGTTGATCAGTAAACTATCTATTCTTTTTCAGAAGAGAAAGCCAATTAATTTCCGTAGCGATTTTACCACTCTTCCACTAAAACTTTGGTAGGTTGATTTAATCAAGAGAATATCACGAACAAGCTACTCACCATCATGACTTGATGATGTTGCTTCAGTGTCATTGGGACAAACTCCTGGAATTCCCTCCCTAATGGTTTTGCAGTGGTTAATGATCAAAAATACGAATAGAATGCCGGCCTTTATATTTTAGCTTCATAGTATAAAGGAGTAGAAATCATTTTTCAGCTGTATAAAGCAACTCTATTCACAACACCTTTGAGGAGATATGTTGACCTTGGAAAGAGTGCAGCGTAGATTGCCCAAAACGATACCTGTACTCAAAGAGTTAAATCACACAGTGAGATTAGGGTCTGTGCCTTAAGAAGGTTAATGATTAATTTGATCAAAACTTTCAAGATATTAGGAGCAAGAGATCACAGTAAATTCCTGCTTGTTGGGGAGCTTGGAACTGGGGCACATAGATGGTCACATTATCCCCTTCACCCACCTGTCATCTGCATCCTTCATCTACCTGCTATCCAAGCCAGTTACTTCCCTTTCATACAACTTCCTCACCCACTCACTTGCCTCCCTACTCCCTCACACAGCTGCCTTCCTACTCTAACTCACACTTACCTTTCACACTTACCTTCTAACAGTTCTTGTTAAACTGTCTTTGGGAACTTTAAAAATGTTTTTTATTGGGATATGACTGCAACTGCAGTAAAAAGGCAATGTGTTCTGCAACAATCCATTCTGATGCTGCCTGTGTGGTTTACTGGACCTGCTTCTGTCGTTGTGATAGAATCTGCACTGGAAGTCCAAACAGTAAAGTTATAGGAAGTGGACAATGTTTTGTCTGATCTCAGTCAGAAAGAGGGAATTCATAAAATAGAGATATTTGAGATCTTCCCGTAACCAAGAAATTAATGTGATAGCTTAAAAAAGCTGTTGATAATTCTCCTATTAAATAGAATAGATTACAAGAATTCCTCACTCTCTATTTCTGCCTTCAGCTCACAATTTTAGATGTTACTGTATTAGAACTGACCTTAGATAGACTTTCCAGCTTTCCTTTGCCAAATTTCTTCTCAAGCAGCATACGTCATTTGTTTCCTTATCCTAGCCAAGGTTTTTTATCCCAACCAACCCTAGCCAAAGGCTTATGGAGACAGGCAAGAAAGTGTATTAGGTTGTAATCAAATATTATTGAATGGAGGATAGGTTCAATAGGTTGAATGGCCTTAATTCTATTTCTTATGATCTAATGATCTTATTTAAATGCTCAATTATCTTATTGCTATATGTAGGACCTTGTGTGAAATTTGGCTGATATATTTCCTACATTACAATATTGCCAGCCCTTCAAATGAGCTTAGTTCTTTGTTAGTATCTTCGAACACCCTGAGGATGTGAAAGAATTGCAAGATCCAACAAGATTTCACATTTTGAAAAGCTTTGTGTATCAGCACTGACTAAGGACTATTCTCTTTCTATAACCAACTTGCACTTTAAACTATGAACAGATTTTTGATTTATTTCTAAAGAATGTTTAAAAATCGCCCACAATGGCTATATGTTACACTATCACTTAAATGACACTTAAACCTTCAAGAACTGGCCTACAATTATTCTCAGGTTCCTGATTGATGACTTGTGTCCTTTTGATATTTTTGGCTGGGCAAGTTTTGATCCAAGAACTGATTTTCACCGTTAGGGTTATACTTCTTTCCTCCCCTGGGAATGCTTTCCCTCCACCCAAGCTAGGTTAATCTTCCAGCATCTGCCAAATCATCACAGACTTGATTTTTTCAATCTGAGTGCAAGCTCCCAACTGTATTCTGTGTCGTGCAGAATCAGCATTATCTCTGCTTCAAATGTGGTGTGTTTGCCTTTATCTCCTGCTCCCTGTCTCTCAGATGGCTGCTGACTACACCAAAAGAACTACTGCCTGTTTGTGATATATTTATTGATTTGTAGGGAAATCTACAGGGTGGCCTCAAGAATGGCTTCCTCTGCCCTCTCCTCCCTGACAACATGAAACACCTGAGCTATGTATCTGGGTAGAAGTACTAACTAGCCATCTTTGATCCCAACTCACTTTTAGCTTTAAAATAAGTTAACGGTGTACAGTACAACTACTTACAAACTGATATTAATATAACCTTTCTGGCACTTTGGGAAACTCACGGTGTACTCATGGTAAGTCCAAAGGCTGTTGTTACTGTGTCCAAGTATAAATATTTTCTTCCTAGTAAAATAACTTAATCCTCCCTTTAATCCCTAACAATCCCGGGATTACTTTCAGTCAAACCTTGGAACATGACCCCCTTTCATTCTTCAAATTTTAGTAAATCAGTACCAAAATGTAATAATTTCATAATTGTAACAATATAAAATTTTTTCTTGTTCCATGCTTTCCTGCTTTATTTTCTTTACTCCTTTAGTTTCTGTTCCTTTCTCTTTATTAGAAAAGATGATCTTCACAAATATCAAGATGTTGGGACTAGTATTCATGAAATAAAACCTGAGACATTAATTAAAGGTGGAATTTTGGTTGGTCTCAGCGATGCGCTTTACGGTTAAGGATGTGAACGAATCTGGTGACAAGTCTGATGGTGACCATCTCGACGTTAAAATCATCTTGCTCCATCTTTTATGTTTTTCACATGCAGTGTGGTGAGATTCTTGCTCAGTAGTGGCACAATATCAGTTGACGGTCATTATTGACAGGTTAAATGCCTTATTAACAGCATAATGTACCTTTTTAATATTCACATGCCCATATTCTGAAACTTGCCAAACAAGCTGGATCTCAGGCAAACATGACAAGGAACCCAGAGTAATCATACACTGACTTTATTTCACCAACTTTTTCGATTGATTTCCATGCTGGGAACCAGGCACCAGCAACTCAGTGCATGCTCCATGGGCACCAGCTATATATGTACCTCACACCCACAGATCTTGGCATATACCAGCCTTTAAGAATGCTCATGGCCCATCCTTTTATTATATTATCATGGAAGGGCTACTATTCTGAATTATTTATTTTTCTAATTTATTACTGTGATCTTGTACTTTTGAAGGTCCATAATGCTGGAATTTTTATTTCTTAATTTTTTCTAATTCTCTTTCCTATTAATTTGTACTCAAGAATCTGTACCTAGGTACCTTTGTGCCTAAGATGGCGCTGTAAGTGGCGACTTGCACACTTTTCACTGCACTCATGAGAGTACCTGTGACAATAAAGCTAATTCAATTCATTGAGTCATAGAGTCATACAGCACGGAAACAGGCCCTTTGGTCCAACCAGTCCATTGCCAAACATAATCCTAAACTAAACTAATCCCACCTGCCTGCTCTTGGCCCATATTCCTCCAAACCTTTCCTATTCAAATATCCATCCAAATGTCTTTCAAACATTGTAATTGTACCTGCATCCACCACTTCCTCAAGAAGTTCATTCCACATGTGAACCACCCTCTGTGTAAAAAATTTGCCCCTCATGTCTTTTTTAAATCTCTCTCATCTCACCTTAAAAATGTGCCCCCTACTCTTCAAATTTACATTGTAGGGAAAAGACAACTACCATCAACTCTATCTATACCTCTCGTTATTTTATAAACTTCTCTCTGGTCACTTCTTAACTTCCTACGCACCAGTGAAAAAAGGCACAGCTTAACCAGCCTCTCCTTATACTTCAAACCTTCTATACCCAGAAACATCCTGGTAAATCTCTTCTGAACCCACTCCAGCTTAATAATATTCCTCCTATAACTGGGCAACCCGAACTGGACAGTATTTCAGAAGAGGCCTCACCAATGTCCAGTACAATCTCAACATAACATCCCAACACCTTTACTCAAAGGACTGAACAATGAAGGCAAGTGTGTCAAAAGCCTTTTTAACCATCCTGTCTATGTGTGATGCAAACTTTCAAGAATTATATACCTGTACTCCTAGGTCCCTCTGTTCTACAGCACTACCCAAGGCCCTAACATAAATTGTATAAGCCCTACCCTTGTTTTTTGTACCAAAATGTAATACCTCTCATTCATCCAGATTGAACTCCGTCTGCCATTTCTCAGCCCATTGACCCATTTGACCAAGATCCTTTTGTAATCTTAGAAAACCTTCCTCACTGTCTACTGTGCCACCAATTTTGGTGTCATCCACAAACTTACTAACCATGCCTTCTGTGTTCTCACCCAATTCATTTATATAAATGACTGAAAAAATGGACCCCGAACCGATCCCCGTGGATTTCAATTCAATTCAGTTCACTTACAAGTCACTTCTGCACATCAAGGCTGTGTCACAGGCTGTACCAGTAACTATCATTGTAATGTTGCAGCAAGGACACTGTATTCTAATGGGCATGCACCCAGCTCATGAACTGGACCAGACTGCATCCCTGCTGTCTTAGTGCTCACTCATACTGAGCCTAGCTGGATGCTCACAAGATCCCTCCCTTCCATTGCATTGCCTTGCCTTTTTGCACCTTGCCCCCTGAGCCAGAGGTAAGAGGCTCATATTACTCCTGCCCTGCCTTGCCATTTGGTGCAGACATAAAGCAAGAATCTTGGCATGGTTATCAGTAAGCCCCAGTCAAGTCAACAGAGATACCTTTCACTCAGGGTGTTCTGACACAGTAAGACAAGAGCAGTCTCTAAGACCAGTCCAGGACCTGGTCGGGGAGGTAAGTGTCAGGATCCTTTCCTCAAAAGGGGTGAGGAGCCAAATGTCAGGCAGCCCACCACCCCTCCTGACTCTCTTTGCCCTATTGCAGCTGTTTTCCTCCTGGAATGAGAGAGATTTGGTATTATGGGAGATGAATGTGGGTGGCACAGCTAATACTGTTGGTGCAGGTGGAGGGGTGTCCCAAGCGAGTGAGTTGGCAGAGCAGAGGGCTTGGAGGATTAATGACGTCAGTGGTTGGTGTGGGTGAGTGTGAGTGGGGAAGATGTTGAAGGCAATACTGAGCATGGTAGAGTATGATCTTAGGTGGGAAGTGGGTACAATAGCAGAAATAGAGTGACTGTGAGGTACTGGAGACAATGTGGTGGACCTCACCCTGGTGGAGAGGAGAAAGACATTGACTTTTTCCCTATGGTGTTGGGAATTCCTCCAGATAGTTGGGACTGCTCTAACCTGGGACCAAGCTGGCATAGTCTAGTGTCGAGACCTCCACTGCCAGTCCTAGGGGAAGAGGAAGTCTCTTCTATATACTACCTCATCCAACAACAGCTCTAAGACCCTTTCTGAAAAATGGAGTGAGGATTTCCCCCTGTCTGCCGTGTCTAGGACAACTATCAGGAACCATGTAGAACAGCTGTGGACTGAGCGTAACTGTCCAGATGCACCTGTATTTCACATTGTCCGTGTTCTGATAGTGTTAGGGTTATTAACTAGGTTACATACCATTGTGCTTTTGAAAAAAATACCTTTGTAAAGGTGGGGAGGAAGTGTGTGAGGTTGCACAGCATATTCTGCCCATGTCTTCTGAGCATCATGCACAACCCAACCCACCCCCAAGATATTTTCCCCCTTTTGTTCCTTGCTGCACACCTCTAAACCTTCCCCTCATCCCTGTCGCTGCTGCCACAGGCTGCCCAATCTCTCCTCACCCTAAAACGCCAGGATTTCCCTGACTCCCAGCCAGCTTGTAATCCTGTGTGGAGCTGGAGGAACATAGCAGGTCAGGCAGCATCAGAGGAGTAGGAGAGTCGACTCTCCTGCTCCT
This sequence comes from Ginglymostoma cirratum, assembly GCA_024137785.1. Taxonomy (NCBI): domain Eukaryota; kingdom Metazoa; phylum Chordata; class Chondrichthyes; order Orectolobiformes; family Ginglymostomatidae; genus Ginglymostoma; species Ginglymostoma cirratum. Next base: position 55,116,959 of record JAHRHZ010000012.1, read on the forward strand.
TTGATGCTGTCTGACCTGCTGTATTCCTCCAGTTCCACACTGTATAGACTCTGACTCCAGCATCTGCAGTTCTTGCTATCTGCTTGTAATCCTCACAGTACTCACTGTGCAGTTCCAGTGTTGGCTTGGGCTTTTACAGATTCTAGTCAACCAGATTAACTGACCTCTCTCTAGGGTGGAATTTCCAGTCACTGAGTGGGCTAAGTCTCACTATCTGTCTGCTTAACTCACCAGCACTTTGTTAGAGGGCTTTTTTTTTGTTTCAATGGTTGCTTTAGTCTGACCCCAGCCCCCAACCCCCATGCTGTAAAATCCAGTCCTTCATATTGCATTTGTGTGCTAGATTTCAGTGACAGAATCTTCTTTCAGTGAATTTGCCCAACCTTGTTTACCATTGAAAACCCTGCCTGACTGCTCCTGAACCTGAATACAAAGTTGAAATGAGGAAATGAACTTAATTTTAGGGAAAACAGACCACACACACTGATTCGAAAGAAAGCATAATACAGAAGTTGAAAAACTGAAATAACAGAAAATGCTGGGAGTGGTCAGCAGGTCTGGGAACACCTAATGTTTCCTGCTGTAGTGTCTATCAAATGCAGATCAGTTGCTGCTCACCAAACATTTAACTAACAGAAAACCTGCTCACACCTTGACAGTTTTAATGAGCAATCTGTCAATTTCATTATCCATGCACTATAAGTATACTGTGCAAAGAAAATTAAACCCTAACAAGATAAGAATGGCAGGCACAATGCAGAGGTAGCAGGAACTGCAGATGCCGGAGAATCTGAGATAACAACGTGTAGAGCTGGATGAACACAGCAAGCCAAGCAGCATCAGAGGAGCAGGAAGGCTGATGTTTCGGGCTGAGACCCTTCTTCAGAAATGGCGGAGAGGAAGGGGGTTCTGAAATAAATAGGGAGAGAGGGGGAGGCATTTAGAAGATGGATAGAGGAGAAGATAGGTGGAAAGGAGACAGACAGGTCAAAGAGGCGGGGATGGAGCCAGTAGAGGTGAGTGTAGGTGGGGAGGTAAGGAGGGGATAGGTCAGTCCAGGGAGGATGGACAGGTCAAGGGGGTGGGATGAGGTTAGTAGGTAGGAGATGGGGGTGGGGCTTGAGGTGGGAGGAGGGGATAGGTGGGAGGAAGAACAGGTTAGGGAGGCGGGGACGAGCTGGGCTGGTTTTGGGATGCGGTGGGGGAGGGGAGATTTTGAAGCTTCTGAATTCCACATTGATACCATTGGGCTGTAGGGTTCCCAAGTGGAATATGAGTTGCTGTTCCTGCAACCTTCGGGTGGCATCGTTGTGGCACTGCAGGAGGCCCAGGATGGACATGTCGTCTGAGGAATGGGAGGGATAGTTGAAATGGTTTGCGACTGGGAGGTGCAGTTGTTTAGTGCGAACCGAGCGTAGGTGTTCCGCAAAGCAGTCCCCAAGCCTCCGCTTGGTTTCCCCAATGTAGAGGAGGCCACAACGGGAACAGCGAATGCAGTATACCACATTAGCAGATGTGCAGGTGAACATCTGCTTGATGTGGAAAGTCTTCTTGGGGCCTGGGATGGCGGTGAGGGGGAAGGTGTAGGGGCAGGTGTAGCACTTCCTGCGGTTGCAGGGAAAAGTGCCGGGTGTGGTGGGGCTGGAGGGGAATGTGGAGTGGACAAGGGAGTCACGGAGAGAGTGGTCCCTCCGGAAAGCAGATAAGGGTGGGGAGGGAAAAATGTCTTTGGTGTTGGAGTCGGATTGCAGATGGCGGAAGTGTCAGAGGATGATGCGTTGGATCCGGAGGTTGGTGGGGTGGTACGTGAGGACAAGGGGGATTCTGTTTTGGTTGTTATTGCGGGGAGGGTATGTGAGGGATGAGCTGTGGGAATTGCAGGAGACACGGTCGAGGACATTCTTGACCACTGAGGGGGGAATGTTGTGGTCTTTGAAAAACGAGGACATCTGAGATGTACGGGGGTGGAATGCCCCATCCTGGCAGCAGATGCGGCAGAGGCGAAGGAATTGGGAATAGGGGATGGCATTTTTGCAGGAAGGTGGGTAGGAGGAGGTGTATTCTAGGTAGCTGTGGGAGTCGGTGGGCTTGAAATGGATATCAGTTTCTAGGTGGTTGCCAGAGATGGAGACAGAAAGGTCCAGGAAGGAAAGAAAAGTATTAGAGATGGTCCAGGTGAACTTAAGGTTGGGGTGGAGGGTGTTGGTGAAGTGGATGAACTGTCCAAGCTCCTCGTGGGAGCACAAGGCAGCGCCGATACAGTCATCAATGTAACGGATGAAGAGGTAGGGTTTAGGGCCAGTGTAGGTACGGAAGAGGGATAGTTCCACGTAACTTACGAAGAGGCAAGCATAGCTTGGGCCCATGTGGGTACCCGTGGCCACCCCCTTTGTCTGTAGGAAGTGGGAGGAATTGAAAGAGAAGTTGTTGAGGGTGAGGATGAGTTCGGCTAAGCGAATGAGGGTGTCAGTGGAGGGGGACTGGTCGGGCCTGTGGGACAGGAAGAAGCGGAGGGCCTTTAGGCCATCTGTATGGGGAATGCAGGCGTACAGGGACTGGACGTCCATGGTAAAGATGAAGTGTTAGGGACCGGGGAATTGGAAGTTCTGGAGGAGGTGGTGGGCGTGGGTGGTGTCACAGCCGTAGGTAGGGAGTTCCTGGACCAAGGGGGACCCTTGGTCTCCCTACCTACCTCCCTACCTACATCCCAGTCGCGAACCATTTCAACTCCCCCTCCCATTCCTCAGACGACATGTCCATCCTGGGCCTCCTGCAGTGCCACATCGATGCCACCCAAAGGTTGCAGGAACAGCACCTCATATTCCGCTTGGGAACCCTGCAGCCCAATGGTATCAATGTAGACTTCAGAAGCTTCAAAATCTCCCCTCCCCCTACCGCATCCCAAAACCAGCCCAGCTCGTCCCCGCTTCCCTAACCTGTCCTTCCTCCCAACTATCCCCTCCTCCCACCTCAAGCCCCACCTCCATCTCCTACCTACTAACCTCATCCCGCCCCCTTGACCTGTCCGTCCTCCCTGGACTGACCTCTCTCCTCACTACCTCTCCACCTACACTCACCTTTACTGGCTCCATCCCCGCTTCTTTGACCCGTCTGCCTCCTCTCCAACTATCTTCTCCTCTATCCATCTCACCCTCCCTCCCTATTTATTTCAGAATCCCCTACCCCTCCCCCATTTCTGAAGAAGGGTCTAGGCCCGAAACATCAGCCTTCCTGCTCCTCTGATGCTGCTTGGCCTGTTGTGTTCATCCAGCTCGACACCTTGTTATCACAGACACGATGCAATTTTTTTTTTGTCAAGAAAACATTGAAGTAGTTGTAACAACATTTTTTGGCTATTAGTATACTACTGTGCGCAACAATAATACTTCAGAGTAGTATAACAAATGCAAATCAAAATTATAAATACATTTTGCTAATCCATATATATTTAGGGGATGAACAGGTATCAGTTTTTGGTGAGTGGATCCAATGCTACTCTGGTATAATTTCAGACAGCTAGATATTTTTGGACCTATTAGATAACATTTACAAAAGGTCAATCATGACTATGTGGATGTTCATAGGAAAGGACTGCATAGAAATCTAGGCCGCCACCATAGGGATTTAATGTGATATGAATGTTCTTATTCTAGTTCTCAAACCAGCTGAAGCCAGTCTTTGAGTTGGCATATAGACCAGAAACCGACAACTCATGATATTTATTAGAAAGGAAAGTAAGTGATATTCAAAACCATATGTAGAAATCTCAGCAATATCTTCCTTGGGAAATCACTTGGTCCAAACTAATTCACTCACTTTGGTTTACTTTGTAACATATTATTTCATGGTTTGTGTAAATCTGTCACTTTTTTTGTTATAAATTTTACTCCTAATAATTTCTAATCTTGACAGCAAGAAGAGTCTTCTAAATAAAAGCAAGTGAAATCAGACCAAAGACCATTGAATGTTAAATGCAGGCACTCCATCAGGGACGGAGGAAAGAGCTATAAGTGACTGGACAGGTAGGCAGGAGAATGACAGTTGAATTAAATTAATACGACAAGAGACAAAAACATCAGATGTTTACTATCAGGATAAACCTTTGCAGTTATATTATTCCATCTAGTATGGAGCCAACAGGCCTGTCTGAAATCAAGAACTTAAGAACTAGGAACAGGTGTAGGCAATTCTGCGCCTCGAACCTGCTCTGCTATTTAATACGATTGTGGCCGATCTCAACTTGGCCTCAACCGCATTTTCTTGCCCGTTCCCTACAACCCTTTAACCTATTACTAATGAAAAATCTGCCTATCTCTTCCTTATATAGATTCAACGTCCTGGCACCTACCACAATTTGGGTAGTGAATTCCACAAATTACTGCATGCCTCTCATATCATCCCTGCAGCACAAAAAGAGGCCATTTTGGCCATCGAGCCCACACTGATCAACCAAAGAACATCCACCCAGCCCCAGCCTCCCACACCATCCCTGTGACCCTACATCTTACCATGGCTAATCCACCTAATCTGCATTTCCCTGCTCACTACGAGGCAATTTAGCTGTCCAATCCAACTAACCTGCTCATCTTTGGACTGTGGACAGAAACAGGAGCACCAGGAGGAAACTCATGCAGACATGGGGAGAACGTGCAAACTCCATTCAGACAGCCACACAAGGCTGGAATTGAACTCGGATCCCTGGAACTGTGAGGCAGCAGGGATAACCACTGAGCCACTGCGCTGCCCTCATTGGCCACTAGTGAGATTGTCATCTTGCTGTTCATCACTTGGTTGGAAAATGGGACATTTTTCTCTCGATATTGAGACTGCCCATCCCACATGATTTCTGCAATTTTCTCACCAATGTGCACATCATTCAGTGCTGGGACGATTCCATCACATTTGCACCATATCAATGGCCTTACCCTCATAAATCCTCTCCATTAACACTACATAAAACTCTGACAAGTAACTTAGACATCATTTTCCCCAAACAAATCCATGCTGACACTCCTAAATCAATCTACATTTTCCCATGTGACTATAAATTCCATCCCAAATAATTCTAGAAGATTCCCCATCACCAAAGTTAAAGTGGCAGAAGAGTAATTGCTGGATTGAATTTTACACCCTTTTTTGAGTGAGGACATAATGTTTGTGGGGCTCCATACTCTAATACCATTACAAGATCAGGGATGATTGAAAATTCTTCTGCAATTTCCACTCCCTTAAACCAGGATGAATGGCCTGTTCCTTATTGAAAGGTTTGCACAGAAAAATACATTTGACACAAGTCTATCAGTGAGTAATCTACATGTTCTGTTCCCAAGGCCCAGTGGGAAAAAGAAATGGTGGATTCTGTTGAATGGTTATCGTGGGCACACTGTCAAAGTAATTTGGCAAAATGCTTCCTCTCCAAAACTTTCAAATAAGCACCAGGATATAGCTTGGCTCATTCTGAGGAAAGTCCTTCCCATCAGATCCTTCCTGAGGTTTCTGAAACTCACCATCTCTTCATGATGCTGAAAAAACCATCATCTACCTAATTCTAGAACAAATGGCAACTGCTGGAGGAGGACCATCAACCTGGTGAAGGAGGCTCTTTGTTCTGCTTAAAACCTGCGGACCTTCCTTGTAAAGAACTGCTGATGACCGATTGCTCAGACTTGAACATTCAAAAGACGTTGCAGGACAATGTTCTGGGGGATGTACCAAAAATTGCAGTGACTAGCACCAAACTCAGTTGGGGAATGAGATACTCTTTAAGGCCCCTTCTCTGCAGCATATTAAGGAGCTGGAAACCATATAAAAGCCCCTCAGGTTGTACGCAACAGAGAATAACATGAAATGTAAGTGTACATTTTAAATATAAGAAATGTAGTGAGTCACCTCATGCTCTGTGTTGCACTTTATGTATTATTCAATATCAGCTATAACATCATGTACTGTTACAAAATTTTATGAATAAAGTTTTTTTTGGAAAATAAACATTTAAATGAGCAGGCAGTATGAAGTTGGCATTCTGCTTTACACTCCAATAAACAAGTATGGATTCACTCTGCATCATGACCTCTGCACCTACTTTCACGGGCTATCCAACTTAGACCCCACCAATTCAAATAATAATTGTTTAGTTTCTTATTACATTAAAAGCAGCAGTCAAAACTCTAACTGAAATAAGAATTCTCAGCTTTAATATATTTTAGTTTTTCAAAACCAAACTTTTCTTGAGTGACTTGAATCACGATTCAGTTCGCTATTGAGTTAAGGGCTTAAAGACTCATTAGTTTATAGGAGGTGGTGAGCGTGATGGGTCACAATGACTGATGCTAAGAAATAACCTTCACTAGGTATACACAGCATCTTTAAAACCTTGGGAAGAGAACATCTAGCCTCAACTGAAGTACACCTAAGAATCTATTTATACCAACTCCAATATCCTACGATAAATTTCATATTGTTTTAAAAAAAGGGATTAGAGAATCCAGAGGAAGCTATGTTGATTGAGATGGCTTTACTGCAATGAACTTGGAATCTTTTATGACTGCAATGAATGAACAATCAATATTTTTAGTATTTTCAGTTGCCTGGCAACAGAGAAGCAAACTAGCCATGATTGCACTTTAGAATTGTGCCACCCGTTTAAAGTCGTGATGCTTAAGTTTGTTGTCGTGACCAATCTTGCATAAATTTATTACTAGCAATGATTAGAACTGAGCTGATAGAGAGCCCAGTCTGGATGCTTTAGAATGGAAACTTTGTGAATAATGCTCGATTGCCAGATCTTTACAAAAAGAGAGAAAATGCATAATGTCTTCTCTAATTTCAGTGTAAAAATTTGAACCAGTTCACGTTCACCGCTTTCTAGTTTTGATTGAGAATGCACACAGCCATTGCATATCATTTTCATATGCCTGAATGGATAGCCATGTTTCCCATATTTCTGCCATACTGTTGAGTGCAAGCAGATCCTTTCATACTATAGAAACTACAATGCAGACACAGGACATTCCGTCCATTGACACCAACGTTTTTCTAAATGAGTTACTTCCAACAACACCTGACTTCAATTCAATTCAAGGGGAAAGCTTACAATATTCCATGTTGCCTTTGGTGGACAAACAGCAGACACATGGAAATTCACTATGTCACAATCCCAGAGCAGCCTGCCAAGTTTATGTCACAATCTGGCTAGGGGCCAATAACTTCTATTTTTAAAGTAGACAAAACATGAGATCCAGGGGAATTAACTAAGAGAAGAAAGCAGCAAGGTTCCACTCTTATGAACAAACAACACAAAACTTTATTGTACAATGTGAGGAGAGGAACACAATTTACAATACATGTAAAGCTTATTCCTGTGGTCAAGTGACCATGGGCCCAAAATTGGACACTCTAAATTACCCACAATTGGAGAAATCAGGCCTGACAGAAAATTGGCCAAACTAAATTAGCTGCAGATAGGAGCTGCTGACTACAAGAATAGTGGAAACCAAGGTCAAAGAGGATACTAAAGTTCAAGGGGAGCCAGTTTAAACCAGTCTGTGGGTTGTGCATTAGAGAAGTATCAATCAGATGTTCTGGCATCTTGAATGCCTGAGTATGTACACTTTACACCTCCTGGCAGGTCAACGATGAAGGGTGTTGCTATGACCCATTGCGTGATTTGAACACAGCTCATGACCCCAGTGGCTAAAGGCCAAAGGCAGTGAAGTTGCAGTAAAGAGTCAGCAAAGGTTCAACATTGGCCCAACAGCTGAGCTCTGAACATCTGCAGAGAGAGAGGGAGATGGAGTGAAGATCTTCCCCGACCTGGGAGACCTACATTCAAAGAAGAGAGCCAGTCTATGTCAGAGAGGAACGAGATTTTAATGGCCCAGCTTAAACACATGGATCACTGTGGGTAGTATTCTTTTCCAGTCAGACAGAGCTAGATAAGGAGTAAATACTGTTAGAATTTGGGAAATGCTCACATGGTGTTTTAAGAAGGAGCTTTTTGTTAATAAAGTCAAGGCGGACCAGAAACTGAGTTCTGTTTCCCTTTGTCTGCCTCACCAACAAGAATACTTGGGTGAAGTGTTTTAAATACATAAACTGGTCAAAGTGTCCAAAACATAGACAACCTTGGTGTCCCTGGGTATTCTTCAATTAAAAATGTTTGTGTAACCTTCAAAGTCAAACCCCACCAACATTGAACTCTTGGGCATCCAGCCTGAGGCTGCATTAAGAGGGCAGCTGTCTCACATGATGGCCAGGATTCAAATGGGTGAAAGTGATTGGGTCATAAACCAAGTGACTGAAACATGAGGAGGATAAACAGCCAGCATTGGGACAGGGTTGGGGACCTGCAGAAAATAGAAGCAAGGAAGCTGAATACAGGATGAGAGGTCCCACGAACGGAAGCAAGAACATGGTCTGGGATCTACAAGTTAAGAGATAGCGAAAGGCCCAGCACCCAGAGTAACAGAGAAGAGAAAAAGCAGCTAATATAGGGTCAGGGACTCAAGAGAAAGCATAAGAGAGAGAAGTAAATTAAAAGGAAACAAATTGGAGAAATAGCACAGAGCCCAGAGTGGGAGAACCTTTTAAGAAACTACCTCAGTAAGAAGTGGCCCAGGTGGGTCACTCATTGCAGTGAGAAAATATTGGGTGCAGGACCTGTGGGATGAAAATGCTGGGAGACAGCATGTAAAACTGAAGGGAACCTCACACAAAGCTATCGCGATAGTCAGCTGCATGGAGCAGCTGAGAGGTAGAGAATGGGGTAAGGTGAAGCTAAATGAGGAACTGAAGGAAGTGAAACAGGAACCGGAGAAAGTACAAAGCAAAGCAGCAGAGTATGATCAGAGGAATCAGGGGACATTGGGACAGTTTCAAACCTAGTGTGGTAGTACGCACCAGGAGGCACAATGCGCAGTGAGTGATCAGGATGCAACCCAAAATGCTGCAGATGATCTGACCAAGAAATGAAAAAATCTACAGTTTGTGCTCAGAGTCCTGCACCAGGCAGGCAAAGAAAACCAAGACTGCACTGCGGACCATTCGAAATGCCAGCATAAGATTGAAAAATTAAAGTCCCAACTTTCGGTGCAAAAGAGAATGGATGAGCATTTGGGACAATAGAAACAGATGAGGACAGGAACAATGGGATACAGTTGGAGGAAATGGAAGGACAAGCCAATAGAAAGACTGAAAGCAGCAAATACTGAGGACAGCCACCTCCCTTCCAGAATGAGTTGATCCTTTGGGACTCACTGGCCCAATGAGCCCACTGACCACAAGGCAGTCAGGATAGTTAGAACAAAAATCCACTTACTTATACAGCCCCATTTATGGGGGCACAGTTGGCGAAGATAATAAAAAAGATCCTTGTATCTGAGCCCACAGCTGATCCCCATGTGTTTATCAGCAGCACCCACCAACAAAGGGTATTCCATGGGCTTGACAATTTCAAGGAGGTAACATTAATGTTCATGTACCTGAGCCCTGCAATCCACTCTGCTTTACCCAATCCTCAGCATGTACTACAAGCCATAAAAATGGTGATCGTATCTGCTGTAGGGTACAATAGGGCACACCCCATTGAGGGATTAAATAAATGTAGGCAGCTAAACAGAGAGCACCCACCAGCATTTGCCAGGCACCTGCGGACACAGTTCACAGGAGTTTTCGGTGAACTAGATCAGACCGTACTGACACCAAAAACAGGGCAAGTTGGACCTGAATGCTTGTCTCACAGGCCACTAAGGCCATGGGGAAAGCCAGTGAAAATGTCAATCCCACGGACAACCCCCACCACAGAACAATGGGAGATAAGGAGGATGGCCTGTGCTCTCATCTATCTTATTCCACAGGCTCCTTGCATTAAAATGGATTCCATTTAGTCTTACTTTGTCTTTCTTATCTAGTCTATGTTTCCTCTGCCTTACAGACTCACAACTTTTATTTCCATCTCAGCTTCCCTCCCCATTGAACTACCTGTCAGGACCCAAACCCCTGCCAATCAATACCATTAACCCCTCAAGACTGACCTCAAAACTGCATGACCTTAGTCTCGGCTCCACCCTCTGCAACTGGATCCTCAGCTTTCTGACCCACAGACCGCAATCAGTGAAGATAGGTAACTGCATCTCCTCCACAATAACACCCAACACTGGAGCCCCCAAGAATGCATCCTCAGTCCCCCCACTGCATTCCCTGTACACCCACGACGGTGTTTCCAAATTCCAAACATATGCCATCTACAAGTTCACTGACAATACCACCGTAGTAGGACAGATATTTAACGACGACAAGTCAAAATACAGAAGGGAGGTAGAGGGCTTGGTGACACGGTGCAATGAAAACGACCTCTTTCTCAATGTTGGCAAAACTAAAGAACTGATCATGACTTCAGAAAGAAATGTGGTGAACATGCCCCCATCTACATTAACCGAACTGAGGTTGAAAGCGTGGAGAGCGTCAAGTTTCTCTGAGTGACGATAACCAACAACCTCTCCTGAACTTCCCACATGAATGCAATGGTCAAGAAGGCACAACAAAGCCTCTTTTTCCTGAGGCAGCTCAGGAAACTTGGCATGTCCATAAGGCCCCTCACCAACTTCTACAATTGCACAATTGAAAGCATACTGTCTGGGTGAATAATGGTCTGGTATGGCAACTACTCTGCCCAAGACTGTAAGAAATGACAGAAGGTGTTGTGCTCAGCCCAAACCATCACAAAAGCCAGCCTTCCATCCATTTACATGGCTCGCTGCTGTGGAAAGTCTACCAACATCATCAAATACCCATCACACCCCCGTAATGATCTTCTACAACCTCTTCAGTCAGGCAGAAGGTACGGAAGCCTGAACACACGCACTAGAAGCGTCAGAAACAGCTTCTTCCTGGCTGTTATTAAGCTGATGAATGGGCTGTCTAGCCTCAAATATTGTTGATCTTGCTAATGTTGATCTCGCCAGTGTATGCCCTGTGCAATGTCACCAATATGTCTATGTATTTTTGATCTGCGCATCTTTGCTTATGATGATCTTCCTGTATTGCTCGTAAACAAAGCTTTTCACTGTACTTTGGTACAAGTGACAATAAATCAATCAATCAATCAAATCCGCCCCAACAGCATCAGCAAACATATCCATGAGGATTTTGGTCTCGTACCTGTTCAGATATAATCTGTCCAACATGTACAGGTCCAACGTGCCCCAGAGTTCCCTCACTATCATCTTGGTCCCCTTCTTCTATCTAGTCATCATTCATGCCCTCTGCCTGCACATCCTTAATCTGCAGAGTGACCATAACCTGAAATATGCAATCTACCGAACCCTCGGCTTCATGAATGCACATTATTACCCATGTCAGCCACTTAAACACAAATCTCAGCTGCTCAGCTTCTCAAGCAACATATGGTTGTCCAGACCACTAGGAGCATCTAGGTTTTCCCACAGAGTACGAGATGTGCAAATCTTACGCTTGAGCTCCTCAAAAATAACTTCCCTAAATAGAATAGGTACTCTTGCTTTTATTTTACCATTTCTCATACTTAAGAATAGAGTAGTATATTTTGTCTTTGTTTGTGTCACATAAGTAACCACAAGCCCTTAATTCTATCAAGTGAAGAAATTTACTTTCCAAGTTCTAAATATTATTTACTTATGTAAAGTTTTGAGAAGTGCTTATGGTCTTAAATCAATTTACAGTCACAAGAGACAAGAGAGAAATACCCACCAATTACCCACCTACCCTCTTGTGATGTCTCTCTTCGATCCTGTTGAAGTAGCTCTGTCACTGGTCTGTCTGTTTCTGGACCGATCTCCCCTCTTGCTTCTCCTTTTAAACTCACTGCCACCTCTCTTGAGTCTCACAGACCTCCTGTACTAGCCTGTATGCTTCTGGGACATCTCTGTGCTTGCTGCTGATTTTAACCTTGCTGCTACTCCCTAGTCCACACAGCTCCATTGCCTGTCTGTCTCCTTCAGGGACCTCTCTGCTCTCACTGATCCTTTCAACATTGCTGCAACCTCTTCCAAGTTCCACACAGGTTCAACCCTGGTCTGTCTGCTCCACACAACTGAAGACCTTTGTTCCTGACAACAGTCTAGCTCATTGCTCTACACATCGACTCCAAAGCCTTGACAGTTTTCCTAAACTGAACTACCTAGAATTGAACCCAGTTATTCAGATAAGTATAACCAACATTTCACTAGCAGCATGACTTTCTATTTTTGTACTGTATTCTTCTACCGTTAAAGTCTGGGATCCCATATTCACAAAATCCTCTGCTACAAGTCCTGGCACCATCAGCAGTTTGTGCACATACACCTCCAGGTCTTTCTGGTCATGCACACACTCTAAAACTGTACCATTTAGTTCATGACATTTCTTTTTATTCTTCCTACTAAAATGTACAACTTCCCACTTCACAGAATTAAATGTTATCTTCAATATGCCTTCCTGTTTCATTAGCTTGTCTATAGCTACATTTTCATGTTCCATAACATTTCCAAACTTTAAAATGATGCCCTGTGTATCCAGCTCCAGGTCATTGACACAGATCAAAAGAAAGCAGCAATCCCAATTCTGACCTCTGGGATCATGGGGGAGAGTGAACAGGGTGGAGAGTCAGAGGATAGTTGGTGCTAAGAGAGTGTATGAAGGTGAGCAAGATGTAGGCTAGAGCAGACAGCAGGTTCTGAAAAACTAAGACAAAAGTCTCGGAGAATTGAGGTGGACCTTTTAGCCAGCCCACCTCAATACTCATCCAGCCAACTTGTTCCATAAACTCTACTTCTGGGGTGAGCAGGCCTCTCTCATTTGTCCTCCTGGAGGGAAAATTGCACGTATCAGGGCACTTTTTTTTACTGAGGCAGTTCTGGTAATGTTAGGAAATTTTGAATGAGCTATCTGCCTCCATAGCCAAAGGTTGGCCTTTCACCTTTGTCATTTAATAAACTTTGGTTTTCCTTTGCATCTACACGTGGAATGTTAACAGGTGTCGCCTTAGTGAATTCTATCATGGCAACAGACAATTTTTTTGTGGGTCTTCACTTTTGCAACTGGTGGTAAGTCACTTGGTTCTGAATATATGGCCTTGGGCTATTGCTCTGCTAAAGGCTGAATGCTTTAACAACTAAGTACTTCAAGTGTCTTTCCTGGCATCATTGAAACTACTTGTCTTTGACCTCCTACATCTCTTGAAACAAGAACAAACATTTCAATAAAAGCATTTTCTTCTCTCGTACATTCTGTAGATCCAGGCTGATCATTGTTCCCGGCACTTTTTTAGAACTCAATCAACGCTCTGTGAGGCTGATGTTATTCTGCATGCTATTTTAATTCATTGGCTAATTTTATCAGTCAAATGTGCTAAAACAATGCTCACATGCATTAACATGCGCACCATAAAATAATAAAAGCAAGGATTTCAGTTTGTTTTATCGTTCTAATGTCTTTTCTGTATTATTCTAATAGCTTCATCTCTGGTAATATTACGGATAAATAAACATATCAGCTCCCTCTTTTTGAATATGTTTGTATGAATCTGTTTCCAATTTTTTTTTTAACCAGTTGCCCTCTTTTTTTGTTGTTCATACTTACAAAGGAACTGGAGCTGAAATTCCATGATCCCATTCTGCCACTGTGACTGGGAATCATGCTCACTTGCTGACCTGCTTTCCTAATCCCACTGAAGAATCTGCTTTAAAGTGAGGTCAGGTAATTAAACTAAGAAGTCTTCATATGACGAAGGAGATAGAAATTAATTTAAAGAAGAAAAGTGTGCTTATGACAGGTGCCATGTAGAAAATACAATTGAGAACCAAGCTGAGCGCAGAAGGTTCAGAAGGAAGGTGAAATAAAAGAAATAAGAACAGTGAAAAGGGATTATAAAAAATAAAAGACTGACCTCTAACGTACAGGGAGATCCAAAAGTTTATTATAAACACATAAACAATACATAGGCACTAAAAATAGGAATAGGACTGATGAAGGACCAAAATGGAACTTTACATGTGCTGGCTGGAGGCATGACAGTAGTCTTAGTCGAATCTGTCTTTACCTACAAGGCAGCTCATGGTAACATCAAAGGAAACCCAGTCATGACAAGAGTTTAACATTGACAAAGAGGAGGTATTTGGGAAGAAAAACTGTTAACACCTAAAGATGATTGGGCAATATGACTGGATGAGATGCGTCCAAGATATTGGAGGAAGTTAGAATGGAAATTGCAGAGGAACTGGCAGTACTCTTTCAATCTTCCTTGGACTCAGGGCTGGTAATGGCAGACTGAAGAACTCCCAATGTTACACCCTGTTCAAAAAAAATGATAAGCCCAGCAATTATAGAGCAGTCTGCTTAACTTCAGTGGTGGGGAAACTTGTAGAAACAATTATTCTGCATAGGATTAACAGTCACATGAAAAGATATGGGTTAATTCAAAGGAGAATGGCTTTGTGGAAAGAAAATCGTAACAGACTGACTTGCTGCAATCTCTGTAAAAGGTAACAGAGAAGGCTGAAGCGGAAAGCTGCTGATGTGATGTAGATGGACAACCAAAAGGTTTCAATATGGTGCCACTTAATGGGCACGAGAAAAATGTTAGAACTGATGGAATTAAAAGGATTGCAGCAACTTGGATACAAAATTAGCTGAGCGTTACAACTCACAAAGTTTGAAGACAGGGGGTTCAGAAAAAGGAAAGGGAATATTCTGTTGCTCCAGGCAAGTTAATCTCAGTCTGTGTGTATTCAAAGCCAATAACTCTATTACGCTCACAAACTGTGATATGTAAGCTCCTGCTGCAAGTATTGTAAACTCAGTGACTCCAGTCAAACAGCTTGTTCTATTTGCAAATGCAATATGATTCCCTGGGGCAGCCAGTTTCATTTGCATTGTAAATGTTCTTTCCAAAAAGTCCAAGTTGTATATGTATGTCCAGTCCATGACATTTAAACTACTACTTCAATTAACACATTGGCATAACGCTCTGCACATTCTCCCTTTTTGATTATTACCAAATCCCCTTTTAAAAATTGCCATTAATTTGTCTGCCAACACTTTCCTACCGTGTTTCCAGAGAAAAACTGTGTAAAAATGCATGGCTCATCTTCCCTTTGTTCCTTATGCTAAAACTGTTAAAACTGTATCCTCTGGCTACTGACTTATACATTGATAATTTGAAACACTACTTTGAAATCCTTCCTCAGCCTTCTCTGTTCTAAGAAAAATAATTCCATGTTCTCTCATCTCTCCACATAACCAAAGTTCCTCACTCTCGGTATCAATCTGATAAATCTTCTTCGTATTTTCTGGAGGCTAATTTTTCTTTTCATATTTTGTGCTTTTTGCAGCTTCAGAATCTGACATTACCACTGCTATAACATTGTTATCTTTTCCGGGTGAATTTTCCATCAGACACCTCTTAGCCCATGTTCTCAGGAGGTCGTCAGGAATGATGGAAACTGAAGCAGAATTAGCGTAAAACAATTACAAAACCTCCATGCTAAGCTGCAAAAGTGTTACACAGCTATCAATTGTGATATACCCTTTCAAACTTGTTAAGCTGTCAGCTGAACATTCAAGAATAGATCAAAGGCCCAAAGAGCAGTGGAACAACTAAACCCTTCATTATGTACTTTCTTCAGAATTTGAAAAGCCAGGAACTTGAAATTTGGCTCTGAGTATCTGTAATGATGGGTTATGGAGCTGGGGA
This sequence comes from Ginglymostoma cirratum, assembly GCA_024137785.1. Lineage (NCBI taxonomy): Eukaryota > Metazoa > Chordata > Chondrichthyes > Orectolobiformes > Ginglymostomatidae > Ginglymostoma > Ginglymostoma cirratum. The sequence goes on from JAHRHZ010000012.1 coordinate 55,132,665, forward strand.
GAGATTTCTGGAGGAATATCCAATAAGTCTCATCTCTGAGAATGTCTGAGATCACAGGAGAAGCAAAGAAAGTATAAGAGAAAATTGAAAAATAATGAAGAAGGAAGCACAGATGGAATTACAGAAGGCAGGATTTTACAGGTTTCAAGGTGCATGTTGAGACATGGGGCCAAAAATGGAAAGGATATTGAGTGAAGGGGATAGAGGGGTATGGAGGGGATATTTGAGGGCATGGGGAAAATGAGGAAGGATAGTGGGTCACTTGGGGAGTATGATGGGGTAAAGAGGGAAAACAGGAATACGATGGGACATCAAGAAGAATATTTACACCCCCCCCAACCCCCTCAAAAGGTGCCTCATTCCTCAACAGGCATTCGCTAAGGTTCACAAACTGATTTACCTAGTAAAGTTACCACAGAATGGAGAATCCACCACTCACACAAAAATGTCAAATGCAGTTAAATTTGATTTACCAATGCAGCAAATTAAATCACATGCCTAACGTCATTATAAGAGAGCGTTGGGTCATGACATGCTGTATTTCCCAACCTGATGAAAAGGACAGGTGACAGGAATTATTGTTGCAATTAAAAACTGTTGTCCACACACTTCCAGTCTGACCTTCCTGATTCAGGAGACAAAAATTTCAGATCTGAAACAGACTGTAAGAATGGTTATGCAATTCCCAATATTCAGTTCATTGAAAAGTTGCCCTTCCATTTTATGTTACGGACCTTTAGACACCATATAATTATTTAAAGAGAGGTAAACATATTGTCTCCCAAAAAGGCCATGTCATGTCATTATTAGACAGAGTTAAAATAACACTAACTGACCAGTCTCATTAATGCAAATAGTTGATGGTAAAATCCTATTAAGGATACATCATGAAAATATCAAATGCTGAAGCTGCTAAACTAACAGCAAAGAAAGACAAAACCCAACTGATGTAGCCATGTTCTCACGTTCTATGGAATATAAGGAATGAATGTATTGGTCACTTCAAAGAACATTGTCGTAATGTACATTATTTCGCAAATTGTTTTCAATTACAACAGCAGAATGAAATGAACGATGTCAAAATGCATCATTGTTTAACTTGACACTAGAAAGATGAAAATAAAAATCGTATTCTCTTTACTGCTTGTTCATACTTAGAGATTCCACTAAAGTGAAAGAAGACAGATATGATATTGTAACAATTTCTGTGGAAACCAGTAGCTTATAAAGAGAAATTCAAAATTCCAGTTACTTGGTGAAAGAATAATATAAAGTTTTCAAATGTTAACGTCTTTACTGTAACAAATAGCTGGAAAAAAGTCCACTGACTAAACGCTACTCCCTTTTCGCAGACAAGTTATAGTTGACACAGGTAAATAAGAGACAGGTGGACAAAATTATTCTTATTGTCCTCCTCTCTTGTCCATAACTGAAGTGGTTTAAGATAACAAGCATGGGGCTGGATGAACACAGCAGGTCAAGCAGCATCATAGGAGCAGGAAAACTTGACGTTT
>JAHRHZ010000012.1:55134578-55199975 GCA_024137785.1 Ginglymostoma cirratum
GACGTTTCGGGCCTAAACCCTTCATCAGAAAATTTTCTGATGAAGGGATTAGGCCCGAAACGTCAAGTTTTCCTGCTCCTATGATGCTGCTTGACCTGCTGTGTTCATCCAGCCCCATGCTTGTTATCTCGGATTCTCCAGCACCTGCAGTACCTTTTATCACTGAATGGTTTAATCTTGTTTTACATCTTTTTGCCTCCTTTAAAAAAAAGGTGTGTTTTCTCAAATTCTGTTTGTGAAGTCCAGTTTATTGAATTATTTAGCGTTAAAAAAGAAGGGTTTATTACAACACTCAACAGTTGGCAGAGGAATGGTTCACAACATACATTCACACACACACATATAAGAAAAATTAAAGTTAAGAAAGAACAAAGGTGACAAGTCATACATTATACATTATTTAAAATCAATGATAGCAGAATTAGTTCTGATGAATTAGAGAGTCCACTAAGTCAACGTCCAGTTGAGGTTATTTCAGTTAGTTGTGCACAGAAATCTCTTTCATAGGAGAACTGATGTAGTTGTATTTCTGTTCAAGGTGTAGTAATTGTAATCTGGGAATTGGTTAACTTCACAGGTAAAATATAGGTTGTTTTCCAATAATCAGACTTTTGAGAGTTATTGGAATCAGAAACAGGAGTTTATCTAAGTTTGGTGCTGCTTAGTCTTCTAGTGTTACAGGCAAACTAAGAAACAAATTTAAAGCTGAATAGTAAAATGTGATTAAACAAACCAGCAGTTTCAGTCACGTGACTGGTCCTTTGGGTTGAGATATTTAGCTAATGAGGATGGCTTTGATGTCCCATTGTCAGAAAATGTTATGTCTTACAGGAGGTAACTGTGTAGTCAAGCAGTAATTGGTCTTCTTCCGTATCCTGCAGTGATAGTTTGGATGACAAACAGGCTTTCTCTCAGCTGACCATGTAAAAAGTGCCATTTGTTTCACATATTCATTGATTTCTAGGGAAGGCTGTAACCTGACCTGAAAAATGGTTTCTTTTGCCCTTTTCCACATTGTAATGTGAAACAGATTAACCTCAAATTCCACTAGAAATGCTTATCAGATATCCTTGGCTCAAACTCACTATCATCTAGAACATAAATGGATCACTTACAGTATGAACTTTTACAACTTGGTACTTTGCTACTTGGTACATGTTTCTGAAATTTGGGAAGATGCAGAGTCTAATCATTATAAACTCAAAGGTGGTTCCCTTCATCTCCAAGTGTAAATGCCTCACATCTTCTTCTCAGTGCAATAATCTAAGCCATCTTTGATCTCTAACTAATCCAGACTTATTCTCAGGCAGACTTCAGAAAAGGTCACTCCATCAGTCACCCTAAATTTAAAGTAATATTTGCAAAATTTACTAATCCTATAATTCTCATGATTGTAACAGATGTACAGCTCTTGAACGTATAAAAATTGACTAGCCTTTAACAACACTTGTTGCTTAATCTATTGGAGGGTGGCACAGCAGGATAATTTAAACCTTATTGAACACCAGGACCCATTTAAGTAGAACAGGTAGGATGCCCATCGCACATAGAGCTCCAATCGGAGCTTGTTAGATTCAGGTTGTCAAAATATCCAGAGGCAAGAGATGAGGTAAATTTTAGGAGAAGATGAGAATGGGGTTGTGATCAGAGGAGTTGGGGGACGTGTCTAGGAATGAGATAGGGCCCTGAAATAAATGTACTATTGAGGCTCTCAATCGCGTCAAAAGGGCACCTCAGTTACTTATTAAATGAAGGGCCAGAAAATGATGGCTTGACAGAAAACCAGTGGAAATCCATGTCCAATACTATCAAGTTTTAACTAAAGTAAAATTATTCAGATAGTGGAGATCTGAAGTAAATATAGAATGTGCAGGAAAAAACCTAACAGTTCCAACAGCTTCTGCGGAGAGGACAAACTGGTTCATGTTTCTGACTCTTCTTCAGAATTAGAAAGAGCTGGAAATGTGACGGGCTTTAAACCATTGAAAAAGAAGCCAGAATAGAAGGAACGATGGGGAAAGGTTGGAAGGTAAGGGAGATTAGAGGTGAAAGAACAAAAGGTAAAAGGACTGATAATAGTTGTAGAGACAGGACAAAGCATAGATCCAGTGTAGATGTTAATAACAGAATAAAGATTAGTTCTGACTGAAAGCAAACATATGAAAAGAAAGTACAGACACTGGGGGGATAAAAGTACATCAAAATGGAGGTCAGAGTTCATAGTCTATTAAGTTCATTTTGGGTGTAGGGAGTTAATTATCCCACCAGAGTTTATGTGATAAAATAGTATCAGAGCTTACTCATTTGTTCAGTGGAGGTGGTAGCTGGGTCATGGATAAGCACTGCTAACAACCTAACAAGAGAATGAAGACAGAGTATCATGTGCATGCAGGTCCTTTAAACAAGTTACTTTTATATTATCTAAATCTGACTTCATAAAAACTGCGCGGAAATAACATTAACTGTACAATAGAAATATTAAAGTAAAGGCTTGAATGATGTAGTTTTGTAACCTATTTTCAGTGGTCCATTATTTTCTATTCATTTTATTTCTTAGTGAAGAAATTACACATTAGGGTGCATCTGCCACGTTGAATTTACAATTATATTAGAATACTAAGAGTCTGGTTTCTATCTAGCTACCCAGCTAATGCACTTCCTTTTTAGATGCAATTTAATTCTTCTATTTTTCTTGGACTGTGAAAAATGTCTAGTCTTTTGAATTGCTTTATGGAAAAGAAATAACTAGAATGACAATCTCAATCAGTGTAATGCTGCTTTTAGGGTATAGATATATCTGTGTGACATTTCTCATAATAACCAGCCTGAATGAAAATCCAAATTTAAGGTTGTCCTTTAATTTTAGAATGATGTCAACTCAACTTCCACCTAGATACAGTTTCTGTATTTAGCAAAGTGAAGCCTCTGTGAGTGATATATTTATAAATGCAGAGAAAAGTAGGCCACCATTAAGCATAACAGAAAATATGAAGTATTTCACAAATAGAAGTAGGAAATTATACTGCTTAAATTAAAATACAAGACATTTCCTTAAAACTAATGTTCTGATGTAAATACTTTTATCAACAAAGCACATCATAAAAGCTGTAAATTAAAACCTGAAGTAACTTTTAACATTGAACTATTACAGTAAGTTCCTAATTTTTTACAAGACATCCTCTGGTCAATGAAATGTCATTGATAGTTGAAGGTTGGTGAGTACAAAGATTTACAGCATATGGATTATGGGTTTCTCTCATTTCTCTCATTAGACAGTGTGGTCCCAAATATAATCACAGGCTGTATACTCAGACAAGTTCCACTGTGGTCTGGAACTAGTATCAAAATGCTACAGGCAACATAATGGCACCAAATCTTTACTGTTGCAACAAATGAATGACCATTGGGATATTAGAATTACTATACAATTTATACAGCATGCCAATAAGAATTGATCTGTAAAATGTTTGGTTACAAGGTAAATTCTATTTCTATTGGTAAACAAACCTAATTAAATACCATGTAAAGCCTGTTAACTAAAAATCAACCTGCAGGATATCGTGTAGCACAAAATTTACAACAAAGAAATGGGTCATTTAATTCACCCAGTCTTTGTTAGTCCTTATCCTTCAGGTGAGCAGTTGTCCAACCTGTCCACCCTTTACACATATATGTGTGTCCCCCTTTTCTTTAATTGTCTATCTAACCTTTTCTTCATGCTATACAACATTCAAAACCCAACTAAATTTTATGCATAGCTCCACTGAATTACAAAAGATATTACTGAACAAAGCCCATTTTTTTGAAGCCCGTTATTGTGTAATTCAGAAGAATAGGGGAGGACTGATCGTTGGCAAGTAGATTCTGTTTAGTAGAAGCTTCGTCATGGAAATGTGCCACTTCATGATAACTGACAGTTAACTGACAATCTCGTTTTCATCCTCATAAACCTGGTTTCTTCAGCCTAAGTATAGCTGACACCTATATTCTGCACATTTGTAGATAATAGGTTCTAGTTGACCCTATCTCTCTATTCACTATCTCCCTCCCCCGTCTCAGATATTTGTAGATTGACCTGTCTGTGAGGTTCAGGGATAATTTAGGAAACCTTCAATACAATCCAATAGATTACAAAAAGAAGGATGCAAACAAACGATGCAACACAAAAAAAAAGGTAGAAGAAAGTAGCTTTAATGTTCCTGCTGACAAGCAGGGAGTCATGCATTTCCACTGAGCCCTCTGAATCAGGTAAGCAATTTCACTTATGTTTATACATTGGCCTTTCGTTAATTCATTTATGATATTAACCAAATTAAACCGACATGAATATGAAATTGAAATAAAAAGAGCATTATGAAGCCCAAAGAATGCAAAAGACATAATGTCAACTGCCCATTTTGATCTACATTCATGAAATGCCTTAAGTAAATACATGTAGACCAGTTGTGTCCTCAGTAATCTTTAAAAATGCATGTAAATTCTTGGTTCTAAATTGTTAAACTACTTGTCTAACATGATGAAAAAAATTTTCCTCTAATTAAAACATTAAGTTTACCAAAGTAATTGGATTGGATGCTGTGCTCCCCCACCAGTGGGTTTGAATCACGAACATTTAAAATCCAGCCAGCAGCCTGCCCACCAACTACCACACATCCCAAACCTGTCTAAAATTTTATGTCAGGCAGAGGCAGTATCAGATAGTCTGCCTGCCTTAGGCTTCATGGGACTCTAAACTGGTCATTAATGGGTGACTTTAAGAGCCTTCTTCCATTGCTGCCTGTATCTTACCTATGCTAGGGCAATACCCAGAAATAGAGGTCAGAAGACAAGAGAAAGTACCTGTCAGTTTCAGCTATGTGGCCTGCCAAAGGGCAAAGGGAGGCACATCCTGTGGGGACTACCAGGCCTGTCTGAGATCTTTCCCAAAGTCATTCCCCTCCTTAACACTCTATCCCTGTTCTTTTGAAACCTGCTGTGTATCCTCCACACTCAACACCTCTCCCCTTACTTGTCAGTTTTGGGTCTTAAATATTGGGGACTAATTGTAGACTCATCAGTTTCCACAGCACCCAACTAATTGGCTGGCAGTTCTCTGAGGTAGGACTTCCTCTCAGGAAAGGAGCAAAACTTCACATTAAAGTAATTTGATGCTGCTCCCGGTGATAAATTGCTGTTGTACATATTTTGGAATTATGTGTGGGCTCCCCCAACTTTCACCAGAAACTGTGCACAATAAGTACCGTGACAGCCTATAAAATCCATCTCATAGTCTTCAGACTCTGTCACAAGCTTCACTGTTCGCAAAGTTGGTGTCATACTTAATCCTGAGGTGAGTTCCAGCTCATCTGATGCTGAAATTTAGCAATTGCAATGAATTCTCAGTCCAGCCTCTCACTATCTAACCTCCAGAATAGGAAGTCACAGAGAATGTTAGATATTTGAAAGTAGGATGCTTCAGAAATTTCTTCCTGGCCTGAAATTATCTGCTCTTCTATTTGCAGTAGACTGAACTGTTCGCACATATTGTGTGACTTATATTAATTCAGTGGTATTTATACTGTGTTTAAGCTTTTAAATTTGTGTCTTCTTTTGGAGTGGATCCCTTGATTAGTCTTGGAATGTTATATTTGCAATATTTACTATAGCTTTTTAGTGCAGTTATTTTTATGAGATATATTTTCCATATTTCATACACATTTAGTGACTGACTAGTATTAACTTACAAACTCTGCACTAAGTCATGACTAAGAGATAAAGATAGCTAATGTCCAAAGGAGCTTTAAATGTCAGGCTACTCTCGATCATCACTAAAATGATGGAAGTGCAATTAAGCAGCACCTACTCAGCAACAATCTTCCGTCTGCTGCCAGGGCCACTCAGCTCCTGAATTCATTACATTCTTGTTTAAACATAGACAATAGAGCTGCATTTCAGTGGGGAGGTGAGAGTGACATCCCTGACATCAAGGCTTCATTCGACCGGCATCAAGGAGCTATGACAAAAGTGGAATCAATAGGTATCAGAGCAAACTCTCCAGTTGTTGGAATCGTACATGGCACACAGGAAGTTGGTTATGGTTGTTGGAAGTTAGTCATCTAAGCTCCAGGACACCTCTGCAGGAGTTCCTCAGGGTAATGTCCTTGACCCAACCATTTTCAGCTGCTTCACTAATGACATTCCTTCCATCATAAAGTCAGAAGTGGAATGTTTGCTGACGATTGCACAATGTACAGCACCATTTGTGGTCCTTCAGATACTGAAGCAACTCACGTTCAAGTGGATGCCATCCTGGCTTGGGCTGACAGGTAGCAAGTATCATTCAATCACATAAATGTCAGGCAACAACTATCTCCTTTAATAGACAAACTAACCAACACCCTTGATATTCAGTGGTGTTATCATCACTGAATACCCCACAATCAACATCCTGGAGGTTAACATTGACCAAAAACTCAACTGGACTCACCATATAAATACAATGACTGCAACAGCAGGCCAGTGGCTGAGAATCCTACAAAAAGTAACTCACCTTCTGAATTCCAAAGCCTGTCCACAATCTACAAGACACTGGTGAGGAGTGTGATGGAATACTCCCCACTTGCTTGGATGGGTGCAGGTCCAATATCATTCAAGAAGCTTCTCACTATCCAGGACAAAGCAGCCTGCTTGTGGCTACATCCACAAGCATCCACTCCCTCCACTGCTGACACTCAGTAGTAGCAATGTGTACCATTTGCTACATGCACTGTTGATATTGCCCAAAGATCCTTAGACAGCACCTTTCAAATTCATGACCACACCCACCTGTACGGGCAAATGTAGCATGGGAACATCACCACCTATAAATTTACCTCCAAAGCATTTACCATCCTGAATTGGAAATATATCATTTTTCCTTCAGTGCTGTTGGAACAAAATCATGGAATTCCGTCTCTAATGGCATTGTGGGTCTACCTACAGCACATGGTCTGGAGCTGTTCAGGAAGACAGCTCACCACCACCACTTTCTCAGGGGCAATTAGGAATGGGCAATAAATGCCAGTGATGCCCATATCTCATGAATGATTTTTTTTTAGAAAGGCAGAGGTGGCATAACTGTGAAAGGTACAAATGCATTTTTCAAAACATGCTGTTTTAGTTAAAAAAAAAGCTACCAATTGTAGTTACAAGTTATGCAATTAACCAATACAAATGGTAACAAATTTTCATTCATTAACAGAACGGTGCGTCAGTTTCATTTCCATCAGTCTTTGCAAACACATTACATACACAGTTTTTAAAATTGTCTAGGTCAGTCACACTGCATATTTGCATTTTACTGTTGGCTGTTCCTCTGGTATCTTCCTGTACCGCGATTGAAATTCTATATCTGGGGAGTATCATTCCCTGGGCATGTGCTGTTGCTATACAAGCTGCTGTTACTGATCCATTTTTGCATTTGTCTCACATTTGCATCCACTTTAAGACAATAATTACCAGGAAGACATCCACTATTGGAATCTTTTATCATCTATTCAGCAGTCAATGGCTTAGTGGCCTGCCCTCTCAATATCATCATTTGCTGTGGTGGAGAGCATGTTCCAAGCACCCTGAGTGTGATGTTACCTGGTACTCCCATGACATTTAGGTTGAGACAGACATTCCAGATAAAGAATGATCGATGAAATCCTCAATAGTAGAGCAGAGAGCTTGGGGCAGCAGCCACCAAGGCACACTGGGGAAAGACCATCACCTAAGCTTTTCTGTTGAAGTTAAATGGGAGTCCCTTCAGTTGTTGGACCCTCCTGGTGCCTCAAATATAGTCTTGTACAAGAAAGAACTGCCTTGAATTTGTTTGTTGGATAGATTCAAACTCCAATGTTTGTTTGTTTCTTCATATGCTACTGTTCAGAACTGAACTGCTTTAGTGACTATGTATGTATATAAAGATATTTTTACAAATAAAGTTTATTTTTGAAATTAAAAAAAAGATAGAGGAAGGCTGCAGCTGCGATGGCTGTAAAGGTAAAAAAAAGCCATAGCTGGACATGGTCTCAGTTGTCATGCGGCATCAGGCCCTGGGATCTTGTCTTCAACCCCAATTGTTTACCTCATACATTTTCCTTAGTGATGATGCTTGTTCTAATTTCCACACTTTCTGTAATCTTTGCATTACCTGTTACTATTGGAATGGTACTAGTGTCTTTCACCATGAAAACTGAGGTAATATATTGAATTTATGTATCCACCATTTCTGTCTAACGCCCTTGTGTCATCATGGATTAAAAATCACTTTAATGACTTTCTTTACTTTTATTTATTTATAGAAGCTTTTGATATCATTTTTTTATATTCTGCACTAGTTTTCTTAAATAATTTGCCTTTCCTGTTTTTATTTTTTTTTTGGAAATCTTTGTTAATCTTTTAGGGTTTCCAAATCTTGCAGCCTGCACTGGCCTTTGCAATATGGTATGATTTAGCTTTTATCCCATGTTATACTTAATCCCTTGATTACATTGATATTTTCTCCCCCTCTTATAATCTTTCTTCGTCTCTGAAATGTATTTCAGTTGGGAGTAATAGAATATTTCTTTAAACAATCTGCCATCGCTTATCAACTGTCCTACCTTATAATGTTCCTGACTAGTCTATGAGGCCAAATAGTTCCTGATGTCAATGTTGTATAGTGTAGAGTAATTTGCCAGAATCATTTGCCAATGTCTCTTCAGCAGCCATCTTTATAGGCTTGCTTTGCTTCTATCTAGCGAAATATTAGAATGCAAAATGGTTCAGCTTCTTGCATTTGAGCAGAGCTTTTTTAATTTTTTTTTCTTTTATGTGATGTTCTCTATAATATTTACCCTCTGTAATCTTTCTGCTGGCTCTTCTGCAAATATTTCTTCCTTTTACTTCTAAATATTTTTCCTTTTTCCCATTCTGTTGTTTTCACTTGGCTTGGAATGTCTCTCAGCATAATGCAGAGCCTCATTTGCTTTCCCATTAATGTATTCTAGCTGATACCAAAAGATTTCCTAAGAGTCTGCAGAAATGTGCTCTCATGGCTGGATTGCATGTGCTTAAGGTAATCCTACCTCTGATGAGACCAACTTTCAGTCTTCCGAACTCAAGAGATTCAGTTAGTTGTATCAGTGCAGTCACATACTGATGAATAGTCTCCTTTTTCAATTGAGCTCTGATGTCGAATACATGCTATTCATCAGTAACATTAATATAGGTTTCTGATGAATGTCTTCAAAGCTTTCAAATTCTCCTTTGCCTCACTTTCCTTCTCCATAGTGCCATACACTTTGTAGCACACTTGCCCTAGCAGTGATAGCAAGCTTGTGGCTCTTACGCGCTTCTTATTTTTTAAAAAAACGATCCTGTTGCTATTCCATAGTGGTGCCACCCAAAGTGGAAAAAAAATTTGCGTCTCATATCTCCCTTCATTGTCACAGCAGCAGAGCATGAAAAATGCATAGCAACTTTAATTCACCAAGTAATTCAAAATTGCAGTACTTTTATGACTTCTTCCTTGCTAATTTTTTGTGGTAAATGTCTCAATTACAGCTCAAAAAATTCACCCATTTTCAGCTGCACCAGTCTAACACCATGTTTCAAGTGATGTGTTTAGTTACTGTCCCACTCTGTACATATAGGCACTTACTGCAGAGGTAGATGTCACATGACTACAGAAAGCCAATTGTCCACTAAGGGTACAATTACATTTCTCTAAACAACTAGCACAATCCATAACACTCCAGGGCTTTGAAAATTCTGTCACGCTGTAAATTATAGAGCCTTCTCCACCATGTGTTGGCTGTCTTCTGGGAAGCAAATGAAAATATTTGCTCAAGTTGCCATGGCACCAGTTGCATACTTACTTGTCACTTCTATGGACAGTTGTTTAGTTTCGGTTTATTTTTCAGCAAGGTTAATGTATGCAATGCTCAAAACGATTAGTCATCCAATTTTTTTTGTGACTAATTTTGTCTCATTATCCAATGAGTAGAGTTCAGATTACATCCATTAATTGGACATTGCCAATTATAAAATATGCCCTCAAGAGCTCCACAACAATCTAGCTAACCCAATTTTACCACAGAATGGTTGGTTCTACAAAATGTAAAGTGCTTATTTAAATTCTGAGCAGAATATGCAGAGAGGTTACATCAAAACAATATGGGTGTACTTTGATTATCATTCTAACTATGAAATTACTTCTTCCTAAGCCAGAATTTTCATTCTAATATCATGATTTCTTTTCTGTGACTACCTTTCACATGCTCGAATCTAGCTGCTTATGGATATTAATTGCTGTCATTTCTGTTTCTAGTCAGCAAGGACCTACTGGTCTGACCAAAATAAAATGAGTAATTGCAGAAATGGGAGCAAGACACTGAACATACCTTGCAAAATGAGAATGATGCTTAAATTATAGTCAATGTGAAACAAATGAAAGCATAGACATTTCTGGTCGGGAGAAATTAAGGGTGAGGGTGATCTAGATGAAAGTGATACCGATTTAACAATTGGAGCACTGAGGAAATACATTCTAAAACAATTGACGTTCTACTAGTTAGTGTCACAGTATGTGTTTTGGAAGGAAACAGCAAGAGTCTGACAAGAGGAATAGCTTCATGGAATTATACTTTAGTGATTATTGCTGTTAGTAATTTAAATTCTGCTGAGAAACCAATCTCTAGAGAAATACTTTACATTGTTGGAAAGTTTATCAGAAATCACTTGGCACTGAATTATTGATATAAACTGCAAAATATCACCTAGCTATGATACAAAGTGTTTCTTGTCATCTTAGCATATGCCTGCCTTATTACAGTTTCCTAGGAATTATCTCTTTTGGATGTGAAATATAAAACTACGCGCTGGGTAATATAGCTATTTAGATATAGGACTGAAGGAAACCTTGATGTGCAAAATTCAGGTTGGAAGAATATTTCCTTTGTAGAAAAATCATGCTAATGCTTATGAGTAATATTGTGAGCTGTTCATTATGAAATTCTAACTGACAGTAAAAAATGTTTGTGATTCTTCTAAAATAACAAATATTGAAACCTTCTATTTTCCTACACCCATTGAAAATTATGGGAGGTGCGTGGCCCACATTGGACCAGAGGAGTGCTATTTCAGGATGTGATACTGTTTACCTGAAGCATGAAAGACTCTGGAGTAAGAAAAAATCATTCAGACCAACCAGGCTATTTTCTTCACGGATTATGCACAATCTATCATATCATAAGATTAACAGGTCCACTTTACCTCCTGCATTAATGTGCCTGCATACTTTCTCTTAGGCTACCAAAAATAGTTAGAGCAAAATTCAAGATATCACTGTAACATTGCAGTTGTGTTGTGTTACTGGCATGACAAACCATAGTGCTTGTTTACCAATCATCATTTTACAAACAATTTTGCTATCTTTATCCATTATTATCATTTCATTCCTTCAGATTCTTTTCCTAACCAAAATGCTTGAACTATGAGAAAAACATATTTGAACACACTTTCAAAAACAGAAGTTGCTGGAAAAGCTCAGCAGATCTGGCAGCATCTGTGCAGAAAAGTCAGAGATAACATTTCGGGTTAGAGGAAGGGTCACAGGGTCTGAAATGTTAACTCTGATTTTCCTTCACAGATGCTGCCAGACCTGCTGAGCTTTTTCAGCAACTTCTGTTTTTGTTCCTGATTTACAGCATCCATAGTTCTTTTGGTTTTCATTTAGAACACACTGTCCTCATTATGTTAATGAGAACAAAGGGTTAAGAAGGTGTTAGTTTCTGCATTTTTTAAGATGTTGGCAAATGGGACTAGATTTTTTTAGGATATCTGGTCAGCATGGATGAGTTAGGCTGAAGAGTCTGTTTCCATCTCTATAACTCTATATTGCTCCTCACGGTTATGTATAAATAATGACAGAGTGAAAGAGATAAAACAGTTATGTGGAAACATAAAACTTCTTCAGGTCTGGCAAAAGATCCTTATTCAGGGATTGGTCACTGCTTAATAAATGTGCTTTTTTTTGCATAGGAACTGATGATACATTACACAGCTTAAAAACAACTTGAAGAAATAATGTCATCTCTTCTCACAGGAATAGAGCTATTCTGTTTAAATATGCTCCTTAGGACAGGCTTAAGAAAATAGGAACACAAATGCTTAAATGTTATACTATTTGGCATTGATCTTATCAAAGTTCATGGACCAGGAGCTCATTTTATTGAACGCACACTCTTACCTTAAGGAACATACCTTGGATACCCAGAAATTTGAAAAATGCAGCAGGCAATGCTCAATCTGGTTGGACTGCTGCACATTTAACAGAAGGAACAACAACTTATACTCAAGAAGGAAAGGCTTTCACTCACTTGTTTTTGCAATGGACCAAAATACACCTTCTTATGTCTTAGGGTATGGTCCTTGATCTGAACCATGTAAGATGAGCCCCATGGCCATCATTGGGTGGTTTCATCTGCTTAGTCCTACTCAGAATATTGAACTAAAGAACTTTTCCCTGGTTTTGAATGGTTATCTTTGTCAAATACAACATTGCAGGCAAATTATCTGTTTCTGGAATTTCCAAGTTGGATTGCAAGGAGAAATTCTGTGCGATATAGCATGTTAACCTTTGGGATTCAGCCATTTCTTTTGTTATCCTTTAGCATAAGATTTGTCATCAAAGTTTCCACTGTTGAAACAGACTCTCAGCCTTTCCATTCATTTGTTAAATGTTGAGCTGTATTTTCTACCCTGTCTGTATGGTTTTTAATGTGGAAGACTTGATCAAGCAGCTTCAGTGAACTAAATAGCCGTGTTATCCTGCTTAATAATTAAATTCACTTCAACCTGTGAAATTTAGGATTATTCTTAACTTTGAATTTTGATGTAAACTTTAGTTTTATTTTCTAGGTGATGCAGGTGTAACATGGGCATGGCCTCTCTTTGTGCAAGCTGTTCATTGTACTGTTGACTAAATCTTGTTCAACCTGTTTAACAACCTTTTTCAAGTTTGGTCAATACTTAGCTATGAAATCTTGATACTACTTTTCATTCAAACCATAAACTTTCTTGATTTAGTTTCGGTTCTCTTCCTCATACTGTGCTCAAGCTGTGGTTAATTGATTTGAGCAAAAGTGGTTATCTCTTCATTTTGACATTTTAATGTACATTCAAGAACATTAATCCATCCTTGTAGCTCCATAGTGTCTGCACTGAACTTAGCTTTTCCAATTTCTTTCAAAGTGCATTGACCTGCTCTTTTTTGGTAGTTAGCTTTCAGCTTTCTTTTTTACTGGCTGTTTTGTTTCATCTTGTTCATGGTTTTTGTATCATTTTTAATTCAGATGGTTTTACACAAATTGTAACTGCCATTAACATTTCTATTTCTGCCTATTCTCCAATGTCACTTTTTTAAAACAGCATGCCTTCTGATACTTTGGACACATCTTTAGTCAAAACATTAATTCTTGTGGAAATTTCATGGACAGTCACTAATTCTTTGAAGTCAACCAGTTTTTCCTGCGCAATTCTCAAAAGCCATCACCTGAGTTCTTTCAGTGGAAGAGAGGGAAACACCCTGCTTGTCATGAAATTTTCCATTCAGCACACTAACATCTCGGGGAAAACTGCTGAACAAACATGACAGGCTTGTTTTATTAACTTCCAGCAGAGTTTTCACATGTGAAAACAATAGCATGCTGACCTACAAGAAATAAATCCATCTTTCAGACACTTATTTTAATAACTCAAGCAGGACCTTTTTTTTATCTTCCCTGCCTTTCCAAGAAGCGCCTAATCTCTTTGCATCATTGATCTTGCTCTAATTCTAGTTGCTCTGGAAGGTTTCAAAATGGGCCCTGTTACTAATCATCTAATGAATTAACTTAATATCATTTACCAACACCGGGACTTCCCTTATTTTATTTTATGGTGCCCCAGGTGAATCTGGGTTTTCTAACATTTAGAGTTTTCTAACATTCCTGTTCTAACATCATCTCTCTAAGGTTACCAGTGTTCAGTTCTACCTTGATTCAGCTACACCATCTATCAAGCACCATTACCTTTTTCCCTGGCAAATTCTACAAACATCTGGCCTATTTTCTTTCTCAGAGTTTTACATTTACTTCCTCCTGGTCTCTTAAGTGCTCCGCTGAAATGAATGAGTATACATCCAAAGCTATCCCTACCAAGCCATTATGCAGGAGCACAACCCATGTTTCAGCCAATTCAAACTTGTGGCAATATTATTGAAGGACACAAAGTACATCCCTACTCCACCTCACTAAATGTAGGTGCTAAGAGAAAATTGATCATCAAATAAAAATTAAGAATGATCTCTCTAAGTCCGTCTCACTTCTCGTCAACTTAAGTTTGTGGAATCGGAATGCATGCTGTATTTCAATTTTTTCCATCTCTGTCACTCTCTTTATCTTTCCCCTCTAATCCTATTTCTTTGCCATTTATTTCCTCATATTAATTTCTCTCTTTTAAGCCAATCTCTCTGAGCTCAATTTTCCTTCCTTTCTGTCCACTTTTACTTGATCACAAACAGACTCAATCACCAAGCCCTCTGTTAGAGCCTGTAAATTGCCTTTTCTCAACCATTTCCAGTCTCTGAGAATCTGGCTGGTGCCTCAAACATACCCATGTTGATTTCACAGTGAAATACAATGTGAAACCTCATTTACTTAAATCCTGAAAAGTTCCAGTGAATCTGTTTTGCAAACTTGAGTTTGATTCCAGACTGAACCCTTCAAATTTGCTATGCTCCCAAATGAACAAATTTGCTAATGACCCTCAAAGAAGAATTTGTACCTATTACTTTAATACAGATCACAGTCAATGTTAATTCAAATATGAAATATAAATAATTCTTCAAATCACAAGCATAAATTTCACATTAAATAGTCAATGCACAAAAAATCTGTTACACATCCCTAATCATCATCCCTCAGCATGTCTTGCATTAACTAGCTACCTGCTTCCACAATATATTGTTGTGTATTCACACACTGTAGGTCAAGAGTCCAATCCGACAAAACATTTATCTCTGGGTTTCATGAATATGGTTATCATTGATAATGCAAACTTCTATGAAACCCCTATCCCTCAGGTCTTTACAGTTCACTTGGTGCAGCTTTTCAGATTTCCTTTTTACCTGACCAACAAATGACATCTTGTTTCATGATTTAGTCACTTTTAGGAAAACACCCAGCTCTTCAGTTACCTATTTTCAACCTTCTATATTTAGACCATTTTTAACCTTCCTCTTTTTATGCCAAACAGGAAAAAAAAATCTTCTTGTTCTTCTTTCTGTCGCTGTTTGCTTTCTCTTTAAGTCTCCATTTGGGTTTTCATTTTCCAGCTTCCCAGCTTGTAGCTCTTCTTCATGTCTAGCTGCATTGCTTTTCTGAAATTCTTGTTACTGCTTCGAAGTTAAAGGTCTCCAGGTTATATTGACCAGTGGGGTTATTTTCCAAGACAATTACAATTCATCCATTTACATTTAATGGAAACTCATGAAACTCCTGTTCAAGTGTTGTTAAAAACAATTAGAGATTCCAGAGACATTTTGAAGAAATTACGCCTTTGCCTTACTGCACTGCCTCTGGATGAAGGGTTGTCATAGTATCAGTTTTGAAATTTTCAACTGACTTAGCCTCAATAGTGTTTTGGGGAAATGAGTTGCAGATATCAACTACCCTCTGTGTGAAGATGATTTTTTTCTGATATTATCTCTAAATGATCACCTTTAATTTTCTTTACATGATGATTGGTTAGAATTTGGAATGCACTGGTAGATATAGATTTACTGGTAGATTTCAAAAGGGAATTTGATAAATATGTGAAGGGGAAAAATGCAAGATATAGGCAAAGAATGAGTGAATGGGATTAATGGAACTGTTTCTTGAAAGAGCTGGCACAGGCACAATAAGTTGATTGCATTCTTTGGTATTGTATTCACATTATAATTGTAAAGCAGATCTGCTACGGTTTAACTTCTTCCAGAACTTAAGCGTCTATGCAACTTTATCATGGCAATTCATACATGAGGAATGTTGTTGCATTATATACGTCATCAACTTCAAATCACCTGTCAAATTTGCAATGTTATTTGACTTTAGGCACAGCCAAACAGTAATTGCATGGAGGTTTAAAAGTATTATAAATTCACACCATAAAGTAGATTTACTATGATATGATTCATATTCATGTCTAATACCATAGTGTATTTACATAAATGAACTGACGATATATAAATAAATAGTAGACTACAATCCAAAAATGATACATTGTAACAGTAAAAGAACTGGCATTTATATTTGACAACTGCAGGATCTCCCAAACAGATTATAGTCAATAAAGTATTTTTAGTTACTGTTATAATATATGGAAGCACAACCTGCAATTTGAGCACAGCAAAGTCACTCAAAGAGCAGTGAGATTATTCACCAGCTAATTTGGCTAGCTACGTCACTTGAGATACTAAATATTAGTATGGATACCAGAAGAATTCCCATGCTGCTCTTCAAGCATTGTTGAAGAATGTTTCTGTTCATTTGAGGACAGGCAGAGTACCAGCGATTGATTTGCTCCATACAAGCTTGTGAATACCAGAAATGAGCTTTGCCTTGAGTAGTACGTGCAAGCACTTTAAAGAGCTGAAGCTGCATCAAACTTTCGGCTCTCCAATGAGATAATTTCCAATGGTAGGTCCAATTCAAGGCAAAGCTCATCATAAATGTATGATTGGATAAACCCTGGAAGATCTGACAAGATCAACCATTGCTAATTTACGTTAATAAGCAGGAGCAGATGACCAGAACAACTGCTCTTTCTATTAAATGGCCACAATTTCACTCGGTATTGATGAAAAGTTTTCACTATTCTTTCAGAAGAAACATTTCCTCCCATCACAGCATTAGTTTCCTAAACAATGTCAGGGTTTGTATTTCTGAGGGTTACATCATTTGTATAATATTTATTACCTTGTATTCTTTGACAGGACACTGAATTTGTCTCTTTTCAAGTTTGAATAGGACAGATTTGTTCATTCTTTCCTTATAACTCAGTCTATCAACACTAGTAGCTCTTCTCTTTAACACCTCTGGAACTGAAATCTCCCTTGTGTCTCAGTGATGAAAATTGGACTCAGTATTCAAACGTGGTCTGGCTATATCACTGTACAAGATCAGCATGGCTTTGAATTGTACAATGTAGTTAAATATTCTATTGTCTGTGCTGAATATTACTCCTTAATTACTCAATAAGTTTTCAGTTATGTCTACTGATGCTCTTAGATTTCTTTGTGGTTGTAGTTTTGACTGTCTACATTGTCTATTTATTTCCTCCACTGTCCAACAATTCACATTTATTTATGTTATGTTCATCTGTTGATGCTCTATCCAAATGCATGTTCTACTGAATTACTTTTGAAGTTTTTGACTCTCTATTCATATACAACAACTCAATAATTTTTTTTTCATTATATTTCGGTAAGAAGAGAATAACATTTTGGTTTAGACACAATAATACTGTAATGGATGAACAAGAAATCCTGGCCAGCTAGCGATGGCCACATCCCACAAAAATGCATAGAAAAAAAAATCCGCAGAATAACTGCAGTAAGTGGAAGGACACATAATAAGGTAAGAATATTTTCAGCTAAGTGCCTTCAGTTAATCAAATGACATATCCATCAATGACGTTTTTCTACATTTGGTGCAAATAACAGTTCCTGAATCAAGATTCATACAAAACAAAATCAGTGATTAAACTTACACATTATTGTGATTAAACATTGTGCTATAAATAAGCTTGTATATTCAGAGCAACTTTGTTTTTAATATTGAGTAGAATTTAACGTGACAGTATAGATCAAGCTATCACATGAGATGGAGGCAGCTGCAAGGAGCTGAAACATTCCTCTCAGTTATATATAGAACTGTGTTTTGAAGAAGTTGCTTCCAATTAATTAAGATGTATGTGTGGCAGCCTTTGTTGGAATAGACCGAGTTTACAATATCTTACATAAAAATAATTAGCTATTCTAAATCACTGAATTTAATGTAAGTTTAGAGTTACTGGTTTCAAATAACTCCATTACTGATAATCTTTGCTATACAGGCAACTATTACAAACTGGGGCAAGTGTCACAGCAGCTGTTGAGAAATTAAACTGATCTATGGAGGTGATGTACAAATTTGCAAAACCATCCTTTCAGATTATTAACACAGTGCAACCTTAGCTAGCATCAGAAGGTGAAACGCCCTTTTTTACTTCAAATTTGGGGTTCATAGTAAAAGTGATGAAATAATGACACCAGGGTCAAAAAATGAAATTCTAACTGTAAAACTTCACCATGAATATCAACTACTACAACTTCCTGTATTAGCTCCATAGACTTGAAGGTCACATCTCCACAAATAGATATCTGAACGGTTTTTAATTGTGGTGAGAGTTTCTGCCTCTAACCTCCATTCAGGCAGTATGTTCCAGGTCCCTAACATGTCTGGGTGAATAACTGTTTTCTCCTGTTGACTCTAATCATTCGACCAATTTAAATTTATGCCACTTGGAATTTGAAGCCTCTGCTAGATTAAATAGATTATCGACTCTGTCTGAACTCCATATAATTATAAACACATCAATTAAATCACGCCTGCGTTTGCTGAGGATATTGAACTAATGGAGTTTTATTTTCCTGTGCCTCACCTGTTGATTATCCATCTTTTGGATCAAATGTTAAACTGAGGCCCAGTCTGCTGTCTCATGTTATGTCAAAAAGCACAAGCCACTATTCAAGGAAGAGCACAGGAGTTTTCTATGGGCATTGCTGAGGCATCAGACAAGCTCTTTTTTGATAGCAATGCTTACTTCATGAAGATTTTTCAACCCAGATTTCATTTGCATGAGGTGGGTAGAGAAAGGAATCCCATTTGGGGAGGATACTGACCAGGTTGTTTTTATGGGGACCTCTGTCTTGTTGTGAACATAATTTAAAATGTTGGAAGAAAGCCCAAATTGTAACAGCTTTCCAGAGAGCAGGCAAATGGTTTCTGACATGATTCAATTTACTGTTATATTAAGATGGCCCACGTGGGATTTACATTCACCTCCCACAGCTGAACGTTGTTATTTAAGGCATCCTGCAACCTCTTAGCATCCTTCTCACAGTACACACTGCCACCCAGCTTAGTGTCATCTGCAAATTTGGAGATATGACATTCAATTCCTTCATCCATAACATTAATGTATATTGTGAACTGCAGAGATCCCAGCACTAATCCCTCCAGTATCCCACTCAAAACTGCTTGCTACTCTGAAAAGGACACGTTTATTCCAACTCTGCTTCCTGTCTGCGAACCAGTTCTCCATCCATGTCAACACATTGCCTCTGACACCATGCGCTTTAATTTTCCTTACTAATCTCTTGTATGGAACCTTGTCAAAAGCCTTTTGGAAACCCAGATACACAACATTTACTGATTCACCATTGTCTACTTGACTGGTTACATCCTCAAAAAATTCCAAAAGATTTGTCAAGTATGATTTCCCTTTAGTGAATCGATGCTGACCAGGACTGATTCTGTCACTGCTTTCTAAATGCTCCTTAAAAATTGCCTCCAGCATTTCGCCACCACTGACATCCGGCTAACTCGCCTACAATTCCCCATTTACACTCTCCCTCCCTTTTTAAAGAGTGGAGTTACATTAGCTACCTCCAGTCCATTGGAACCCTTTCAGAGTCTATACAATGCTGGAAAACAAAACCAATGCATCTGCTTTTTCTAGGGCCACTTCCTTAAGTACTCTCACATGCAGAGCATTAGGCTATGGGGACCTATTGGGTTTTAATCTCATCAATTTCCCTAATACCATTTCTTGACTAATAAGGATATCCTTCAGTTCCTCCTTCATGTTTGATCCTCTGTCTCCTAGCACTTCCTGAAGGCTACTTTTGTCCTTTTTAGTGAAGACAGATCCAAAGTGTTTGTTCAACTGGTCTGCCATCTCTTTGTTGTCCATTATGAATTCATCTGATTCTTAGGGACCTATGTTCACCGGTCTTTTTCTCTTCATATATCTATAGAAACTTTTATAGACAGTTTTTATGTTTTCAGCAAGCTTACCTTCATATTCTATTTTCCTTTTCCAAATTTAACCCTTTGTCCTCCTCTGCTGAGTTTTAAATTTCTCCCAGTCCTTGGGTTTGCTGCTTTTTCTGGCCAATTTATATCCCTCCTCTTTGGCTTTAACACCGTTCCTGATTTCCCTTGTTAGCCATGGTTGAATCACCTTCTCTGTTTTACTCTTATGCCAGACAGGGATGTACAATTGTTTAAGTTCACCCATGTGTTCTTTAAATGTCTGCCATTGCCTATCCACCATCAACTTCTTCAGTATCCTTGGCTAGCTTATCCTAGCCAATGTATACCTCACATCATCAAAGTTAGTTTTCTTTAAGGTCAGGGCCCTGGTTTCAGATTTAATTGTGTCACTATCCATCTTATGAAGAATTCTAGAACATTGTGGTCACTCTTCCCCAAAGGATCTCACACCATAATGTTGCTAATTAATCCTCTCTCCTTACACAACACCCAGTCTAGGATGGCTTGCTCTCTGGTTGGTTCCTCAGTATATTGGTCAAGGAAACCATCCCTCATACATT
The DNA here is from genome assembly GCA_024137785.1 of Ginglymostoma cirratum. Lineage (NCBI taxonomy): Eukaryota > Metazoa > Chordata > Chondrichthyes > Orectolobiformes > Ginglymostomatidae > Ginglymostoma > Ginglymostoma cirratum. Next base: position 55,155,247 of record JAHRHZ010000012.1, read on the forward strand.
CCAGGAAATCTCCTTCATTGCATTGTTACCACATTGGATAGTCCATTCATTATGTGGATTGATGTCTCATAATAACTACTGTACCCTTACTGCATTCATCTCAAATTTCCTGTTTGATACAGTCCCCAACATCACAACTACTTGCTGGTGGTCTGTACATAGTTCCCATTAACGTTGTTTTCCCTTTGGTCTTCCGCAGATCCAGCCACATAGATTTCACATTTTCCGGGCTAATGTCCACCCTTACTATTGTGTTAATCATCTCCTTAACAAGCAATGCTACCCCACCTCCCTTTCCTTTCTGTCTGTCTATCCTGAAATTGAATAACCCTGAACACTGGGTTCCCATCCTTGGTCACCCTGGAGCTAGGTCTCCGTGACCCTAATTACATCATACTCATTCATAATTACCTGTGCAGTTAACTCATCCACCTTATTACAAATTTTCCTGGCATTGAGACACAGAGCCTTCATGCTCATTTTTTTTGACGCTTATTGCCCTACTAGAATCATGGTGTAATGTGGCCCTTGTTGATTTTTGTCTTTGGTTTCTCTGCCTTCCAGTTTCACTCTTCCCCTTACTGCCTTTTATTTCTGACCCCTTTTTACTTCCCTCTGACTTCCTGCATTGATTTCCATCCGCCTACCATATTAGTTTAAACCCTCCCCAACAGCACTAGCAAACACTCTCCCTCGGGCATTGGTTCCAGTCCTGCCCAGGTGCAGACCGTCCAGTTTGTACTGATCCCACTTCCCCCAGAACCGGTTCCAATGTCCCTGAATCCTCTTGCATCATCCTTCAAGCCACATATTCAACCTAGCTACCCTGCCTTTCCTACCCTGGCTAGCACGTGGCGCTGATAGCAATCCTGAGATTGCTACCTTTGAGATCCTACATGTTAGTTCAGCTCCAAACACCCTAAATTCAGTTTGTAGCACTTCATCCCTTCTTTTATTACCTATATCATTGTTGCTTATATGCACCATGGCAGCTGGCTGTTCACCTTCCCCTTCCAGAAAGTTCTGCAGCCGCTCTGAGACATTCTTGACCTTGCACCAGGGAAGCAACAGACCATCCTGGACTCTGGTTTGTGGCTGCAGAAATGCCTATCTATTCCCCTTACAACTGAATCCACCATTACTGTAGGTCTGCCACTCTTTCTCCTGCCCTCCTGTGCAGCAGAGCCAGTCACGCTGCCATGAACCTGGCTGCAGCCTTCCCCTAGTGAGCCCTCTTCCCCCAGTAGTATCCAAAACGGGTATATCTATTTTGGAGGGAGATGACCACATGGGCCCCCTGCATTACTTTCCTACTCTTCGTCTGTCTGTTGGTCACCCATTACCTATCTTCCTCTATAATTTTTATCTATGGTGTGACTAACTTACTGAAAGTGCTACCTATGATTCCCTTAGCCTCGCAGATGCTCCAAAGTGAATCCAGCTGCAGGTCCAGAGCTGTCAAGTGTTCAGACAGGATTTGCAGCTGGACACATATCATGTGTGATGATACAATGCTTTAAGAGATGTATTTTGTCTTGGTTTTTTTAATGAAGAGAATTTGAAATAGAGTAGCCAAGCTGTCTGTTCCATGTCAATAAAATAAACAGCTAGTGAAGCCTTGAGGTTTCTTTTCAAGTTAGAACAATTGAAGCAGCATGGTTTGGTGGAATCAGGCTCCCACAGAACTAAGGTTTTAGTTTAGCCTTCAGTAGTTGTTGGGGCTTTTGGAAGCTGGTTGTGAAAGCTGCTACATCTCTCTTTGCTACAGCTAAAAGCTTGGGTCCTCTCTGCTGACAGAATTGCATGTGAGACTGAATATTTTACTGAATTTGCTAAGGGTGTGTTTATGGAATCTTACTATATTGGAACACTTGCCGTCTAGTAGTTAAATCATCTATTATTTTGTTAAATTTTCCAATTGAGTTAAAATTAAGCCAATCTTCTTTCTTTTCTTTGTATTTTAACTGTACAGTAAGAATAAAGTGTGTTTTGCCTAAAGTCAAGTAGTGTAACAAATCAAATTACATCTGTAAAATAGCACCTTACACTTACTTTTAAATAAGAAAAATTTCGGGTCTAGGCTATCTCCTTGATATGTTTGAAGGGGTTTGGTCTGGTCTAGAACATATGTAACCATTACTAATCCATGTTGAACTCTTATTCTGGTTGCATCACTTATAATTGACTAAACTACTTTCCAAACTGCAAGAGCAGTTAGATTAAAATGTGCTGTTTAACATTGCTGAGGTAGTTTAATGACCTTGAGGCATCAGAAGCAAACTTTATGAGGTTCTGCTATCAAGACCAATCCAACATATTGTGCACTGGAGTAGACAATGTTTTATCAGATCAAAAATTGATTAGAAATTCATACAGCTTATTTGCAATTGTCCAACACGTACTGTTGGTTTGTGAGGTTTTGTCTTTTCCTTAACGCCCAGCAAATACGGTCTCTTCAGGGATTTATTTGATTCTCTTTTGACTCAGCCACTGCCGTACTCTCAGGCAAGGTATTCCAGGTCATAACCATTCTCTTTGTAAAAATGTTTTTTTCACATGTTATCATTGGTTTTTTTCATGGGAAGTGTGCATTGCTGGCAAGTCTAGTACTTATTGCCAATCCCTAGCCTCCCTTGAAATGAGTGGCTCATTTGGCTATTTCAAAGAACAATTACTTGTCAATCACATTGCTGTAAGTCTGGAGTCATATGTAGGCCAAACCAGATAAAGGTAGCAGATTTCCTTCCCTAAACGACATTAGTGAGCCAGTTTTTTTTTAGGATAATCGATGACATGAAATCATGATGTGGTACCATTAGCAAAATTGTCAAGGTGATCATCACTGAGACAGGCTTTCACTTTCAAGTTTATTAATTGAATTCAAAATCCACACCATGGTGATATTTCAACCTAAGTCCCTGGACCATTAGCCAGAGCCTCTGGGTTACTAGTCCTACGGCATTATCACCACACCATAATTATCTGATGAAGGGCAATTGACCTGAGACACTAGCTCTGTATTTTGATTTCGGGCTTGAGTTCTACTTCTGAATCTTTTTTGGATGAAACTTTGGTTAACTTTTTGTATATTAGTAAGATTTCCTCGACCCAATAGTGATTCCAATCTGACTTGAGACATTTCACAAAACTCCTTCTTTTAAATTGTTATACATTCTCTACTGTGTGTAGTACATGTCTCTGAGAAAAATACTGTTCCTCTCTCTTCCCAGAGTCTGGCAAATGACTGCTGATGTCACTGTTACAGCATCATAGACATCACCATTTCATTAATACATATTTCCCTACAAGTGTAATCTTAATTTTATAATAACATTATGAAACCATCTTGTTAAACTATTTTCTTGGATTGTTTACATTCCCACTATTTCCCACCGAATTCTGAAGATCGAAACTTTGTGTTGCTTTTACAGCTCTCCACTGTTGATAGAGGGTGATGCTTTTTGACTGGTTTACTGACTGAGTCATCTTTCTCTGAGGCAATTCATGTAGCCTTCCTGATATCATCCCAAAGTTTGCGACACTCAAACTTATTTGTTCTAGCACCCCCTAATAATTTTAAGCCTTTTCTGTTTTTCCTGAACATTCCAAATGGAATTTGAATGGGATACAATCATGGATGTTCAGTTTGCTAAGGACTGTGCCTCCAAATTTTCTGATCCATACTTTTTGACCTCAAACCAATGTTGCTGATCCTTTTGGTCTATGACTGGAGCTATACCAGTTTCTCTTGTTGATTCTTCTCTATGTTTTTTACTCACTCATGATTGTTCGATTTAATAACTGGTCTTAGATTCTGCTTCAAAAGTGGTGATTATGTTCTTCACTTCTGGCCCATAAGCACCTCTGTTGGTGAGAACCCAGTGCTCAAAGTTACTTCTCCTTAATTCAGTAAGGCTGAATCCTAACCAGTATTTTCAATTGTCAATATTATCATGGTTTTCTTCATTTTCTTGGCCTCTCCACTGATCTATGAGTGAAGTGGAAAATGAATAATGGTAGGGCCATTCAGCCCCTCATGCTTGTCTTATCATACAACAAAATTGGCTCCAGGCCTCAACTCCTTTTCTGTGCCAGCATATGTGCCTTCAACACCCTGATATTTTAATAAATCTATCTAACTCCGCTTTAAATGCTTTCAGTGATCAAGCCTTCACAATTCTCTGGGATAGAGAATTCCAGACATACATTACTCTCCTGGAGAATAAATCCCTTTGCATCTGTTTTAAATAAGTCTTCCCTTATTCTGTTACTACATCCCCTAGTTCAAGATTCCCCCAGTAGTGGAAACACCTTCTCAAAATTTACCCTGACAAGTCCTTCAGGATCTTGAACGTTTCAACATGATCACCCTTCACTCTTCCAAGCTCTAATAAATAAATGTCTAACCTGTTTAGCCTTCCTTGATAGGGCAATCCTTTTACCCAGGATTCAGCCTAGTGAATCTTCTTTACCTGCCTCCAATGCAAATACATCTTTTCTTAAATACCAGGACCAAAATTGTACACAGAAGTGGCGTGGCTTTACCAATATCTTTTTATGTTGTAACAAGGATTTCTTATTTTTAAACTCCAACCCTCTAGTAATAAAGGCCAAAATTCCATTTGCCTTTCTAATTACCTGAACTTGAATGCTAAGTCTTATGTTTTGTGTTCAGGAACACCTAGATCCTGCTGTGCTGAATTTTTTTATGAGTCTCAGTCAAATTAAATAAGAGCCTGTCTTTTCATTTGAAGAATCTCTAATGTAGACTAAAGTCTGAGACAATTTCCTCTGGAAGACTATGGATTGAAAGGACAATGGAAGGGGAAGGTGCCTCAAAATCTGAACAGCTGAAGACGCCTGTCTCACGTTGCTACTTTGCAGTAAACCACAAGTAATTTCCTCCACTGACAGAATGCTGTCATCAAGTCAAAAAGACGTGTTGCTACATTGGGTGGCATGGTGGCTCAGTGGTTAGCACTGCTGCCTCACAGCACCAGGGACCTGGGTTTGATTCCACCCTTGGACGATTGTATGTGTGGAGTTTGCATATTCCCCCAGCGTCTGGGTTTCCTCTGGGTGCTCTGGTTTCCTTCCACATTTCAAAGATTTGCAGATTAGAGGGATTGACCATGCTAAGTTGCCCCATAGTTTCCTGGGATGTGTAGGTTGGATGGGTTAGCCATGGGAAATGTAGGGTTACATGGATGGGGTGGGTCTAGATGGGATGCTCTTCAGCGGTCAATGCGGACTAGATGGGCCTAATGGCATGCTTCCACAATGTAGGGATTCTATGATTCACAAAGATGAGTACATATTATAGGAGTTTCTGTCACAGGTTTCTAGGCAGCGTCTCCCAATGTCTTGTGAACCAAACATAAAAAAAAAGTCCCATCAACCATTTATAACAGGCAGCATGCTGATCATGCTCAATGAGCTCATTTTCTTAAAAAAGACATAATTGAAGGGACATGGGCTTTGCTGGCTTGTCCAAAATTTATTGCCCATCCAGAGTTGCCCTTGGGAATATAGTAGCAAGCTGCCAATTTGAACCACTGTGGTTCATTTGACAGAGGTAGACCCACAATGCGGTTGAGAAGTGTTCCATGATTTTGGCCCAGTGACACTGAAGGAACGACGATATATTTCCAAATCTAAATGGTGTGCGGCTTGGAAGAGAACTTGTAGGGCATGGTATTCCCATGGTATCTAATTCCTTTAACTTTCTATGCAGTAGTTGTCATGGATTGGGAAGGTATTGTTGGATGAATTTTATGAATTTCTGTATTTCACTTTGTAGATGGTACACACTTCTGCCACAATGTATCAGTGGTGGAAAGAATGAATATCTGTGGATGTGGTAATAATCAAACACGCTGCTTTCATTTAGATGGTGTCAAAGTTCTTGCGTTTGTTCGTGCTGCTCCATCACACTCCTGAGTTGGTGATGTTGGACAGTATGTGGGTAGTTAGGGATGAGTCACATGCTGCAGAATTCCTAGCCTATGATCTGGTTTTTTAGTTACAGTATTTATATGGTGAGTCAAGTTCAGTTTCTGATCAATGGTGATCCCAGGATGTTGTTTGCGGGGGGATTCAGTGATGGCAATACTGTTGGAATGATGTTTAGGTTCGCCCTTTTTTGAGATGGTCATTGACGTGAATGTTACTTGCCACATGTCAGCCCAAGCACTTAGAGTATTGTGTGCAGTTTTGGTCTCACTGCCTAAGAGAGGATATAGTTGCCATTGAGGGAGCACAGCAAAGATTCACTAAGCTGACACCAGGGATGGCAGCACAGTTGTATGAGGAGAGATTGGTTCGACTGGGCACACATTCACTGCAGTTTAGAAGAACGAGTGGGGATCTGATTGAAGTGTATACAATTCTAATTGACCTAAATGGACAAGATGCAGGAAAGATGTTTCCTCTGGCTGGGGTGTCCAGAAATAGGAGTCACAGTCTCAGGATACTGGGTGGGCCACTTAGGACTGAGATGAAGAAATGTTTTTGTCACTCAGCAGGTAGTCAACCTGTGGAATTCAACCTGCGAAAACAGAAGGCTGTGGAGACTAGGTCACTGAGTATGTTCAAGAAAGTGATCATTGTATTTTCAGATATTAAAGGGGAATGGAGACAAAGCATATTATTAACAGTAGATACAAATGTGGAATTTGGAATGCAAACAGATCATCCATAATCTTATTGATTGGTACAGCAGACTTGCAGGTCTGATTGGCCATGCACTGATCCTAATTTGTATGTTCATAAATAATTTCTTGGTCGTACAGAGCATAAGCATTGCTGAAAGAGTACAGGTTGAATCTCTTTGTCTTGTTCTCATCAGAACTATGATGCAAGAATCAGACTTGATAAAAGGGAAACATTGTACGTAGCATGATAAGAAGGGTGCTAATGACTGAGTCGTGGCATTGGTATAGAGGATCAGCTTTGATCATATTAAATGATAGAGCAGATTTGAAGGACTGAATGGCTGACTCATATTCCCAGTTTCTACGTTTCTAAGATTGAATATTATCTAGGTCTTGCTGTATTTGGACATGCTTCAGCATCTGACTAGTTGTGAATAATGCTGAACATTGTGCAATGCGAATATTCCATTTTGACCTAATGATGGAGAAAAGGTCATTAATGAAGCAATTGAAGATGGATAGACTTAGGGCATTATCCTGAGGAACTCTTGCGACATGTCCCGAAACTTGACAGGACTGATCTATTATCTGCCTTTGTGTTGGGCATGACTTCAACCAGAGAGATTTCCCCTTGATTTCCATTGACTCTAATTTGCTCCTTGATGCCACATTCAGTCAAATGCAGCCTTGATGTCAAAGGCAATCTCATCTCAGCATACAAGCCTCAGAACAGTATGCCCATGTTTAGATGTAATTCTGTTTTTGCATGTCATTTATTAAAAAATATAGACTGTACTAAATATACCAGAAACCAATTTAAGATTATCAGTTGGCCTTTCAGTTTGATATACTTTTGCATGCGAGAAGCTACACATATTAACATGCCCGACCTTGTTTGATAAAAGCAGGGTATGAGTACGGATACTGTCAATCACCTTGACAAAATCTACCTGAGAACTAAGGCTGGCAAGTAACTGTTCTTGATGCATCTCCATGTCAATGATGGTTCAATCATTTAGCACACTCTCCTCATGCTGTATAAAATGTTTCTCTTTTATCAAGTCTGATCCTTGCATCATAATTCTGATGAGTACAAGACAAAAAGCTTCAGCCTCTTGTCTATGTTTAACAAAGTTTAAGTTCTGCACTACCAAGCAATTACTTATGAACATACAGATTAGGATCAGTACTTTGGCAGAGCAGGCTTGAAGGGCTGATTGACAATCAATTAGGTTATGGCTGTTCTGTTTGTGTTCCGAATTCCACATTCCCATCTATCCCTGATGACATTGATTTCCTTGTTAAGCCAGAATCTTTCTATCTGTGCCTTAGAAATATTCAATAGCCCTATCATCACCACCTTCTTAGGCTGGGAGTTCCGAAAATAAACAATGCTCTGACACTAAAAGGATTCTTCACATCTCTGCCCTAAAAGGGCAATATAGGCTTTTAAAACAAGTCCTGGACTCACCCATAAGGTTAAGCATCCTTTCTTTCTCCAACTTGTTAAGACCATTCAGACCATGCTGTAACTGTATAAAAAGTTAGTTTGGCTGCAGCTAGAGTACTGTTTGCAGTTCTAGAATTCACACTACAGAAGGGACATGATAGCACTAGAGAGCATACAGAGGAGACTTACCAGGATTTTGCCTGGGCGGGAGAGTTTTAGTTATGAAGAGAGTTGTTTTCCTTAGAGCAGAGGAGACTGAAGGGGACATGACTGAGATCTATAAAATTGAGGGACAACGACAAAGTAAACAGAAAGCAACTGTTCCCTTTGACTGAGGGATCAATGACCAGAGACCATAGATTTAAGATAACAGGCAGGACGTTTAGAGGGGATATGAGGAAAAGGGAAGGTAGTGGGAATCTGGAACTCATTGTCTGTAAAGTGGAGGCAGAAACTCTCATAGCACTTCAGAATAATTTAGATGTACACTTGCAATGCCAGGACATACAAGGGTATGGGCCAAATGCTGGAAAATGGAATGAGAATACTGAGGTGGTTTGTTTTGACTGGCATAGACTCAATGGGCTGAAGGGCCTTTTTCTGTGCTGCAGACTTCTATGACTCTAATACCTCCTGTAGTGATCATAACAAGGTCAGCTAGGTGGATCTCATAGAATATGAGTTCCCAGACTGGGGCTGTTAACCTGGTCCAATTAGGGAGCTCTGGCTGACAGGTACAAACAGGAGTGTCAGACAGCCCTGTCCACTCTGAGAGCTGGCTCTGAGGAAGCCAGACCAGTATCAAGTACTCTCCAAGTGTAAATAAAGGGTGACTTGGTGATTGGATACTGGCCTCTGTGGAGTTATTTCACCTCCAATATCAGCACAAAGATCCCACCAATCAGGACAGCCAACTGAGAACAAAAATCCAGGCCTAAGAAACTGGTTCAAAGATAATCCTACAATCCAACAATAATCCAACAAAACTTGTATTCACTCTTGGGATGGGGGATGCACTGGCTAGGCCAGCATTTGTTGCCCATTCTTAGTTGCCCTGAGAAGGTAATAGTAAGCTGCCTTCTTGAGTTGCTGTAAATCATGTGCTGTAGGTAGATCCACAACGTGATTACTGAGGGAATTTCAGGATTTTGACTCAACGATACGAAAGGAACAGTGATATATTTCCAAGCCATGATGGTGACTGACCTGAAGGGGAACTTGCAGGTGGTTCCCATATATCCGCTGCCCTTGTCCTTCTAGATGGAAGTAGTCATGGGTTTGAAGGTGTTGTTTAAGGATCTTTGATGAATTTTCACAATGCATCTTATAGATGGTACACACTGCTGCTACTGAGCACTGGCGGTGAAGACAATGGAATTAGGTGAATGTGGTGCCAGTCAAGCGGACTGCTTTGTTCTGGATGGTATCGAGCTTCTTGAGTGTTGTTGGAGTTGCACTCATCCAGGCAAGTGGGGGGAGTATTCTATCACACTCCTGACTTGCGCCTTGTAGATGGTCAGTATGATTTTAGGAATCAGGAAGTGAATTACGCGCTGCAGTATCCCTAACCTCTGACCTGTTAATGTAGCGTCTGTATTTACATGGTGAATCCAGTTGAGTTTCTGGTCAGTGGTAACCCCAGGACATTGATAGTGTGGGACTCAGTGATGGTAACACCATTGAATGTCAAGAGATAATGGTTAGATTGTCTCTTATTGGAGACGGTCATTGACAACATTTGTGTAGATGTTACTTGCCACTTTTCAGCCCAAGCCTGAATATTGTCCAGGTTTGCTTCATTTGAACATGAACAGCTTTTGTATGAGGAGTCACAAATGGTGCTGAACATTATGTAATCATCGGTGAACATCTGCACTTCTGATCTTACGATGGAGGGAAGGTTCTTGATGAAACAACTTAAGATGTTTGAGCTCAGGACACTATCCTGAGGGATTCCTGAAGAGATGTCCTGGAGCTGAGGTAACTGACCTTCAACAACTACAACCATCTTCTTACGTGCTAGGTATGACTCCAACCAGCAGAGAGCTTTGCACCCTAATACCTATTGACTCCTTGATGCCACACTTGGTCAAATATAGGCTTGATGTCACCTCTCACCTCACCTCTGGAATTCAGCTCTTTTGTCCATGTTTGAACAAAGGCTGTAATGAGGTCAGGAGCTGAGTGGCCCTGGCGGAACCCAAACTGGGCATCACTGAGTAGGTTATTGCTGAGCAGGTTGAGAGCTGACAGCTGCTTCATACTTGATACTTACTATTCAGATTAAAGAAATAGAAAATGAATATTTGTGTACATGATAAAAACAAACATAGCTTTTAGCAAGTAAATGTCAATGGTAATTAAGCTTGAAGCTTTCTATAAATAATCACAAGAAGATCTATGACTCTAATTGCTGTATTAAATTGCTTCTTGCAACATCAAGCACAGTGAAATTGATTTTCCACCAGCCACCTGTTGCAGCTCCAACTGGTGAGTAGTGAAACCCCAAGGAGGCTGTGGAAAGAGAAATTTTTGCTAGTTTCACTCAGGGATTTCAACAACTCTTAACCATATTCACAGAGTGATACGGCATAGAAACAGACCTTTTGGTCCAACCAGTCCATGCCGACCATTTTCTCAGTCTAAGCTAGTCCTGCTCTCCAGTGCTTGGTCCATATCCCTCCAAACATTTCCTATTCATGAACTTATCTAATTATCTTGTAAATATTTTAACTGTACCTGTATTCATCATTTTCTCTGACAATTCATTCTACACACGAATCACTCTGTATAAAAAAAAGTTGCATGCCCTTTTCAAGTCCTTTTCTTCTCACCTTAAAAATATGCCCCCTCATTTTGAATCCTCCCCCCCCCACTCTGGGGAAAAGACCTGTGCTATTCACCTTATTTACGCAGGTCATGATTTTATAAACCTCAGTAAAGTCAACCCTCAACCTTCTACGCTCCCGTGCAAAAAGTCCCAGTCTTTCCAGTCTATTTTTATATCTCAAACCCTCTGTTCCCGACAATGTCCCAGTAACTCTTTACTGAACCATCTCCAGTTTGATAGTATCCTTTAATGGCAGACCACCTTGTAATCCACTTGCAATCTCAGCCCCATTCTGTTTCAAAACAGTCCAGTTTATTTAATGTTGTTTAATTCTCTCTGTGATATTCTTCCTTTTCTGTCTTCTGCTGCAGGTGGTAGCTCATATTTGGGCATATTTCCAAAGGAGCTGGTAACATTAACAGAATGTGATCTTGGTAGTTGCTGCACCAGAACAAGATGATTCATTTGTACAGTGAATTATGAGTCACTCTGGATCAATGATCTGCATTTTTTTGAGGCTGACACAATTCCCATACATTGACAAGTTCATAACATCTCCCCATCAATCAGAGTGCAGCTAAAGCCAACTGTAGAATGACCAGATATCTAATTAATTTAACTGCCTAAAAACACATGTTTGACCAACTCACATTCAAGTCACAGATTTTCTATGTTCAGGTTCAGCAAGTGATAATCAACTTTCCATTTGAACTTTGTGTGGAAGGCCAGGCAACAAAAAAGAGGAAACTGTCTCTGAAGCTCTGACGGACTTACTTTGTGCATTTTTTTAAATCAACTTGTGTAACAAGTAAGGATGTAGCTGTAAAATTCTTTTCCAGGTATAAATTTGATAGCCAGGGTAAAATTTAATATTCCTCCCCTTACAAAAGGTCATCTTCACAAATGCTGCCTGACTTGTTGAGTATTTCCACCGTATTCTGCTTTTATTTCAGATTTTCAGCATCTGAAACAGTTTGTGTTTGTAGAATTTATCTCTCCTTCAAATGAAGGAGAAATACTGCAGATGCTGGAGGTCTGGAGCAAGTATAGAGAATGCAGAAGAAACTCAGCAGGTCTAGCAGCAGAAGAAGTCATATCATATTTGAAACATTATCTCTCCTTCTCTTTCCACAGATGCTGCCAGACCTGTTCAGTTTCTCCAGCACTTTTTGTACTTGTTATTGCTCATTCAATAAATGAGGCTGCAGTCATAGTCTTCCTTTTAATTCAATAACTACTTACAACCCTGTCCAATTTGACCATTCGCATCTGTCTTTCACTGGCCCAGAAATTCTTGCTCATGTCAACCTCCAGCCATTGTTGATTGTGCCGTTTTTAGAATCTGGGTGTTGTTGGCCATACCAGAATTTATTGCTCTAGAGATGGTAATGAGAAACTACCTTTTTGAAACTCTGCTGTGCTTGTGGTGTGGTCCAACCCATACTGCTTTCGTTAGTGTTTTGTTCCAAATGTGTGACAGGAAGGCTTTGTGATTCACTGGTACAGTATTTGGGCTATGTTACTTTAGTAAAATGTTTGGAAATATTAAAATTGTGTCCGTGTCCCTGGGTAAAGAAAATTAATCCTTTGCGAGGTTTCCCACTTCTGGTCATTATCCAATATCCTTGCTGAAAGTAATTATTAGACATACTAGTGAGGTTAGCATCAGGTTTGTCAATTTTCTTGCCATTCACTTTGCACACACCCACACTCACTCTCTAACTTGATACACGAAGAGTGCGTCTCAGTGAAGACAGTTAGCATTCATGGAACTGTATCCTGAAATAAATCAGCAAGGTCAGAAACGGAACGAGGAGTGGGGGTGGGAAATTAGTACAATGTTCATCATTGTTAAAAATTTACAGTCATTTTCACTCTTCACTCAGAGCTGCAGAGTTTCAGTTCAACCCAATAGCTCCACATGGTAGGTGTCAAATTGAAAATGTAGAAAGTATTAAGCACAAGAAGATTTTGATGGAATTTGTTTAGTTCACAGTTTCAACTGAAGTATGTGAAAAATATGATAGTTCCTCTTGCCACTGTAGCTGAAAAGGCTAATTCATATACTAGCATTGTTAGAACTGACTCAGAACCATTGAAACAGAAGCAAGAAAGTACAGGGTTTAAACAACAGAGTGCCATGAACGAAGTCATTGATACAAGAGTGACTTTAAGGCAGTAGTACCAAAATAAAATATGGTGCAAAAAACATCTCAGACTATCTCTAATCATCATATGAATTGTAACGATATTCTAAACACCAAAGAAAAATCAAGATGCTATAAGTTTACATGCATATGTGAACAATATTGCAATTATGTTGAAAATGGATTGTCAACATTCAATTTTGATCAGTTGTCTTTAATACCCAAAACTTTCATGAAAATGGCTTTAAATATGACAATGCTGATCTAAACTGGTTGCTGTGATCACTTGTCAAGCCCACAGCAACTTGTATGGAATATACAAAAGTCAGGAGCCTCAGAATCACCAGTTTTATTCAAGAGGCACTGAAACTTAGTGAGCCATCAAGAAATTTTTGCAACTGTTGCATTACTCATACTTGCCACACTTGGAATATACAAGCAAACCATATCTTAATAGCTTTCTTTGAGTAAAAAAGCTGAGAGAAAGTAACATGGACTAATAACAGCAAGAATACAGGATGCTCTGTTTACTCCTCTCTCTTTCACAAACCCTCTCAAGTTTAGAAACTAACAAATGAATAACAGCAACAATTATTCACTGAAAACTCCAGGGTATCTACAGCTTCATTATTATGGAGGATACAAGACATCAGCTAAGCAGTTAGAATGCATGTTTCAATCTCACAACTCAATGACTCTAAAAAAACTGTAAACAGTTCCTGCCTTTGTCTCTCTGCCTGTGTTAGATTCCTTGGGGGTCAGTTAGCTCACTTGCTGGACAGCTGGTTTGCAATGCAGAGTTATGCTAATAGCACGGAGTTTAGCTCCTGTACTTACTGAGGTTACCATGAAAATCCCACTTTCTCTGTCTTGCCCCTTACCTGAGGAGTGGTGACCATCAGCTTAAACACCCTCTCTCTCTCTCCCTATTGAGAAAGTAGGACTGTGGCAACTTTACCTTACTAGAAACCATGATAACCTCCCTTCTTTGGAGGCACTTACTTGTTTACTGTTGTGACTTGTTTTTGGGGGGATTGGTAATAAAATTTCACTCTCTTTCATTTAAAAAAGTTTTGGAATTGGCTCTGCTTCATTTTTGATTTGGTTAACTATGTTCAACTGAAGTGTGATAGCCACATGTTAAAAAGAAAAATAAGTAATATTTGCTGCATCTGGCCCATACCTCTAATGAAAGCAAAATATTGCAGATGCTGGGAGACTGAAACAAAAACAAAGTGCTGGAGAAGCTCAACAGGTCTGGCAGCACCAAGGAGAGTTCACATTTTAAGTCAATTGAATTAGAGTCATTGAACTTAAAAGATAAACAGTTTCTCTCACTACAGATGCTGCCAGGCCTGCTAAGATTCTGTTTTTATCTCATGGCCCCTTTCCACCTGCACATAACAACCAGGGTAGCAAGCACTTAGATTTAAAAACACTCACACAGTCTGAAATCAAGGGAGTTCTTTCTGTTCAATTTAGTTTTGCTGTGAAAGTCAGCTTTCTTCTTTGTATGGATGCCTGAGAACATTCACTCTGATAGATTTGCACATTGACATTACCACTGCGATGTTCAACAGTTGGCTACAGGAAATGAACAGAGAGTAGCGTGTAACTAGGAGGTTTTACCAGATTGCAATCACTTGAATGATGTCACGAATTGTTCACACAAAGCACAGATACACAAACAGCTACCAATCAGTGTCCAGAAATCACTCCTGTGTCAGGATCACTGATTCCAATACATTGCTAACTGCTGTGAGATGGGTCATAAACAAAAAAAAATGATGTCTCTCACTGTCACTGCTCATCTGTCATTCTGCAATTTGCTCTATTTACTTTTTTCTCCTCATTCTCTAAGATCCATGTGGGCTGAATTTTGTGTAGGTGGTAGAGTACATTTTGTAGGCGGCAATCAGTTAAGTGGCTGCCAGTAACGTTGTGCCTTTTACTAAGGACGGTGGCTGTATCCAAGAGATACGGTTTTGTCCTACTTTCTCAGTTGAGTTTTCACTCCCATACCTCCAACCTTCTCCCACCCACTGCATTTCCAGATGGAGTAAAATCCTGGCCAGGGAAAAAGTGGAAAGGAAAGACGGATATGGAGAGGTAGAAACTGTGGGCTTGCCAACCTTTCACCAGACAGCACAGAGCACCCCATAAAACCTCCAATTCTACTATAATCAATCACCACCTTCTTTGCCTGGGCCTACCTGACTGGTCCTGACAATCTAAGCTCATTTACCTCTGCCCTGGGACTGTTTCCATTCTGTTGGCCCTGCCTACTTGCAACCGCAGTATTGGGCACTGCTCCTGGTACTGCTGTTGGCACTGAACAGCTGTCAACATCCGGAAGCTAATTGACAAATGCATGTAAAAGCACGTCAGGGCTCCCAGACCAGCCTTAGTGGACTGCCCCAAACTTTCCAGCTCAAGAGCAGAACCATCTGCCCCATAAAATCCCAGCGTGTGTGTCTGTCACTTGTCATTTCCCACCCATCATGTCTCCTCTTCTCCCCTCACATAAGTGTCTGACTCCCCTTCCCTTTTTATATTGCTGTCTCCTCCTTCTTTCCTATTATCTCTCTCTTGCCCTTTTTCCTTCCACCACACATCACAGCTTTGGTTGAACATAAAATTGAAGGGATAGCCTTCCATTATACACTTCTCTTGATTTTACTTTGCATTTGGCCCCGCAAAATGGCCAGCATCTGTCCTCAAATGGAGGCCAGAGGCCTGGGTAATTCGACTTTTGAAGTCTGTGTGGCAATCACAGATATTTGGGTATTCGAAACGTCCGAGGTCTATTTCAGTTTAAAAATATGAGAAAGTGGTAAATGCTTGGATTATGATAACAAACTTCCAGTGGTATTTCAGAAGAACCATGAATAAACCAGTTTGGGAGCTATACTTCAGACATTTATGCCTGCTTGGAATCCCAAGAGCAGGATTGAAGTTTGGGAACCTTGGCTTGCTCCCAGCCTCAAAATTGAGATTGTCCTAAAGTGAAAAAATCTGTGGCCTAGTTCCAGTCACAATCCCGAGTGAAGGTAAGAGCCATGGCAGAGAGCCACGGTTTGGGTGCTGTTTGAGCTTGTCATATGAAAGAGAGGAAACGTTTACAGGTGTAGCAGAAAATCTCAATGCACACCATGACTGTGAGGGAGATACACATCAGCTGTCTTTTTTATTCATTCACAAGATGTGGGTGTCACTGACCGGGCCAGCATTCTTTGCCCAAACGGCAATTAAGTGTTAACCACATTACTGTGAGATGGAGTCAGTTGTAGGCCAGACCAGGTAAGGATGGCACTTTCCTTCCCTAAAGGACATTAGTGAACCAGATGGGGTTTTGCCAACAATCAACAATGGTTTCATGGTCATTATTAGACTCCTAATTTCAGATATCTATTGAATTCAAATTCCACCATCTGCCCATGGCAGGATTTGAACACAGGTCCCAGAAGATTACCAGGGTCTTTAGATTAATAAATCTGGTGATAGTACCATTAGGCCATCACCTCCCCATCAGTTCGAAGAATGGAATTTTACAGCCTTCTGCTAGTGGCTCTGCAGGTTGAGGGAAGTCTGTAAAATTCCCTGGATGGCCTTCCTGCCTACACTGACCTGTCCACAACTTTTCAGTAGGATGCATGGGCCTAAAGGCCTACCTGTCCACTTACGATTGTTAAATTGGAAATAATTGAAAATTTAAGGGACGTTTCCTGCCGCCGCTCCTTTCCACATCGGGCACCCCCCCTCAAGGTTTGCATCCCTGCAGGTGCTCCCTCATGACTAACCCCATCCTGTCACAACCTCTCCATCAAAACACCCATTTCCCCAGGCCTCACCTCCAGTTCGTGCTGTGAGACTCCCTGTATCCTAAACCTTGGGATCTTGAATCTTAGAACTGACCACAGCCATGACTGGTACAGCCACCACTATAGAGATTCTGGTTAATCCAATTAGCCGGTAGCTTTCAGAGGCAAGATGTTTTCCTAAAGGAGGTGTGAAAATTCTATCTTCAACCCTGCTGAGAAATCGCTGTGGGACAAATGATATCGTGGGATGATCAATTAATGGTGGGGTGGTTAAACATCACCACCAGAAAATTACCACCAGTAATGTTTTAGAGGTGAAGCTTGTCAAGTTCTGATTTTAGCGTTCAGTCTCCAAACAAGCAAAACTGGACAGAAAAGCTTAGGATTTGGAAATTTAGAACTGCCTGGTGCAGGTAATTCACAGCAGAAACAAACGCCAAGAATCTGGAGAAACTCAGCCGGTATGGCAGCATCAGTGGAGAGAGGAGCAAGAGTTCACGTTTTGAGGTCAGTATGACTCTTCTTCAGAACTGAAAGGTGTCAGAAAATCATTTTTTTTTTCAGTTTTAATGGAGGCAGGGGAGAACCAATGGAGCAGATGGTGGAGAGGCCCAGCGCACGGGGTAAAGGGATTGTTATCAAGAGGGGACAAAAGGGTTCAAATTAAGGTGGGAAAGGGAGAGAATTGGTCCTTTCTGCTCAGTGCAAACTCAATGAGACACAAACACAACAAGCTGTGAAGGAGTGGGAGGGAGGTGGGCGAGAATGCAAGAGAAATGGAGAACAGCCATTATGCAATTAGTCTCTGAAATGATCAAATTCAATATCAACACCTCGAGGCTATTACTGCAGAGGTCATCAGAGCCTGCTGCTTATCCAGCCTGGTTTAATTTTGAGAGGTGACCTTTGTAAGAGGTTCGGAATATTCCTAATAAATACTGTGAGGATACACCTGAGTTGTTGCTAAAAGGAAATTTCACATAAACAGCATTTTGTGGTCACATCTCTGTGGCTACCTTTCCGGTTAAAGTTAGTTCAACTGCCAAGTGTTTTCATCAATGACTCAGCTAGCTGCTATAGCTGTTCTAGGATATAGCTGCGCCCAATAAGAATTAAAAACCGAAAGAACTGTGGATGCTGTAAATCAGAAACAAAAACAGAAGTTGCTGGAAAAGCTCAGCAGGTCTGGCAGCATCTGTGAAGAGAAATCAGAGTTACCATTTTGATTCCAGTGACCCTTCCTCAAAACTTAATAGGAATTCTTGTGATAATTATAGAAGATCAAGAACTCCTGTCCACTGCAGAGATCTTGATATCGGAGCGGCATTAGAAGCAAATTTGAAGTAGGAGAGCTTGGAGTTTCACAACTTGCATGAAAGATGTCATTATGAATAAAGAGAGGGATAAATAGCAAACAAATCATTTACATTCTTCTTCATTGTAATGGTTGTTAGGGGGAGGATGAGATGGTGTAACCAATGAGCACAAAGGAGGCAGAGAGAGTATCCATTGTGGGAGGAGGAGAAAATTGCCAACTTGAACCGAGAGAGGCAGGAGGCGAAGGAGGGAATGCCAGATTGAAGAAGAAAAGGAGGGAGAGGAGTGTCAGTGTAAACTGCAGAGATAGAATGAGGGGGAACAAATCAGTTTTCAGTGTGTAATGCTTATCTAAAAATTAATTCAGTTCTGTAGAAACACTGTTAATGGACGTAGGGAATACAAATACTGAGCTTGATGGTGACACAAGAAACAAAAGCCGAATCACCTGAACTGAGAACTTCAGACTTTTCCCTTTCTTGAAAGTGGCCAGCAGTGTTTTTATGAGATAGCAGGAACTGTAGATGCTGGAGAATCTGAGATAACACGATGTAGAGCTGGATGAACACAACAGGCCAAGCAGCATCAGAGGAGCAGGAAGGCTGACGTTTCTGGCCTAGACACTTTTTCTGAAGAAGGATCTAGGCCCAAAATGTCAGCAGTGTTTTTATGTTCCTTACTGAGTTTGTGTTTGTTTTCCTCTGCAATGCGAGCCTCAGAAAGTATTACAATGATTGCAACTTACTTCAGGCCTTAGAACCATATGCCTGCAAGAAACAGCAACTTCAGGGGAAACAGAAAATTTGGGAAGAAATACAGTGGGCTGAATTTTACCAAAAATTAGCTAACTGCCAATATCAGCAAGTTTCACAGAAGGTTTCTCTCTCAGAGCTCCAGCAGGTTTTCTCAAACAATTCTCTGCTGCCATCAATATGGCGGCCCACTTGTGCTATCGTGTGCTTGACAGCATGGGAAGCACTCACCACTGCTGAGATGTTCCAGGACTCCCAACTCCAGCACTGTTTGTAAAACAGAGCTACTTCACAGTCCCTGTATGAGACAAACTGTCCCAGATATGGCTGAGATAGGGACATTGGCACCCATTCCCAGTCTTGCCACCTTTAAAGTGCACCAAAGGCAGGACGGTGTCAGGATGGCAAAGGGGACATGATTCTCTACCAGCCATAAGATCATGATATATTCAGCCCATCAAGTCTGATCCACCGTTCTATTATGGCCAATACGCTTCTCAACCCTATTCTCCTGTCTTCTCCCCATGATCCTTGATCTCCTTAATAATCAAGAACCTATATCTGTCTTAAGTACACTCAATGACTTGGCCTCCACAGCCTTCTGTGGCAATAAGTTCCACAGATCCACCACTCTCTGGCTGAAGAAATTCCTCCTCATTTCAAGGATCATTCTAAGGAGGTCCTAGTCTCTCCTCTTCCAGATTGTTAATGTATAACATGAATCATTATGGTCCCAACACTGACCTATACAGAACTCCAGTAGTCACCAGCTGCCATCCTGAAAAAGATCCTTTATCTCCACTCTTTGCCTTCTGCTAGCCAGCAAATCTCCTATCCATGTCAGTACCTTACCCCTAACACCATGGGCTCTTATCTTATTTAGCAGGCTCCTGTGTGGCATCTTGTCAAAGGCCTTCTGGAAATCCAAATAGATCACGCACATTGGCTCTCCTTTGTCTAACTTGCTTATTACTTCTGACAGACTTCTAACAAAATTCTAACAGATTTGTCAGGATGACCTCCCCTTGATGAAGCTGTGTTGACCCACCACTTTTTTACCATGCACTTCCAAGTACTCCACGATCTCATCCTTAATAATGAACACAAAAATGTTACCAATGACCAAGGTCAGGTTAACATGCTTGTAATTTCCTGTCTTCTGCCTCATTCCCTTCTTAAACAGGGTGTTACATTAGCCATTTTCCAGTCTTCTAGCACCCTCCCTGACTCCAGTGGTTCCTGAAAGATCACCACCAATGCCTCTACAATCTCCTCAGCTACCTCCTTCGATACCCTGGGGGTGTAGTCCATATGGTCCAGATCATTTATGCATCTTCAGACCTTTCAGCATCCCCCACACCTTGTCCTCGGCGATGGCCACTATACTCACCTCTGCCCCCTGAATCTTTTGAAGTTCTGGTATTTTGCTGCTGTCTTGCCCTGTGAAAACTGATACAAAGTACCTATTCCATTCCTCCATTTCTTTGCTGCCAGTTACGACTTCTCTAGCCTCATTTTCCAGCGGTCTAATGTCCACTCTTGTGTCTCTCTTACCTTTTAAATAACTAAGAAAAAAACTCTTGCAATTGTCATTCATATTACTAGCTAGCTTACCCTCCTATTTCATCTTGGCCCATCTTTTCGTTTTTTTAGTTATCCTTTGGTGGTTTTTAAAGGCTTCACAATCCTTTGGCTTCCTACTAATCTTCACCACATTGTATGCTTTTTCTTTTGTTATATGCTGTCCCTGACTTCCCTGGTCAACCATGTTTACCTCATCCTCTCCTTAGTATGTTTCTTCTTCACTGAGATCAATTTCCACTGTGCCTGCTGAATTACCCCCAGAAACTGCTGCCATTGGTGATTCAGTGCTAGGATCCCCTACCAATCAACTCTGGCTAGCTCCTCCCTCATGTCTTTGTAGTTATCTTCATTCAATTGTAATACGCTGTTGTCCAAAAATCAATACATTAGCTAAATGATTTCCTTGCCTACCGAACTTAAATGTTTAGTAACAGAAGAACAGATTGTTTTTCAACTTTTAGTTTTAATATATTAGATCTTTTCCATTTTACCAAACATCTACTTTTAAAAGTGTGCACTTGGTTCACCTGGAATAGTTGGCCAGATATTTCAAATGAGCTGATAACATGGAGCAGTCTGTTCACTGCATCTATTTTTCATGGACCCTTCTCCAGCAACTGTGCAAAATATCTCAATTTATGTTTGAAACATAAAGCACTGTCCCCTTATCTTGCCCCATGTTGCATATGGAATGGTGCTTTTCTAGCTTTTCACCTTTTAACTCCAAAACAGAGAATTGTCAATGGCATCTTGTCGGCTTTGGCCAATTAGATATTCATTACCTAAGCTCATCCCTATATGTTTGAGTTCATTTTCAGCTTGGAGGTGCTTGCTCGTTTCCTAACAGTTACACTTTTATCTTTTGTGTATCTTTTAAGTGTGAGTCAAATTTCTATCTGATTCCAGCAGGCTGTAAGTTAAGATGGACAATAGCAGGATTTCAACAGAATTTCCTGCTGACAATTTAGTGCATGCTCCTAACTGAGCAAGGTTTCATTGTACATGATGTATATCAAGGACATAAGCCAAATCTTTAATTTAAGTTGGATGCTTATCCTACAGCCTGTCTGATTTGCCTCTGCAGTGAACTCAATGGATTTTGAGCCTTTGTAAATATGTGCACTATTTTATGACACAGTGCAGTGAAGAATTTTCTTCTAAACAATGCCCAATCCACCTCCCCTTCAGGTTTATTTACATGTATATTCAGTGTGAAATATGTGAGCTTCTGTTGTGTGTACACAAACTAACGTTGCCCCATACCTCAGATGAAAGATTATTGCTTCAGAAGTGTTCATTTCGGTTATCGTGAGACACACAACAGGTACATGGTCACAGGGGTCACCTGATGGTGACGTATTACAGATTTGATGGACTCTGTGAGGGACCACATTTGAACCCAGATCTGCTACAATAGCTTCCTCTGGTACTGCATAATCTATCAACAAATAAATCTAAAATTTGGAAGTTAAATAAAAAGAACGTAATCTTAATTGAAACTGGGGTGAACATCACAGCTTTGGTATTTCTACAAATGAAGTTTCCAGTCATAACCTGGTTCTAAATTTCAGGGGTTAGGTCATAATGACTGAGCACCCATGCTAGTAGGAACGCCCACCCAGTGGAGCAGGCAATAGAAAAACATCTACACTCCTGTAACCTCTAAAGGAGTTTGCACTACCAGGTTTCCTCCATTAATGGCTTTATAATTGAAATCTGGGGCTTTGCAATGGGGTAGTAGCTGCATTTTTTTCTGGGATTCTGGTGTCACTTGCCAGGCCAGTATTTATGGCCCAGAGGGCAATTAAAAGTCAAGTTCATTGCTGTGGATCTGGAGGCATAGGTAAGGATGGTAGACTTCTTCCCTAAAGGAAAGACAAGTGAATTAGATGGGCTTTTACAACATTTGACAGTGGTTCCAATAATTGTATGTAAATTAGGTTTTTAATGCCAGAGTTTTAAAAACTGAATTCAAATTTCACCATCTGCCACAGAGAGACTCAAGTCTATATCCCCAGAACATTAACCTGGAGTTCTGGATTACTAGCCCAGTGACATTAGCACTACACCATCATTGCATCATTAATGCTGGAGTCCTGCCCCAAATTCCAATCTCACACATATTCACACTTCTGATTTCCACCCAGGGAAGATCAGAACTTCCAGGCTCCTGTTTTTGCACGGGCAGGAAAAATATCCCTTTTGATAAAACATATTTGCATCTGGGGAGATGATTGGAGATGCATGCAATATTTTCCTTCAAAATATGGAAAATCAATCAGTAGTGACACTCAATTTGAAAGAGTTCCTCTTGACAGTACTTTCCTAATATGAGGCATTCACTCGGTATTCAAATCAAAATCATGAGGAAGGGTCACTGGATCCGAAACATTAACTCTGATTTTTCTTCACAGATGCTGCTTGATCTGCTGAGCTTTTCCAGCAACTTCTGTTTTTGATTCAAATCAAAATCCCATTTTCAGCATCATTCCGTCTACGTATGATGAAGGATAAACCATTTTCTTTTAAATGTTAGAAGTTCCAGTATTAACCGGAGTCAAAAAACTCTAACGGTATCTTAAAAGAAAATATCAACATTTCAATCTTCAACATATTAAAACCTCTTCCCTCCCTTACATTTTCTCGCATGGTATTTAAAACTATGATCTGCCCCACCTCCTGTACCACCTCCTTATTTACCTTTCAACCTTCGATGATATTGTGCACCAAAGTTAACGTTGCCTTGGAAACAGAAACACAGATCTATCCTCAAAATAGAATTGATTACAATGCATGCACATTTATTTGCCTCTACATGAATGTATTTATCTATCCTGAATTCTGGTATACAAAGAATGTCCATATGTTTCTGTCTTCCGCATTGCAGTGTTAGCACTGGAACTGCAACACTTCTCAAGAATCTGTTTCATGGGAGAAAAGGGGTCAGTACTTTCACCTGACCGTGGCTACAGTTGTAACAGTATCAGATGCTAAGAGTAGTCCTATCAATGACTGTCAAAGTAGAGATATTATCAGCAAGAGGAGACCTAATCATCTGACACTCCTTGCCAGAAGGCACTTTGCATACTAGCAGTACCCAGGGTTAAGCTGTTCCAGTACATCTTCAACAATGACATCTACCAGCAAATGTGGAAAATTGTCCAGATATGTAAGGGCACAAAAAGCAGAACAAAATCGATCTGGCCAATTACTTCGCTATCAGTCAATATACAGTCAGCAAACTGATGGAATGAATCATCCAGAGTGACATCAAATGGAACTTGCAAAGGAATAACCTCCGGCCTGATAACAAGCATGGAGCTGGATGAACACAGCAGGTCAAGCAGTATCATAGGAGCAGGAAAACTTGACGTTTCAGGCCTAAACCCTTCATCAGAAATGGAGGAGGGGAAGAGGGTTCTGAAATAAATAGGGAGAGAGGGGGAGGCGGATAGAGGATGGATAGAGGAGAGGATAGGTGGAGAGGAGGCAGACAAGTCGAAGAGGCGGGGATCGAGCCAGTAAAGGTGAGTGTAGGTAGGGGGGTGGGGAGAAGATAGGTCAGTCCAGGGAGGACAGACAGGTCAAGGGGACGGGATGATGTTAGTAGATACCTCAGGCCTGATGTTCAGTTTGAGTGCTGCCAGGGTTACATGTGACCTTGGTCCAAATGTGGACAAAAGAGCTGAGCTCCAGAGGGGAGTTGGAAGTGACCACCCTTAGATCAAGGCAGCATTTAACTGAGTGTGTCTTCAAGACGACCTAGCAAAACTAGAGTCAATGGGAATCAAGTGGAAAACTCTCCCACTCACTAACACAAAATGTGTCTGGGTCAACATCCTGGAACTCCCTTCCTAATAGCACTTTGAGACGCCCTGCAGCTCAAGAAGGCAGCTCACCACGACCTTCTCCACAGCAAGTAGGGATGAATAATAAATGCTGACCTAGCCAGTGATGCCCACATCCTATGAACGAATTTTAAAAACTCTAGGTGCCTTCTGCATTTTACATTTGTTTGATTATACGAGTAAAGCTGCCACTTATTTCCAAGACAAAAGGAATATAAACCTATTGAAACTTTAAAAATAAATAATTAGCAATTAATTATTGCAATTCAAGAGCTCCAGAAATAGAACAAAGATAGCTGATTTTCACATTTCAAATGTAGGTTTTGCTGGAGATATTTTTGCTACTTCCAGTCACCTTCCTCAATTGGAATAAATTTCAGCAATATATGTGTAAATAAAATTGCTTCTAACTAAACATGGGTGAAAATGGTGTTTCCTGGGGTCAGTTTGCAGCACTGTCACCTCAATCAGATAGATACCGATACTGTTGGGATTAGAATAATTAGGTGGTTGTTTTTACTGGCATGGATGTGATGGGCCAAAGGGCATTTTTTTTCTATGCTGCAGTCAGTGCTGTTCTATATCTCTAAGTCTCACTGTGGAGTCCAATTCACTTACTAGTCTGACTCCATGCAGCGCTGTGGTAGATGATGTCTTTCAAGTGAGATGTTAAACTGTGATCATGTTCGGTTAAATACTAAAGATCCCAGAGCAGAGCAGAGCAGAGCAGAGCAGAAAGATTCCCAGGTACCATTCCTCCCCTCGACTAACTTCTGAACATTTTTCCCTTGGTGGTTGCAGTATCTTACTACATGCAAAATGCTTGTCTTGGACTATTTGCAAAGGAGGCAATTAGATGTTATACGAGTGTTAAGTCCTTGTTTCTTGAGATTACTTCAACTTATAAATGTATTGAAAATGATACCATCATCCATAAGGATGATTTGTTAAATTCACCATTTTTAGCGGCATTCCAAAAATATGATGAAAGCTGAAAGTGAACTATATTATTAAAGCTTAGACTTAAAACTACTGGCATATGGTTTATTTTTGTGAAGGTGATTAAATATAAATTAGGTCAGTCTTCCCAGAAACATGATTTTAAACCAGTATATTGTCAGAGAGCAGGTGACAGTTAAGTCTTCTCCAGCATTAAAGGAAGTTAGCTTATACTGTGGGGGAGTTATGGCAGTAGAGAGAAAACATTAAGCAATTGGCATTAGCAGAATCTAGGATGAGCAAGTGTTTTTCATCATTTAGTTCAAAACTTTTGGTTCAGTTCGAAGAAGACCTGACTGAGGTCAGATGCAATTGTAATATCTCTTAGAAAAGGAGATTGCCCAGAGCAATTAAATAACTAAGTTACCTCAGTGAAAGAGTATAATGTTTGATAGGAAAGAAAAGCTGTCTGGATTTTGATTAATTGTAAAGTGGTGATATTGGTGAGTAAACAGGATTTAGTTTGGTCTCGTCTGGATTTACTTTAACCATGTGTTTTGAAATATTTTAAGGTGTGTTCTAGTTAGTTAGCTTCGTTTATTTATTTTTCTTTATTGTATATTTTGTGTAATATCTTTTGATAATGATTAAAAAAAACTGCCATCTTGTGTGCTTATATTTCAGTGAAAAGCCATCGTGTTAAGTTAAGAAAGAAAACAAAATATGATCCATCAAGCCAACTTTCATTTCTGGGATCTAACTATAAATAGCAGTGTGAACGTAAGAACTAGGAACAGGAGTAGGCAACTCAGCGCATCAACCTTGATCTACTATTTAACAAGATCATGGCTGATCAGATTTTAGCCCCAACTCTACTTTCCTGCCCGCTCCCCATAACCTTCCTGCCATTCCTTCACTGCTGCTGGGTCAAAATTCTGGAACTCTCAGTATTTGAAAGTTGTGTCACCCACTGCACACCCCATGCATTTTTTGTCCCCAGTCAACTTGTTCAGTGATGTTATGACACACGTTTAAAGTAGGTGGGACTTGAACCCAGGTTGCTTGGCTCAGAGCGACGGTCGCTACCACTGCACCACAAGAGCCCACTTTTCCTTCACAAGAACCTGCTCACACACATGTATTTATTTATAATCATAGATCAGGTCATTCTGTAATTGTCAACATTTTGGTGCTGTGTGAATTTTTCATTGCTGCTTTTCAGAATTTACTAGTTTTCAAACTGTGAATGACCACCTAAGTACAATTGGAGGAAGCTAACTGGGATTTCCCAGTCAGTCCCCAGTTTCCCGCCGCTAGAGTGTAGCTACCTGGAGGTAGCCTCCCAGCAGCAAACAGGCTGGACATGGAAGAAAGCTTCTAGACAGGAAGAGGCCCTGTCTGCCTATGTTTCAGCATCAGTGGCCAATCAGGCACAGTGTGCTTTCCTCACTCCACACTGCAGCGGGAGTCTGCAGTCTGCATAGACTTGTTTCTTTAAACATTACCCTTTATTGCAGAAATGCTTTACCTGCCATGGCAGTCTGCTGCTGCTGGAAATCTCTGATTGGCCTCCAGCTTCAAGAGGCCCATCCATGACCCTTAATTGGGTGGTAAATCAACTTTATTGAATGTTGACTGGTTGATAAGAATTACGAGTGATGGTAGCCCATTCAATGCAGATTTATAACACATATATGAAGGCTTCTGAAGGACACAGTGAAAATCCAGGCTTATAATGACTCCTACTGTGAAGTGGATGTGGAGGCAAATTGGATTAGGCTCAGCTATGACTTCACGGTTGTGGAATTAACCCCTGCTGCAGGTTTAAGGGCTGGTGGCTCATAAAAATTAGAGTGTGACCTGCAAACCACCTAATCACCTGCCCCAACCTATTTCCCATTTTACAGGATGCACTGCAGCAACTCACCCAGGCTCCTTCGACAACTCTCATTGGGACTTGTTCCTTCCGAATCCATCCAAAGAAAACAGCAAAGTTCAGAAACAATCGACTGACCAAACTTGCTGGATGTCCATGGCCTGCTACTGCCACAGTACTCTGGACATGAGCCTTTACTGTATTACTGTATCCCCAGCTGAGTACTGTACACCTGTCTGACACAGGTAATCACACAGGCATGTTGTTGACATGTAAATGAATGTGCATCACAACTGGAGCCCTCACATTCCTCTCCTGGCTCCCTGTCCTCTGTGCGGGTATTTCCCAAAAGGGGAAAAGGTTATGAGCTCGAACACAGCAATGCCTGCTACAGAGCTGCTGTTAGCAGGCATACAGGTCTGCTCTCCAATACTTTGAATTTTAATTGTTCTACTGGCAGAGTGTCCCAAGCTGGCATTTATTCTGGTCTTGGAGTCACCCCCACAAATCTGTGGTCCTGGCCTCCTTTAAATTTAGCAGGTGAGCCGATGGGCATCCAACATTTTCCCAATGCACTCCTGGTCTTATTAGCATCCACAATAATAATTCACCACTTACCTCAGATTCCTGAAGCAGTCCATGTCCAAAAGCAACAAAACTTTGACAATATCTCGGGTTGGACTGAAAAGTGGCAAGAAGCATTTACGTCACACAAATGCCAGACAATGACGATTTCCAACAAGAGAGAACCCAATCATCTTTGCTTGATATTCAATGACATTATTATTGAATCTCACACTAACATTTTGGAGGTTACCATTGACTAGAAGTTGAACTGGACCAGCTATATAAATGCTGTGCTACAAGAGCAGATTTGAAGCTGGGAATTCTGAGGCAAGTAACTCACCTTCTGACTTCTCAAAGGTTGTCTCCCACCTACAAGGCAGAAATTTGAATTGTGATGGATTACTCGTGTGGAGTGCAGCACCAGAAACACTCAGGATGTTTGACACCATTCTAGACAAACCAGCTTGCTTGACTAGCAATCTAACATCTTCAATGTTCACCAACGATGCACAATAGCAGCAGTACATACCATCTGTAGGATGCATTGCAACAGCTCACCAAAATTCCAAAACAGCATCTTCAAACTTCTACTATCTAGAGGACAGGGCAGTAGATACATAGGAAATCCACCACATGACAGATACCTTCCAAGTCTCACACAACCCTGACAGACTGGCATGGCCTGCCCTCCTCTGCTGAGCCTGGGGAAGAGGCGCCACCCTATCCACCAGGACATCCAAGTTCCTGCCACAAAGTAGGACATTGATAACCCCCTTTCTGACATGTTTGGGGCAAATGTCAGGAACTATGCAGAGCAGCTCCAGACTGATAAAATCCCAGTGTGCTCTAAATATGATTCAGGCACAAGGGATGCTGTTGAATTCTGGGATATCCTGGCAGTGTTGGGTCATTCTGGGAATGGCAAATTGCAAGATTGGCCTGGAATTAAATGTGTGGGATGCCACGGGGTGGGACTGGTAATTAATGAGGCGACTTTAGTAAGACACAACAAGAAAACATAGCCCTTGTGCCAAAAAAACTCTCCAAAGAACTCAGCATAACTTGCATATAGACAAAAAAAATGAAAGATTCAGCCGAGGCTTTTTTTTAAAATAGGATTCAGTTTGAAGAGTCAGTGAGTATGTCAATAGTCTTGTGTGCCTGGAGAGACAGTGGCAGACAGAATCACATCTGGTGAATGGGCAGAAAGCCTGAAAGAGAACATTTGCAAACTCAGTTGTGTAAGAAATTATGGAGTAAAGTTAGGAGTGAAACTTCACTGTGATTTAGTACCTGAAAATGATTTGTTGAATAAAGGATTGAATAGTTTTTTTTGTTGCTTAAGTTGAGATCTTTCTAAATTGTCATAGATATATACAGAGATTGGTAGAAAGAGAGAGAGAGAGAGAGAGAGAGAGAGAGAGAGGGGCGCTTTTCTTTAGTGTAATAGGAGTATTTTGTTCTTTTGTTAAAAGAACATTGGCAGCCTAACGTGAATATGTCCAGTGCCTGACCACCACAGTAACCAAACTACAAAAATTAAGCTCATGATCTATCAAGACAGGCTTCAGTCTGGGATCTGAATTGTCTTGTATTACCATCACCTGGCATCATAACATGTCCACTGACAAACAAATACTGACAACTACAAGTTGGTTGAATCATCAGCTTCCCTTGGGATTGCCTGAGGTATCTTTTCCAGCGGTCATTCTCTACAATCTTGAACTTCGCATGTTTAACCTCGCATCTCCCATTTTTGCTACTCTGAAACTGTAACTTACTTTTACTCATCATCTGGAAGAGACCTAGAGTTTTATAGGTGTGGCTTTTTTTTTGTCAAGGCTGAGCACAGCTTCTGCTTGAGGCTTTTTTTGTTTCATAGCACTGACTATGGCTGTTAGTATTTGTTATTTTAACTACTTTTCAAGTTGGCTTGCCATGTATGTCTTTAGAATGTTTTTTACCTTATAAAGTGGATACATTCTTTTGCTGTTCTTGTGGTAAGATTGTCCATCCCGTCTCAATCAGTGATTCTTCCTGATTCCTGCTTCCAGCACAATCTGAATAGATTTTTCTAAAGTCAAATATGTAAGTAGAACAACAATTCCGACAATGCTGTTTCTTACGAATTCTGATTTCAAAGCTCCATCATCACATTTTTATCACTGATTTGTGGATATCATCAATAAAATGATCTACAGATTCCCCTAGATGTTGAATTGTACTGCATCTAGGGCCTGTTTGCTTAACAGAGATAGAGGATGAACCTCTGCTGGTCTTAACGAGAAGAGGAAGGTTTCTTAACAGTATGTAGTTTTTTGCATGATAGCAATCGATATGAGTTACATAATCTTATTTGTTATATTTAACTAGCCTATCAGGAGTCAGGGATGACTAGTATGATGTCATGGGAATCTCTAATACAGGCTCCAATGGTAACCCCAACAATGCTGCAAGTTCTCATAGAGATCCAATGCATCTGTGGAGTCCACTACACCAAGTGAAAGAAGATGTACCAATCATTTGTAAAGTGCAACTCCCAGGGAGGTTCAGGGCAGGGAAGCAGTCTACACTCCTGAAAACTTAAATAAATTCATTTTTTAGTGTGACTACAGGGCTTGATTACAAAAGATGCAGATTAGAGTTGATGATATATTTAGATAGTTTCTGACATTTTCCATCTGCAACCCTCCCACATTTCTGGCTCTCCACCATCTCCAGATTAGGTGCTAGAAGCTGGATTTCTGATAGTTTAAAGCAGGTAAACTGCTGAAATGCACCAAGGCATAAGTGCTGGGATTATGGTTAAGTTTCCAGTGCTTCAGATTATCCTAAATGTTGTGGACATTGGAAATATTAAACAATGTTTTCTTTATTATAAAAAAAGTTTGGAAATAAGGATGAAGCCTGTTTAAAGGTGAGACATGCTTGGAGGTGGGAAATCATGTGACAGTATATTCCAGGAATACATCTAACCTGATTTAGTGATCATAATCCTGAATACAGAATTTTGGTTTCCTTATGAATAACAAAAACAGATTTTCTGTGAAGTCTCACTGAAAGTACGACTCGATTCATACCTTGTTTTGTTGGTTTACACCTAGAGTTAGATCTCAATTAATTGGTCTTCCTGGCTAGCTGGGTAATAATGACCTGCAAACTCCTGGAGCAAGAATATATTCTTATAAATTCTTTATCTCCCATTGGAAATGCTCCAGTAAAACAAGGCATTGGCGATTGATTACTCTACTAATGTTGAGGAATTTTTAGAAGGCCTCAAAAGGAGTCAGACTAAGCCTCGATAAGGAAGTAAAGACATTTAAGATGATATATAAATGCACTTTTTTCTTCTTAATAACAATAAATCATTACTAATAATAAATTGTAAATTTCACTCTAGTAACTACAAATGGTTGAAAGCTTGCTCTCCTTATTGGGTCTAAAGATCCCACATGATAGTAAATCTGGAATATAAAGCTAGTCTTAGTTATGGTGAATATGACAACTATCACGATGTAAAAATCCAACCATCAGTTTCAGCTAACCGATCAAGGATTCTGCCTCCCAAGTTAGTACAAATCTGGGCAAGCTCTAGCAACAACTTGTTATCAGTAATTTTCAAACTGATATTAGGAAATTCTTCTTCATGTAAAGTGATCGGTATTTGAAATGAAATTTCAGATAATGTTGGACAGACAAAAATCTCAGAATCATTTAAGAAATAATTGGATGCAATACTGAGTGGACATTAAGCTCTGTCTGGATGGATAAACAAAGAAAGGCCTTCCTCATATATAATTCACTTGTTTTCCTGTTCCCTTACTACTCAGTTAAGGACATTCAATACATTTGTTAGGGAACCTTCCTGATTTTCCCCTGTATGTTGTGCCCAAATTTGCCCCAATGTATAATAAATCTTAATTAGTTTGTTAAAAGATGGCATATGAGAGAATCAAGATTTATATTCTGAATTTCCAATGCATTTTCAAAGCAAGGGAAAGATCTATCATCACAGTCCCTCCACCTCTTTCCCAGTACATGTACATAAACTCTGTATGTCTCTGTTCCCTTAGACAACATTATGCCAATTTTTGCATTTGCACTGGCAAACTCTCTGAGCCTATATTGTGGCTTAATTAATGGTAGGGTTTTGTTGTTGTTGTTAATAAGTCAGATTGTTTT
Source organism: Ginglymostoma cirratum (assembly GCA_024137785.1). Classification (NCBI taxonomy): domain Eukaryota; kingdom Metazoa; phylum Chordata; class Chondrichthyes; order Orectolobiformes; family Ginglymostomatidae; genus Ginglymostoma; species Ginglymostoma cirratum. Next base: position 55,187,213 of record JAHRHZ010000012.1, read on the forward strand.
GGTATATTTTATATAGCTGGCATTCTTTACGTCAAGATTTTCCAGTTTCAGCTAACCGATCAAGGATTCTGCTTTCCAAGTTAGTACAAATCTCAGCAAGCTCTAGCAACAAATTGGAAACATGCTGTGCCATTGGCAACAGTTTCATTATATTGGAGCTTATTTACTTTCACAAACCTACCACAAGTCAGTCATGGACAGTGTCACATATATGTAGGAGTACAACAACATGCCAAAACACTAAACTCAAGCATGTTATTGCTTAGATCACAATTTAAGAGATCTGAGTCACTTTTTCCTTCACAGGGCATTTAATGTGTAGTTAACAAGTATTGCCTGACAAAAGGAGGCGGCATACCATTTTCAAGGCCCAGTAGGAACTGACCTACTGGTTGGGAATACATTTGAGAGGAGGACAAGTGCACAAATTTAGGCATGGGAGATCTACTAGAATCCACCATGTATTATGACCACTAAGTAAGTTTCACTTACTATTATTCCATGACATTGTGCACTAAACTTGAGAGAAGGAAAAAATGCTGAGAATAAAAGCTCATTGAATTTCAATTTCGCTAATCATGATCCTGAAGTTTAAAGTTCTTAACAGCACCCACAGAAAATCCTCAGACCCAAAACATGTTGCCCTCCCAGCTCAAGAAAGAAATGTGACATTTGAGGATATCAGTAAGAATTTGAAGTGTGAACTACAACCGCTGTATATAGGACCAAATTTTAGACATTGTTAAGAACACTAAACACATTCTGTACCTGTGCAGCTGTACATGTGAGCAAAATATATAATTGTAAACTTGCCATTATACTGTTACATATACTGCCGGTCACTTTACCGGACACATCTGTTACTGTTCACTTCCTGTAAATTGTTGCTCAATATAAATGATTCAAACAGTAGGGTTACCATTTCAAAATTTGTGGATAGCATCAAATTGCAGGGAATAGTTGATGCAGTAAAGATGTTAATAAACATGCAGAATAGATTTGTAATTGGAGCATGAATTTCATGAAATTGATAAGCACGAGGTCATACATTTTAGTAGGGAGAATAAAGAGTCCACATAAACTTTTACAAACCAAATTAATGACTTGGATGAGTATATGCATATATATGGATGCATATTTGGTCGCTACTGATACAAAGATAGCTGGGAAAATACATTGTGAAGAGGACGTAAAAATTCAGCAAAGAATCTTACATAGGTTAAGTGAATGGGCAAAAGAATTGTTGGAAATGAGCACATGGAGAAAATGTAAATTTGTCCATTTTTGCAGAAAGAATAGAGAAGTAGCATATTATTAAAATGGAGAGAAATTGCATAACTCTGGCAAAAACACATTTGGACGTCCCCCTACGTGAATCATAAAGCTAGTTTGCAGGTACAGCAAGTGCTTAGGAGGTTTAGGAATGTTATTTATTGCAAGGGGAATGGAATATCACAGCAGGAAAGTGTTGCTACAATTCTATAGGGTGTTGGTGAGGCTACATCTGGAGTCCTGTGCACTCTTTTGGTCTCCTGATTTAAGAGATGTAAGTGCAATAGAGGCAGTTCAAGTGAGGTTCACTTGACTGATACCTGGGATAGAGAGGTTACCTTGTGAGGAAAGGTTACAGGTTGCCTTGTACGCAGTGGTGTTTAGAAGAATGAGAGATGCTCTTACTGAATTATTCACTCTATGGAATGCTGAGGGGACATCCAGGGTGATGCTGAAAGAATGTTTCCCTTTCTGGGAGAGATGAGAACTGGCAGATACAGTTTAAAAATAAAGGGATTCCCATTTTTTTAAAAATGCACCCATTCAGACCTTCAAGGCAGGAATTGTCACCTTCTAGTTTCTCTCTGCCGTGCTAAAAGCGCTATGAAGCAATATTTGCCCAGCAATAACCTGCTCAGACAAACCTAATTTGGGTTCTATCAGGGCCACTGAACTCCTGACCTCATTACAGCCTTGAGTCAAACATGGACAAAAGAGCTAAGTTGTAGAGGTATAGTGAGAGTGACTGTTCTTGACATCAAGGCTACATTTGACTGAGTATGGTGACAAGCAGCCCTAGCAAAACTGGAGTCAATGGGAATCTGGGGAAAACTCTCCATGGGTCAGAATTATATCTGGTACACACGAAGATGTTTGTGGTTTTCGGTCATGAGTCATTTCAGCTCCAGGAAATCTCTGCAGGAGATCTACAGGATACTGTGCTAGGTGCAACCGTCTTCAGCTGCTTCATCAATGGGCTCTCCTCCATCATAAGGTCCAAAGTGGTGATGTTCAATGATGATTGCACAACGCTCAGCATCATTCACGACACTTCAGATACGGAAGCAATACTTTATTAGTTTTAAAACCTTTTGAGATATCTGATTGTGTATTCTTTTTAAAGTTTCAATTTTCCAAATCTCTAATTCACACGGACTTACTTGTCTGGACAGAAGTGAAATACAGATCAGCTGTGCAAGGGTGTAAATGCTTGTCTGATTCAAACAATACCAACAGGAAGTGGGTGGTATGTTTAACCATTTATATTTAACTCTGTCCTAGTAAGTATTTATGTATCATTAAAGATTCTAGACCTTTTGATAGATGGAATATTAATTCATAATTAATGTCATAAATTTCAGTGCAAAATACATTACACAACCACAATTTCTGATAACTCTGACAATTATAATGTCAGTTGTTATTCTGTAACTCTTGGCTGTCAGCAAGAAAATGTATTTTTAATAGTATCTGACTAAGAATTGTGGTCAAATTTGCTATTGTTTTGTGTGTTTTCCTGTCTTTCATTTGATGTCTACAGTATTTTTAAACCAAAGTGCTAATGTTCCCTTTCAACAAATTACTCCCCGAAAAATCTTTCAAAATTCCCTCTTGACTAGGAAATCACAAGAAATACAAGTAGATATAGACCACACAGCCTTCTCCGCCATTCAATGTATCACAGCTGAGCTTGGGCTTTAAGTCCAATTTTCCTTCCAACTCCTTACGTCCCTTGATCCCTGGAGAGACTAGAAAATCTGTCTAATTAAACACATTCAAAGTGGAAATGTAGAAATTCCACAAAGCTCTGGTGCAGAGATTTCCAAACATTCACAACCCTTTCAGTGATGTTGAGTGAAGAAGAAATTGACCCCAAAATTTTCTTTAGGTATCACCACACTAGTTCCAAATTGCTGGAGGTAATCTGTCAAATTTACTGGAAAATTCCCATCACTTCCAAGGTTTCCAAATTAGTCTCACAAAAGGATGGAACTCTACCCTTCGTTACAATGTTAGTAACATCACCAAGTGGCTGCAGGAGATGGGCATCCTGATGTTGAGCAGTCTGATTGTATGGAACAAGACTAAGGGTTGACAGACAAATGAATCAAGTCATCCAAGTCTCCAGACGAGTACCAATAAATCAATTAAGCAAAGCAGTCTGAATACCCGAAGAAAAAGGTATAAAAATAGGTCATTTCTTTATATAGCAAGCTGTAGAGAACAGAACACACAATCACAGGAGTCCTAGGGCAAGAGACAGTGGTGGAATTTCCTGGCAAACCCAATGTCACTGCTTAGGAGGTGCTGAACTTTACAGATTTAGAAGGTGCCAGGCATCAGGCAGCCTAATGCAAGTTCATTTTTTTTCCCCCAAAAGCCCTGTACATTCTTTAGGGTCCCCACCGGAAGTCCTAGATTGGGTTGGATACCAGTGTAGTATCAACCATGACCATGGCAACAAACTGTTCCCATTCCCATCAGTCATAAATCAGTCATGGCACTCAAGTTTATGTCAACACACAGTGAGAAGACACTGCAGATAATTTTCTCAATTTAAAGGCCTTGAGAATTAAATTGTTTGACAGCTTTACAGTTCCAATTAATTCTTTTTTTTCAAAACATAGAATCATGTTTTTAACAAAGTATACTTGACCTTTCCAAAATGATACTTTCTGTCCAAAATTGTACACTTCCTCTCAAAGTAACTCCTGCAAGGTCTAAACCCTGAAAAGTCGTGCTTTGGACAGCCACTAAAAAACAATTCTAGACGGCCACATTTTAACATGAGTAGATGTCTCTACAAATAATGGACATGCAATATACAACTGCAATATAGTGGGTGGTGGCTACAGTGGAGGGATCTGCAGAAGCAGGACTCCAGCATCCTTCTGATCAAGCCAGAGATCCTTTCCAGTGTTATGGCAATTCAGAAAACTCAGTTCTGATGATCTGACTGAAAAAAAAACACATTCTTGAAGGAAATAATATGAATTAGTTTTCATATACAAAGTTATTCTCAACAGAATAGCTAGAAATGGCACAGAAGGAAAAAAGCACAGGAAGGCAAGGAAATAATATTAACCAATAAATTCAAGGGATCATGGTGCATTAGTACATTAACATCCAAGAAAATGTACAAAACCGGAGGAAAAATGTGAAATCGATGGGGAGTTTTTTAACTTATTTAACTCTTACAGTGCTAATCAAACTGGCACATAATGAGTGTCGTTGTAAAGAAAAAAACAAAAATCCACAATGTTAAAAATACTTCTTTGCTTCAGTGTCAAACTAACAATTTGCATACTCTCCCCCACTTTGGTCACTGCAGAAAGATCCAAGTACATAACAGTACATGTTTAAACAAGACTTTGAAACTACTGCCAGTAAGTGGAAACTTTTGGACAGGCCCACAAACATTGAAAACAAGAGCTACTTTTGAATTTGCAATACAGATAGCAAGCAGTTTTCATTTCAGAACAAACATGGTAATGTAATGTTAAAAGCAGAGTTCATGGCTGAGGTCCTAAATTATGACTTGGAATCTGTTTTACCAAAGAAGATGCTGCCAAAGCCAGAGTGAAGGAGAAGGTAATTTATCTTCCAATTCTCTTTAAGTATAAGGGAGGTACCAAAGGACTAGGGAATTGTACATGTTACAGACATAGTCAAGAAAAGGGGCTAAGGAAAATCCAGCAAGTAAAGGTTTTAGCTTGATGCTGGGAGTGTCAGAAATTATAATCCAGAGCAAAATTAACATTCACTCGGACAAATTGGAATGAATTAAAGAAAGCCGGTATATAATTTTCAATTACCAATTGCGTTGAACTAAATTGGTTTAATTTTTGAAGAGGTAAGAGAGAAGGTTGGTGAGGATAATGAGGTTGTGATGTCATGTACATGGATTTCCAGGGCATGTTCCATAAAGAGAAATATAATGTATTTGCCAGAAAAGTTGAAGCTAACAGTGGAAAAGTAATAGCAGAGATATGATGTTGGCTGAGTAAGTGGTGGAAGGTATACAATGATGTTCCCTGACAGCTGATGCTGGTCAGCCTTCTTGACATATATGAATTTCTTAGACCTGGATGTACAGGGCATAATCTGAACATTTACAGATGACATAAAACTTGAAAGCACTGTGAACCATCAGCAAGATAGTTAGAGATTTCACGACAATATAGGCAATTAAATACCAAGAAACAAGAAGTGAAAACTTGTGGTAGGAAGAAGAATTAAAGTAAAGAATAAAATTTTTTCGGGAATACAGTGAAACCAGGAGGTGTGAAATTATTGAAGATGGCAGGGCAGTTTGAGAAAATGGCACAGTGCAGTAACGAAATTGGCACTGTAGGATACATATTCACAAAACAATTGCTCCTAGTTCCTTCCAAATAATGTAACAATATAGCACATGCACATTAATGTAATTAAACCTCTGGTAGCATTTTCCACCAGTAAGAATTTTAAGAGAAGCTCTGGACAACCTTTTCCCAAATTTTACGCAATGGTAGATACTTCAAAACATCATTTAAGTTTACACTCCATGACTTGCAGTCTCAAAATATATTGAGACAATGAAATGTCTTGATTCAAAGTCTTTCAATGGGGTGTAATTCTTGCTGCAGTGTGGTAAGGTTAAAACAGTACAACACAAGGATATGTTACTTTTACTTTATTGGTCAGGCTCAATTGAATTAATTGACAAAACTCAATATTTGGAAAATATTAGATTGGAAAGTCACATTTTCAGAAGTAGGCAATGTGTGTTGCGACTTTCGTACTTAGCATTGACCAACTGGTTAATTTCTGTGGTAGGCAAAATCTCTTTTTGGTATTCTATATAAAGCTGGCGAAAGCCAGAATTAGTTTCATGACTTTTACCCAAAAATGAGTCATTCATACTTGCTAAGAATCCACAGTATTAAGCATGTCTGCCACACATTACTAAAAGGCCAATGGCTGTTTTCCTGTTTACACATATGATTGCAATTACTTAAATTACTCACCATATATATTCATGAGGCTCAACAAGCCTTTTTTTGAAAATTCAGTCACAGTATATGGCCATAGCTGACTAAACTGGCATTCACTGCTCATTTGTAATTGCTCTGGAGGGCAGTTAAGAGTTAATCATATTGCGGTGGATATGGAGTCACATGTAGGCAAGACATGGCAAGCATGGCAGATTTCCTTCCCTGAAGGAATAGTGAACTTCCACTACCATTCACAATGACAGTAACATATATTATCCACAAGATGCACTGTGACAATTCACCTAAGCTCCTGATCTAAGTAGTTGTACAGAACATGAGAAAATGCAAATGTAATATTACATTAGTCAATAATCATAATATTGGAACAGATGTAGAACATTCAGTCTCTTGAGTCTGTTTTAGAAATTTAAATCATGATTAGTCTGTACCTTATCTCCATTTATTTGCCATTGATCCCTTGATACACTTGCTTAATAAAAATAATGGCAATTTTGGTCTTGAATATTTCAATTTATCCATCGACCACAGACTTTTCTGGGAGAGAATTCCAGACTTCCACTCTCATTTGTGAAAAAGTGCTTCCTGAATTCACTGATGAATGAGCCGAACACAATGGGATTTTTTCTTTTTTACATGGAGTTAGGAACACGAATCCAACCCAGAAGTGCAAGGATTCCTGAAAACTACCCCATATTTTAAAGATGCTGGATAAAGTGTCTATCAGCCAATCACTGCTCACCTTGTAGGAAGCTGACCAATAACCCAAGAGGATAGTGGGTACTGCACTCAGTCTTCCAGGGTGGGACATTTGGGGACACAACCACACAACTAGAAAGCCATGAACTGTAAATTCATCAAGGCCACACATTTAAAGGGACTCCAGCAGGTTAAATGACCTTGGTTAATTGAGTAAACCAGCCTAGTTTAAATTTTAAAATTAAAAAAAGCTCATGGCAATCAATGGTTAGTCATCATCTAACTGGTGCATTATCCATGGCATCACTTCCAATAATCAGAGTCTACTTTCAAACCAATTAAATTATTAATGTTGTTTTCACTTGACTTGGTAAATTGGCCTGATGGGAGTGAGATAAAAAGTTTTGACAAAATTTTTTTTCATCGATACTCAGAACTATTGATTTGAAGAGAATTTATTTTAAACAAAACTCAGCAGCTACCTTGGTAATAATTGTACCATGTCTCCCAAAATTGTAACCCCATTATTTAAAAGTATAAGACCAGCTAGCATATTGGAATATGATCATCAGCTAACTTCCTTGTAATAGCACACAATCCTGACTCAAAATCAGACAGCAGTTCCTTCATGCTGCAGGGTCAAAATCCTGGAACTTCCTCTTTCATGTTGTGGGATTATGTTTACTGCAGGTATTCAAGAAAGTAGACCATTGCTACTTGAAGGACAATTAGGGATAACCAATAAATGCTGGCCTTGACAGATAGCCACTCCTCTTAAGTTAAAATGATCATAACTGTGCCTTTACTACAGTGAAATCTTCAGAGATAAAACCATAAAAAGTGACTACAAATGCATAAAATGAAGTAGAGAGTTCCTCCAAAACTAATTCTTTAGATACTGTATAAAAGGAAGCAAAGAAAGGAGTAGAAAATTGAAAGAGATAATACGAAACATGGAGTCCAAGGAGCTGAAGGTTCAACAATCAGAAAAATATATATCTGGCAATGACCAAGGCACTGGAAATGACAACAGCAAACATGGTCCTGCCAACACTGCAAAATCCTCCTAACTAATAGTTGGGGGCCAGTCACAAAACTGGGAGAGTTGTCTCACAAACTAGTCAAGTAGAGTTAGACATTATTACAGTCATAGAATCATATTTTACAAACATCCCAGAAAACAGTATCACCATCCCTGGGTATGTCCGATCCATGGACAGCAGAGGTGATGGCTCAGTAGTATATAACCAGGAGAGAGTTATAAAGACAAAGAGTTATAAAGCTATACGGCATGGAAACAGATCCTTCAATGTAACTCATCCACTCCAACCAGACATCCCAATCTGACCCAATCCTATTTGCCAGTATTTGGTCCATACCCCTCTAAATCTTTCCTAATCATATACAGATCCAAATGCCTTTTAAATGTTGTAATTATACTCACCTCCACCACTTCCACTGGCAGCACTGCCCGCTGGTGAAAAAATTACCCCTCAGGTCCTTTCTAATCTTTCTCCCTTCATCTTAAACCTCTGCCCTCTAGTTTTGGACTCACCCACTCTAGGAAAGAGTCCTTGGCTATTCACCCAATCCGTGGCCCTCATGATTTTATAAACCTCTATAAGATAACCCTTTGGCCTCCAACACTTTAGGGATAAAAGCCACAGCCTATTCAACCTCTCCCTATAGCTCAAACCCCCCAGTCCCAGCAACATTCTTGTAAATCTTTCCTGCACCCTCTGAGGTTTAACAACATCTTTCCTATAAGGGCAACAAGAACTGCATGCAGTATTCTAAAAGTGGTCTCACCAATGCCCTGTGCAGCCACAAAACAACATCCCAATTCTTCAATGTTCTGACCAATGAAAGCAAGCATGCAAACACTTTCTTCACCACCCTCCCCAAAGGAAAAACATGCCTGCGCTCATCTTCACCAGCTTGCCTGCCACTGATGCATCTGTTCATGTTAGTATCAGAAGGACAGACCACTGTATAGTCCTCATGCAGACAAAATTTTGTTTTCACATTGAGGATACCCTCCATCATGGGATACATTTCAAACCGATCTAGTCACTCAATGTTAGACATCAATGGAGGGACTGTGGGCCATTGGTAATGAAATTGTGCTCAACTAATCTGCAACCTCATGGCCCAACGTATCCCCTACTCTACCATTACAATCAGTTGGATGATCCATCTCAGGTACCTCCAGGGTTCCCCAGCATCACAGGCACCAATCTTCAGCCAATTCCATTCAGTCCACTTGCTAAGAAGAAACAACAGAAGGTGCTGGATACCACAAAGGCTATATTCCAGCAATTGCCCATAAGACTTCAGCTCCAGAACCCATTATACCCCAAAGCAAGAAATTCCAGTACAGCTACAACATTGACATGTATCTGTCAATGTGGAAAATTACCTGGTATGTACACAAAAAGCAGGACAAATCACCAGACAATTTCCACCTGTTCAACCTACTCTTGATTTCAGTAAAGCGATGGAAAGGGTTATCAACTTTGCTTTCAAGCGACACTTGCTTAGCAACATTCAACTTCCTAATGCTCAGCTTGTATTCTGCCAGGGCTCCTCAGCTTCAGCCCTCAATACATCCTTAGTTCAAAAATGAATACAAGAGCAACATTCCAACAGGGAGAAAAGAGTAACCTTGAAGCCAACAACAGTTACATCTGGTCAAATCTGGCTTTAAGAAGCCTGAACAATATTTCCTTCCATCATAAGGTCAGGAGTGGGGAATGTTCACTCATGATTATACAGTGGTCAACACCACTCGCAACTCCTCAACACCACTACTGAAGCAGTCCATGTCTAAATGCGACAAAACCTGAATAATATCTAGGCTTGGACTGAAAAGTGGGAAATAACATTTGTAACACACGATAGCCAGGCAGTCACCATCTCCAACAGAGAGAACTAACCAGCACCCCTTGATGTTCAATAGCATTACCTTTACTGACTCCCCCATCATCAATATCCTGGGAATTACCAAAACCTGACCTGGTCTAGCATATAAATACTATGGCTACAAGTACAGGTCAGAGGCTAGGAATCCTGCAGCAAATAGCTCACCTCCTGACTCCCCAAAGCCTGTCCACCACCTACAAGTTGGAAGTCAAGAACGCGCTGGATGACTCCGCACTTGCTTGAATGAGTGCTGCCGCAATAACACTCACGACACTTGACACGGTCCAGGTCAAAGCAGCTTGATCGACACCACATCCACAAACAAACATTCGGTCTGTCCACCACCAACATTCTGCAACAGCAGTATGTACCAATCTCATTAGATGCACTGCAAAAATTCACTGAGGTTGTTTAGAAAGCATCTTCCAAACCCACAACCACAGCATCTAGAAAGACAAGGGAACACCACCATTTGCAAATTCCTCTCCAAGCCACTCACTACCCTGACTTGGAAATAAATTGCCATTCTTTCAGTGTTATTGGGTCAAAATTTTGGAACCCAGGTGGCAGTTTGTCACTACCTTCAAGGGTGACGAGAAATTGGCAATAAATGCTGACCTAGTCAATGAAAAACATATCCCCAAAAGGCTTTTATTTTAAAATGCCACAGGTAGCAGGAAAGAATTCTAGAGGAATTGTAGTGCTCAAGGTTATAGAGAAGGGCAAGACCATGAAGGCATTTAAACAAAAGAAGGATCATTTTAAATTGGAGTATTGTAGAGATTGGATGATATGACAACAAGCATTAGTGTGGGATAGATAATATGCAGAATAGGTTTTCTTTTAAAATGAATTAAAATTTATGGAAGTTGGAAGGTGGGAGTCTGGCCAAGAGAACGATAGAATATTTGAGACTGCAATCAACAAAAACAATTTTCTTTAAGTAAATGTGCATGTAATATCTTAATGCAGATAAACAATGCACTGCACTGCACTGCACTGGACTTGATGAAATGAGAGTTCATTTTTTCTAATAAAGTAATATCAGCAGAACAAAAGTATTCCCAAGCTGATTCCCAGCCATGATTTCTTTCAAACCCTTCTGTGAAAATTAAATTTTCCCAGTTATACTATTCCCCATCATTTGAAGAAGTACTAATGAGAGCAAGAGCACGAAATATATGTACACTGGAGAATTTAAACATTTATCAACAAATATAGTTTGGTGGTAGCCACCACTGATTGGGCTAGCCAAATCCTGAAACACACAACTGCCACACTGGACCTATGTTAGGTAGGGTGAGAACTATCTGAGGAATTAAACTTCTTTCCCTCATTCCCATTTGTTGCATACATGAAGCTGAGATCATTGAAGCATTCACGTGCTCAAAGAGAAGCTAGAACCTATGCCAAAATTCTTCATAATTTCCTTAAATCTGTAACTTGCACCTTGAAGTCTATACCGTAACCAAGTTTTGCTCAAAAAAAAATGGAAACTTTGGTAATTATAGGTCGGCTTGTCTAATTAATGTTTTAACTGAGCTCTTAGATATTGCATCTTAAAAATAAAATTAGGTGTATATAATGAAATACTTGGATTAATCAATATTGATCTATTTATTAAGTCCATAAAAAAGCTCAAAGAAGTGATTGCTGAAAGAGATTTTGGAATGTAATAAATTCAGTTCATATGAATTCTCAAAATTATATAATAAGGTGATCTATAAATGCTTGATTAACCTGATCATTTTCATCCAAGTGCTGCATAATGTGTTACAGAATATGCAGTAAATTACTATGATGCTGCAGTAAAATTAGAAAATATGTACGGCAGTCCATTTAGTATCTCTGGAGTTGTTCTGCTGCAAATTTACATCTTAAACATTTACTTGGCCGTTCCCTTCACCAGACTGGCTTACTGTCCATTCCTAACATATACTTACATTTCAGTTTTCAATTTCCAGTAGAGTTATAAATAAAACGATGGCACTGATTGTAACTGTTTCCTGTGCCTATCAAGTACTCCTTCAACTTAACTGCACCATGTTTGATATTGGCTCTGATAATTGTACGTACGCTATTGGATCTATGCTCAGCAGCTATCATGGATATGTTATAACTTCAGCAAACATCCTTTGACATCCTGGAGGAAAATTCATACATTCCCTGAATAAAATAATGAAGGCACAGTTGAATGCCTTAAAATGTAAGCATTATATGTAAGTACTGCCTGGGAAGCATGGTTTAATTTCCATTTTTCTTTGTCAAAGCTCATGAATATGCTGAATGCTGTTGGATTAATAGGCCTTCAAATCCATGAATGTACTATTATTACACAAGGGAACATGGATGAAGTGATTGATTATTATTTGTGAACTCAAAACTTGGGAAAATAGAGTGCCTTTTGTCATATAGGTAACAACACAGTGAAATCCTTGATGCAAGTATACAGTGCTGACAAACCAATGTTAATAAAGTCCCCTGGAATGATGCCAAAGCATAAAAGCGGAGGACTGTTGTGAATTTGACAGGGTCAGGTCGGGATAATTGTTACAGTCTAGCATTCAACAATCACACTTGTTTGATTAAAGTATACAGGACGAGGTCCAGATACATTCAGATAGCAATGTCCATACATTCAAATTTTAGACTGTTCCAACTTCACCCTGTTTAGTATCTCACCGCTTTTGTAAATCACAATATGCATGGTCCATATGTAAATTACAACAGCTGAAAATTATACTTTCAAGAATCATCTGTAAAGTGTGAGGTTAAATAACAAAAACTGCTGGTTCAAGAATCAAGATAACAAGCATGGGGCTGGATGAACACAGCAGGTCAAGCAGCATCATAGGAGCAGGAAAACTTGACGTTTC
>JAHRHZ010000012.1:55200968-55244558 GCA_024137785.1 Ginglymostoma cirratum
TTGACCTGTCCGTCCTCCCTGGACTGACCTATCTCCTCCCTACCCCCTCACCTACACTCACCTTTACTGGCTCCATCCCCGCCTCTTCGACTTGTCTGCCTGCTCTCCACCTATCCTCTCCTCTATCCATCCTCTATCCGCCTCCCCCTCTCTCCCTATTTATTTCAGAACCCTCTTCCCCTCCCCCATTTCTGATGAAGGGTTTAGGCCCGAAACGTCAAGTTTTCCTGCTCCTATGATGCTGCTTGACCTGCTGTGTTCATCCAGCCCCATGCTTGTTATCTCGGATTCTCCAGCATCTGCAGTACCTTTTATCTCTGGCTCAAGAATCAATTTGAATGCAAGTTTGCATTTATAACCTAGGTTCCTGTAACCATACTTTTACAACCCATAATGCTTTTCGTTATGGATAGTTTGAGATCATTTCACATTTCAAATATGAATTAGAGGATGTTGCGTGTATATAAAAATTAAGGTACCCTGTATTTTCAGCAAAGGCTTCCTACCTTCTCCAGCTTTAATAAAATCCTTGATTCACTAATTGAGCGAAAGTACTAAGTTGCATTTTTAAGAAACACAACTAGAACTTCAAGTGAGTACTTACAAAATCTCCATCCAACCTTGTAACCTCTCTGCATGTTTCTATCTGTAATAGTAGTGTGTGTTATTGTAAAACCAATCCAACAGTGATATATTGGAATCATCAGTCTCCAACGCATTTCTGAACTCCAGAAAAACAAAGGTGTGCAGCTTGACTTTGACTTAATTGTTGCATTTAGCAGTTTCTAGAACACTTCACCAAAACAGCTATTATAAGGCTGTCAAACCATCACAATGTTGGATTCCAGCTGAACAGACTGAGGAGAGGAAATATTGGGTGGATTCTCCCAGCAGTTTGCTTTTATAATAACAACCCAATTCAAGTTGTGCCAACAGTGTTATCCTGCTTTTATACTTGCGTTTACTGGGTTTGACACAGGATAAAGTATTTTAAAATAATCAAATGATGTGAAAACTGTAAACTTGTATTAACTATTGCACTCAAAAGCTTGTTATTTCTAATCAAGATTGACACCTGTCTAAGAAATGTTATTTTTCTTCACAAGGATTACCTCTGTTGTCAAGAGGGCCCTTGGGCAGGTCTACTCTATTTCATTATTTTCTGCTCTCATTCCTCCATTTCACAATTGGAATAAGATTTATTAGCCCTCATCTTCTCTTTCACTGCCCTAAATATTTCACCACAGTATCTTCTGAAATTTCTGATTGTTCATGATTCCATAACCAATTACATCTTTCTCTCCTGTCTCTGATTTCACTCCAAGACAGCTCAGTTCCTTTTCCACTAATTTCAACTTCTAGCAGTCCTATTTCAGTGACTTCACATGAATCCAGAAGACGCAACACCACTGCTCAGGGCCCCAAACATTCCTTTCACAAGAGACAAAAATGTATTTGTATTTGCTGCCTTGTATTCACTGTTCATGATGGTATCCTCTTCATTAGGGGGTCCAAACTCATTAAGTGACGATTTTACTCAGCCACTCTATTCAGTCCACAAGTGCAATGTGAGTTACACAGACTCGACAACAACCTTCCTTCTCATTTGAGTTCGATTTCTTGTCATGATCTCGTACTGGTTCCAAAAGAGTTCAATAGAAACTTCAACAATCTCCATACTTTGACATAGCCAACCCAAAACCCTTGTCTGAACACCAACATCAGCGACTGGAGCTACAACTTCACTTTCAAATACATTTAAAACGGATTTCTGACTCAGATTTGACGTCTCCCTGCTTTTCCTTGGATATCTTAGGCTCATAATAGTTTAAATACTAATCTAAGATGGAATATGTATATCTTTAAAATAATATACATCTAAAAGGGCCACACTTGAATATTGATTGTCTGTCTTCACAGATGTTGATTAATGCTTTGCATTTCCAACTTTTCCAGTTGTTTGAGTTCCAAAATCAGCTTTCTAATAAACATAATGAAAATTCACAACTTTCAGGGCAAGTTCTTCTAACGAAGGATCACTGGCCCTGAAATGTTAACTCTGACTTCTCTCCACAGATGCTGCCAGACCTGCTGAACTTTACCAACAATTTCTGTTCTTGGATTTGAGTCAATATTTATTGGTGATATCCACTAAACTTTATTTGAAAATGCTTTTAAATTGAAAACCAAAATTTTCAAGTTGTTAAGCCAAATGTTGCACTTTGATATTGAGAATACTCTCTATCGTGCAATGTGGTGCTACCACTCTCCTAAGTGGGATAGATTTCAAGCAAATCTAGAAGACTGAAGTGGAAGCATCCATGAGGCACGATAGGGCATTAGTAGCAGACTTTTACTCAATCACAAACTAACCTCACAGTCCTGCATTACCCCCCCCACCCCCTCCAGCAGTACCATCAAGTTGGGGATTAACTCTGGCTCTATGAAGAATGCTAACTAGATGCCAAGGGTAGTACCAAACCAAATGAGGCGCCAACCTATTGAAGCTACAGCACAGGACATGCATGCTACAGACAGAGTTATAATTCCATAACCATTAGATAAGATCTGGAGTCCAGCTGTATTCAATCATGAATTCTAATGGACAATTAAACAATTAAATAATTAAATAGAGGAAGAGATTCCACTAATATGCTGTCCTCAATGATGTTGAGCACAGGACAGTGTCGAAGACAAGGTTGAAGGATTTTTAACCATTCAGCCAGAAGTGCAATGCAAATTATTTATCACAGCCTCATCCTGATGTCCCTAGCATCACAGATGTCAATCTTCAGTCAATTCAATTCACTCCATGTGATAACAATAAACAGCTGAAGTGCATGGAATACTGCATGACTATGGGGCTTGACAACATTCCAGCAATAGGACTTTTGCGCTGGAACTAGCCACGCTCATCACCAAGCTATTCCAGTATAGGTACAACACTGGTATCTTCCAAATAAAAATGTGGAAAATTATCCTGTTATGTCCTGTCCACAGAAAGGCAGGTCAAAACCTGGCCAATTACTCCCCGATTAGTCTGGCCTCAATCATTTGGAGTGTGATGTATGTTATTATTGACAGTGCAGCCAAGCAGTACTTGCTCAGTAATAATCTGCTCACAGGCATTCAGTTTAGGTTCTACCAGAACCACTTAGCTCCTGACCCCATCATAACTGTGGACGAAATATGGACAAAAAGAGAGCAGAAAAGAAAATCTGAAGAGGAAAGATGAAAATGACTACCCTTGACTTCAGGACTGCATTTGACCAAGCGTGACATCAAGTAATTTTGAAAGTCCAAAGACATAACATGAGTTAGCCTCCCACACAAACTATAAAGACCTTAAGATTGAAGGAGGAACAGGTAATTCTGCCTGTCGAGCACGCTGTGCGATTCCATTAGATCATGGCTGATCAACTACCATACCATGATATTCCTGTCCTCTTCCCATATTCCTTGAAATCATTAGTGTTCAAAAATGTATCTATTTCTGCCTTGAAAATACTCAATGATTGAATTTCCTCTTAACAGCCCTCTGACATGAAGAATTCCAAAAATTCATCTGAATATAGAAATTCCTCCTCTTTTCAGGATTAAATGGGCTACCCCTTATCCTGAGATTATATCCCATGGTTCTAAACTCACAAGCCCAGGGGAACGATCCTAGTTGCATTTGCCCAGTCACACCAGTAAGAGAGAGGTGTTATTTCATTGAAACTCTAGAGAATACGGCCTAATCCTGCTATCCCAGTGGTTAATTTGATGAATCTCTGTTGCACTCCATCTCTAGCAGATGTATCCTTTCCTAGAAAAAGAAAGGACCAAAAAAAACTGTACTAAATGAGTATTTTGCATCAGTTTTTACTGTGAGAAGGATACGGAAGATATAGAACATGGGGAAATAAAAAGCAACATCTTCAAAAATGTCCATATTACAGGGGAGGTGGTGTTGGACAACTTAAAATGCATAAATGTGGATAGATTGCTGGGATCTGATCAGGTGTACCCTCTAACTCTGTGGGAAACTAGGGAAGTGATTGCTGGTCCCCTTGCTGAGATATTTGTATCATTGGAGGTTGGCTAATGTGGTGCCACTATTTAAGAAAGGTGCTAAAGGAAAGCCCAGGAATTATAGACCGGTAAGTCTGGCATCAGTGGGAGGCAAGTTATTGGAGGAAATCCTGAGGAACAGGAATTTAGTGTATTTGGAAAGGCAAGGACTGATTAGGCATAGTCAACATGGCTTTGTGCGTGGGAAATTAATATCTCCAACTTGAGTGAGTTTTTTGAAGTAGTAACAAAGAGGATTGATGAGGGAAGAGTATTGGACAAAACCTATATGGACTTCTGTAAGACGTTCGACAAGGTTCCTCATGGTAGACTGGTTAGCAAGGTTAGATCACATGGAATACAGGGAGAACTAGCTTTTGGATACAGAACTGGCTCGAGGGTAGAAGACAGAGGGTGGTGATGGAGGGTTGCTTTTCAGACTGGAGGCCTGTGACCAGTAGTGTGGCAGAAGGATCAATGCTGGGTCCACTGCTTTTTGTCATTTATATAAATGATTTGGATGTGAACATAGCAGGTATGGTCAAAAAGTTTGCAGATGACTCCAAAATTGGAGGTGCAGTGGACAGCAAAGGAGGTTACGCCAGTACAACATTACCTTGATCAGATGCTCCAATGGGTCAAGGAGTGGCAGATGGAGTTTAATTTAGATAAAGGTGATGTGTTGAATTTGGTAAGGCAAATTAGAGCAGGACTTTATATATACTTACTGGTAGGGCCCTGCTACATGCAATTCTACTAGTACAATTACAACGTTTAAAAGGCATCTGGATGGGTATATGAATAGAAAGGGTTTAGATAGATATAAGCCAAATGTTGGCAAATGGGACTAGATTAATTTAGGATATCTGGTCAGCATAGACAAGTTGGACCAATAGGTCTATTTCTGTACTGTACATCTCTATGACTATGACTCCAGGTATGGACTCACCAGGACTTTATGCGATAGATGCAAGACATATTCAATCTTCAATCCTGTACTCGAATGCAATGAAAGCCAACATATAACTTGTTTTCCTAATTGTTTACTGTGCCTGTATGTTGACTTTTAGAGATTCAGAAACAATGGCACCCGGCTCCTTTGGGAAACACTTCACAAAGTCTCATCATTGAAGAAATATTCTGCCTTGTTTCCTACCAAAGTGAATTATTTCACATTTATCCACATTATATTCCATCTGTCATTTTCTTACCATTCACTTAGTCTGTCCAAGTTCCCTCAAAGCCACCTTGCATCTCCCACCAAGTTTCTGTCATTGACAAATTTGGTCTCCACATCCAAATCATAATTTTGCAGATTGTGAACAGCTATTGAGAAAATTTGATTCCAAGACTGTATCAATCTTCCTTCCCACAGGCAATCTCCATTCATAGCCAGCATGGGGCTGGATGAACACAGCAGGTCAAGCAGCATCATAGGAGCAGGAAAACTTGACGTTTCGGGCCTAAACCCTTCATCAGAAATGGGGGAGGGGAAGAGGGTTCTGAAATAAATAGGGAGAGAGGGGGGAGGAGGCGTATCCGCCTCCCCCTTTCTCCCTATTTATTTCAGAACCCTCTTCCCCTCCCCCATTTCTGATGAAGGGTTTAGGCCCGAAACGTCAAGTTTTCCTGCTCCTATGATGCTGCTTGACCTGCTGTGTTCATCCAGCCCCATGCTTGTTATCTCGGATTCTCCAGCATCTGCAGTACCTTTTATCTCCATTCATAGCCCATCACTTTATATCAAGACAGAAATAATATATCAGTATTTGAACATTTCATCAAGACTACCATTTCGGCAGATCATGCCTGTTTTAGTTGGCACTGTCCATATAAATTTTGGCGGAATATACACAGTATGTGATGCCAATACAATTAGAGCAGAAGTGATTGTAGTAAAACAGATGTCAATGGGAATCAGAAGGTAACTCCACACTGGTTAGAGTCATACACACCTAGCACAAATGAAGAAGGTTGTGGTTGTTGGAGGTCAATCCTCAGTCCCATGGCATCACTTAGGAGTTCTTTAGAATTTAAAATAAACAACCTGTTCAGATATGTTACGAAGATGGGACTTGGAACCAGGCCTCCTGGCCAGAGGTAGGGACATTGCAACTGTACTACAGGAGGCCAGTTCTTTAGAATAGTGTACTAGGCCCAACTATATTCAGCTGCTTTGAAACTGATCTTCCTTCCATTATAAGTTCAGAAGAGGGGACATTCACTGATAATTGCACAATATTCAGCACGATTAGTGTCTCTTCAGACATTTAAGCAGTCCACGTTCAGTAAGTCATTGCAAAGATAGGCAAAAATCAATTATAGCCATCTTTAGCCAGAAATGCAAAGTTGATCTGCAACTCAGAGATAGTAAGAACTGCTAATGCTCAAGTCAGAGATAACAATGTGAGCTGGAGGAAAACAGCAGGCCAGACAGCATCAAAGGAGCAGGAAAGCTGATGTTTCGGGTCGGGACCCTTCTTCAAAAGAAGGTGAGTATATTCAAAGATTTTGCACAAACGTTCAGCACCATCCACAATTGCTCAAAGTGGTCTCTGCTCACATGCAGCAAGACCTGGAAAACAATCCAGGCTTGGGCTAAAAATTGGCACATGACATACATTCCACACAAGTACCAAAATATGACCATCTTTGACGAGAAAAATCTAACCACCATCTCTCAACTTTCAAACAGCATTACCATCACTGAATTCTTCACTTTCAACCATTGGCCAAAATCTAACTGGATTAGCCTTATAAATACTGTGACTACAAGGGCAGGTCAGAGGCTGGGAATTCTGAAGTAATTCACTTCATGATTTCTCATCTACAGGACAGGTGTAACAGAACATGCTTGCTTGGATGAGCATGGCTTCAAAAAAGAAAAAGGTTTCTAGAAGCTAAAGAGTCCAGGTGCATGAGAAAAGACTAAAAGTATGGTGTTTAGAGGGTCAGGCAATATCATGTTGAATGCTGTAGTAGGCTGGATGGGCCAAATGGTCTACATCTGCTCCTACTTTCTACATTTTTAATACCTAGGAATCTTATGTCTATCCAAGACAAAGTAGCTAATTTATTGGCACACTGTCATCACCTTAAACATTCACTCACTCCACCAGCAGCACATGAGTTCACAAACCTTCAAGATAAACTGCAGCAACTTATCACACAGTTTCTTTGACAGCATCTTCCTACCCGGTCATCTCAACTATCTAGGTCAAAGGCAGCAGATGCATGAAAAACAACTGCCTGCAAGGACCCTCCGAGTCACTTACTATTCTGACTTGTAATCATTCTCCCATTTTACCACCATGGCTCCGTCAAATTCCTCAAACTCTTGCAGATATACCACACGGACAGCAAATAACTCAAGAAAGCAGCTCATCATCATATTTAAGGATAATTAGGAATGGATAATAACTGCATGCCTTGTGAAAGGCAGATTCAAAGAATATAAAATTATCCTGATCAGCAGAGGCTTTAAAAAAAAGTTAGAACAGGATAAACAATGAGTTAAACAACTGCAAGAGTGCTGCCTGCAGTTCCAATCATTACACTATAGGAAATATGCCATTGGAAAACAGAGTACAAAGGAGGTTGCTGCCTGGACTGGAGAATGTTAGGTATGGAAAAGTACTGAATAGGCTAGTACAAAGCGAATGAATAGGGTGTATTTTTATATGTAGGTAAATTTGTAGGATCCTAACACCCTAGATCAGAAGGGAGCAGGAGTGGGCTGTCCAACTCTTGTTCACCATTCAGTATAATCATACGACTCAATACCCTGCTCCCACTTTCTCCCTTTATACTTTGATCTCTTTAGCCCCAGGATCTATGCATAATTCCTTCTTTAAAACATTCAATATCTTGGCCTCAACTGCTTTCTGTGGCAGAGATTTCTACAGGGTCACTACTCTCTGAAGAAATTTCTCAACTCAGTCCCAATGGAAATCTTTTCTTAGGGAAAGAGAGGTTTAAGAGGGAATTCAACTGGAAATGTTCGAACCTAGAGCATGGTGGGGTACCTGCAACTCACTGCCTGAAAAGATGGCAGAGGCAGAAACCCTTAATACATTTTTGAAAGCTTGGAATGCTTGAGTTCTTGAGAATGCTTGAAGGGTATGGACAAAGATGAAAAGTTGATTAGTCTTTATGTTTCCATGTTTGACTTGGCTGACAAGTTGTGCTAAATACAATGTAAATTTCTGATTCTATGTACTTAGACTTCCCCTGAATTGTAGGTATTTTAAAATCAACCTCTAGGATGCTGTGACACACCCATCAAGCAAGTAGAATTGGTCCTTCTGGTCCAGTGGTAGGGACTTAACATCTGTTATTTGGTAACACTCACTATGTTCCACCAGGGCCACTTGACCCCTGACCTCATCACAGCCTCGAATCAAAATGGACAAAAGAGCTGAATTCCAGATATGAGGTGAGGGTGACAGCCCTTGACATCAAGGAGCCCTAACAAAACTGGAATCAATGGGTGTCTCTGCTGTTTGGAGTCATACCTGACACAAAGGAAGATGGTCGTGATTGTTGGAGATCAGTCATCTCCACTCCAGGACACCTCTGCAGGAGTTTCTCAGGTAGTGTCCGAAGCCCAAGCATCTTCAGCTGCTTCCCCAATGACCTTCCCTCCATCATAAAGTTGGCACTGGGGATGTTTGCTGATGATTGCACAATGTTATCCCCATTCATGACTCCTCAGATACGGAAGCAGCCCATGTTCAAATGCAACAAGATCTGGACAATATCCAGGCTTGGGCTGACAAGTTGCAGGTACATTCATGCCACATAAATGCCAGGC
The DNA here is from genome assembly GCA_024137785.1 of Ginglymostoma cirratum. Classification (NCBI taxonomy): domain Eukaryota; kingdom Metazoa; phylum Chordata; class Chondrichthyes; order Orectolobiformes; family Ginglymostomatidae; genus Ginglymostoma; species Ginglymostoma cirratum. Next base: position 55,209,835 of record JAHRHZ010000012.1, read on the forward strand.
TATGACCATTACCAATAACAGACAATCTAATCATCATCCCTTAACATTCAATGGTGTTACCACCACCGAATTCCCCATTACCAATATCCTGGGAGTTATCATTGACCAGAAACTCAACAGGACTCTCCACATAAACACCGAGGCTACAACAGCCACACAGAGGCTAAGAATACTGTGGCAAGTAACATACCTCCTGATTCCCCAAAGCCTATCCACTATCTACATGGCACAAGTCAGGAATGTGATGGGATACTCCTCTGACTTGTCTGGATGAGTGCAGCCCCAAGAACAGCCAAGAAGCTTGACACCATCTAGGACAATGGAGCCCACTTGATTGGCACTGCATCCAAAAGCATCTGCTCCCTTCACCATTGACACTCAGTACACATTGCTGCTACTATCTACAAGATGCACTGCAGAAATTCACCAGACAGCACCTTCCAAAACCACAACCACTTCCATCTAGAAAGACAAGGGCAGCAGATATATGGGAACACTACCAAGTTCCCCTCCAAGCCACTCACCATGCTGACTTGGAAATATATTGGCATTCCTTCATTGTCGCTGGGTCAAAATCCTGGAACTCCCTCCCTAGTGGCATTGTGGATCAACCCACAGCAGGTGGACTGCAGTGGTTCAGGAAGGTAGCTCACCACCACCTTCTCAAAGGCAACTGGGGACAGGCAATAAATACTGGCTAGGCAGCGACATCCACATCTCAACTATTAATTTTTAAAAAATTATTCACTTATTTCCCTCACTATAAGTACACTTGTTCAGTCAAATGGCTACATTAAATATCAACAGCTGATTCAATTTCAAATCAATTTCTCCTCAAATACCTCAATCTACCACGACGTCAGACTAGTTAGTTGAGGGTGCAAGTGCGAAGGCTCTCTGCTGGTAAGTTTTGTTTAAGGCAAAGTTGCATTATTAGATGATTTATGCTGTTTCAAAAGAAAAGTATAATGGTGACATGTATAGCCCCTATATAAATGTTTCTATTACTTCATGTGTTTTTACATTGATTATGTGGACCTCCCAATTATCTGGAATATTTGATCAACCAGTACACACCTGGTCCCATGGGTGCCACTTAATAAAAACCTTGCAGTACAACCGCAAATGGTGTTAAGAAAGCATCTAGAATACTTTGAGCACAGTCTCATTATTTAGGGGGAGGGATAAACTTGCACTGGAAGCAGCTCAGAGAAGATAAACTCCATTGATTCCTAGGATTAAAGGCTACGCCCCCAGGAAATAATTAGTAAATTGGGGCCTATACTCGAGTTTAGCAAAATGAGATCTTGTTTTGATACACAGAGTTCAGGGAAAATTTGATAAGGAAGATTTTAGGAGATTTCCTCAATGGGAAAAATCTAGAACTAGGCCATTTCAAAAATAAGAGGTCTTCTATTTAACACTGAAATGGCAGATGACTTTTCTAAGTATCAATAGTCTTTGTAAATCTCCTTGAACCTCAGTCACAGGGAGGCTATTAGAAAGAATTTTGAGTGACAGAATGTATCTACACTGGGACAGAGAAGGATTACATTAAGGACAGTCAGTGTGGATCGGTTAAACAATGGCCCGTGTTGAGGAAGTTGAAAAAATTTTTGTTAAGTAGCCGGTGTTGAAGGTGTTGTATACATTTGATATAGTGTACATGAAGTTCAGCGAGGCCTTTGATAACATCCCACACGGTACATGACTGGTCAAGAAAATAAGAGCAGATGGGATCCAAGGCAAAGTGGCATGTTGGATCCAAGATTGAGAGAGGCAGGAAGCACGAGCAATATGGTAGAGGGATGCTTCTGTGACTGGAAGTCTGTTTCTAGGAAGGTTTGTAGGATTTGGCACTGGATCTCTTGCTGCTTGTGTACTTTTAAGGATTTGGACTCAAACGTAGAGGATATCTTTTAGAAGTTTGTAGATGACACAAAAATTAGTATGGTAGTAAAAGGAGGGGATAATCATTGACTTCACGAGGACATCAAAACACAGGTCAGACAGACACAGCCATGATAAATGGATTTTAGCCTGACAAAGGTACTTGGACTACAGAGGACTATCAAGACAAGGGATACTATTATGAACAGTAGGACCCTGGAAAGTACCGAATCAGAGACACCTCGGTGTGCCTATCCACAGATCCCTAAAGATAGGAGGGCAAATAGCTAAGGCAGCACATTGAATTCTTCTTAGTAGTAGCTGAAACATAAAAATTCAAGAGCTGAATAGGAAGATTATGCTGGAACTGTGTAAGATGCTGGTTAAGTCACAACTACAGTTCTGGTCATGTAATTCCATAATTTCTATATTAGACATTCTCAGGAAAAATTGGATAGGCTGGACTATTTCCTTTGGAGCAACAATGGTAGCGAGGGTACCTGACCGAGGTGTGTAAGACTGAGAAACACAGGCATGGTGGATAAAATGGCACTCTTTCCATTAGTACAGGGTCAATAACTAAGGGGCTCAGGTTTAAGCTAAAAGATAGAAGGCTAAAAGGAAAATAGCTTTTCCACAAAGGATGATGGGAGTCTTGAACTCATTGTTGGAGAGGGTAGTTGAATCAAAAGTTTGCAACCCTTAAGCTTTATTTAGATATTCACTTGTGTTGCCATAGCCTCAGGTCAAAAGCTGAAAAATGGGATTAGTGTCATCAGGTCTTTGTTGATCAAAATGGACATAATGAGCCAAATGGCTCATCAAGGCTGGGTCACTGAATATGTTTAAAACTGACTTAAATGATTTTGAGGAGGGAATTAAGGGTCAAGGGAGGAAAGTCTAATTAAGAGCACAACCAAACCAGCCATAATTTATCAAATGGCAACTGATTACAATTAACTGGCTCAGCGTCAATCATTAGATAGGCCAAACTGGTTTATTACAGCATACTCTGTTTTATCAACTGATTCACTACAGGGCAATTCTATCCAATTACAGAATAGGCAATTGTTTGCTTCCCATCCATTGTCTCTCCACCCCACCCCCCAAGTCATATTTTTAAATAATTGCTAGGCATTGTGACATTACACAAAACAGATTGCTGGAGAAGCTGTACTGATATACCAGTTTGGCTGACACAAGTGTGGAAGTCATCCAGAACTACTCAGAATATTCATGCTGTGAATCTTAAAATGTAGGTCGCCAACTGTTCAACTATTGTATTAAAATATATTAACTACTAAACAGCTATGAAATTAGAATGGTCCATTTCAATTTGATCTATTATAAACTCTGGAGTGGATGATAAAAAAGTGCACTTATTTAGACAGGAGGAAATTTATCACGATGTCCTGATCAGTGTTTATCACGCAAACAATTAAAAACATATCTAACACAAATGAGGATGATGTTTGGGGGGAGGTTTTTTACTGGGATGGGAGTGGAGGAGAAGCATTCAGCTCTTCCATAAGATCAGGTCAATCTGATTGCAACCTCAAATGCACATGTCCACTTAAAAGATAATCCTTCAACTCCCTGCATAACAAGAATCTACCTCAAAAATATTTAACAAATCTGGTACAGTCTTCCTGAAAAGTTGGTGGAAGCAAAGACAACCATCAGGAAAAAAATTTCAGTTTTAAATGTGTGACCCTAATTTTAAAACAGTGATCCCTAGACCTACATTCTTTCACATCAGGAAATACCCTCCCCACATCTACCTTGTCAAATCCCCTCAAGAACAAAAACAAAAGTCACTGGAAATGCTCAGCAAGTCTGGCAGCATCCGTGAAGGGAAAAAAAGTTAACATTTCGGGTCCAGTGGCCCTTCCTCAGAACAAGTTCCTTCAGGACCTTGGTTGCTCAATTTATCTCAGGTATTCATCTCGCAAATCTCCTTTGAGCTATCCCAAATGCATTAGCATTTATCTATGAATAGTGTAATTAATAATGGAGAGAGTTGCTGCACACAAATTGGTTGCTGGTTTACCTAAAAAATAATAATAACAGGGAGACTCAAACAAAGTCATTGGTAGTAAAACGTATAGGAAAGCCCTGAGATTGTTAAGGTTGCTCCATACATAAATTCTCTTAAATCAGTTCTCAAATCATTCCAATTGGGACTGGAAAGGAACAGTACAATTCAATAGAAACTGCAGGTATGTGTGTGAATACTGTGTGACAAAGAATCATTGGTGGGACTTTACTCCCAGAATATTTTGCTGAGTTTCAAATATGTACACTTCCTCAGTAAAAATCAGCAATTTTGGATCAGAGTCCAAATAATTCATAATCACTGAATAGTCTCCCTATTTATTGCCCACCATATGGGGTATGACACTTGGTTCAATGAGCAGCAGTCCCATATCTTGAAAAACCACTTAACATGGAGCTAAGATACTTATTGAACTTGATAAATAAAAAAAACAATTTTCACAAGGGCTAGTGACCATGATAAGAAGTAATAAAGTAGGCACACCCAACCACAGTTGCTGGTGTTAAGCAATTCAAAAAAGCCATATGTGTAAAAAGTGGTTTGAGTTTCACACTTCTGCACTCCCAATCGTCCTAATTCAACTGAAAAACAGTTTTGATAAGTCAGTTACATTGTAGTAAAAACAGTAGAACTATTACAATAGTTTTCATCACAGCATCCCTTTACCACTTTCGCCTGATAAACTGAAACTGGTTCACTGGTCAGCAATAAGGTTTAAAAAAAACTGCGCCATATCTTAAGGCTTGAGAACCCCAAATGTCCATAAATGCCCTCACAGCCAGGGATTAGGAAAGCTCAAGTATGACATTTAAACCAGCTCAAAAGCCCTTGTGGAAAAAAGCACTTAACGCAAGAAAATTGTGGTGCAGAAATCAGATTCAGGAACTGAAAAGATCAATAATTTCACCACCAGCCAGAAAGAGAGCTTTACCTGCTGAAAAATAAAGGCTTGGGTGATCAGTTTGTAAAGTAATATTGATTTAACATGTTACTTCTATCGGAGAAACAGCTGAAAATTCTTCTAAAACAAAAAGGTGAAATCCAGACATGTTCTCTTAAGGAAGCTATTGTTAAAATGTTCTAGATGCGAATTAAACAGTGACTGCCTTATAGAAAGGAAATATTTAATCAATGACTCAGTTGATTAGACAGCAATTTCATACCAGTGAATGCAAGTGCAGCTTTTTTTGTGCATTTTATTTCGAATGCTTCATTTAAGACATTACATGGCCAGTGTACCACAATAATTCTCATCTGTATCAGTAAAGTGCAGAATTACAGTATTTGCCCGAATCCAACTTAGCCCTCAAATGTCACATCCAGATTCAACAGTAATGTGGATATTGTTTCATGTATTACTTTCCTGTAATATCTGGTATTTATCAATACCTTGTAGGCAGGTTGTTGTTCAAAGGAAACATCTGAGTTTGCTGTACAAAGCTATTAAAAAGATTTGAAATCCATTTAATGATGCATTAACTCATAGATCAAAGTAGTTCAACTCTCTCCTCACTCCATAACAGTAAAAAGGAGTCAAAATGCAGCAACTTCAAGGATATAGCCCTATTTATATTCAAAAAAGCTCTAGGTGCTTCCATCAATAAAGTGGTCAGAATACCTAACAGTTTGAAAAACAAAAGCTTTTTAAATAAATGAGCACTCCACAAAAAGCATGAGAAAGATGCCCAATGTTCTAATCAATTTCCAATATCTGCATAGTGATGTATTCAACATGAGCAGTATTTTCTCCAAGCCATCGCACTGGGAGACTTTAAAGCACTTAAGGCATTGACGTTAAAACCAGCTTTGACAGTGTGCAGAATCAACAAAACAGAACATCAGTTTTCTTTTTTCAGTGGGAATATTGCATCTACACTACACAAGAAACTTAGAAAAGTCAACTTGAACCTATCATTTCATTACTTGTAAATATTCAGAACACAAGCCAAGTTTAGCAGAGGTGTTGCTAGAACTCCAAATTATAATAAACAAACAATCAAGTTTAAACAAAAAGCGAAGCAGCATACAGTAGACTTCCGTTAAAATACAGATGAACAGATATAAGATACTATATACACACACATGCATGCATTACCATTGTGCATGAATTGCAATGCAAGGTGACCCAGAGGGCAAAACAAAAACATGCAATCAAAATTCACTAACAGCTGCTGAATCCATTCAACACCTCTTCGCGCACAGATGAAAACTGAAGCACGCAACAAAATTCTTCCCATATTTACAGGCATTCTAGAAACCAACCTAAAAAGCATTCATTTCATCTGTGGAGCAAAATGAAAGCCTCCAGTTTTTCTGGAATCTGTCCTTTGTAAACTAATTGGTGTTTTACTATGGCACAGGCAGCAAGACACTGCAAACTTGTGTGGTTGATAGGCTGGATCAAATTTTTCCCCATTTCCTTCTCATCCAGTAAATCACAGGCAGTCTGTTTATGGGAGTTTGTGGTGTCAAAGTGTGCACCTGCCTTTATTAGAAGATTCATGATTTCGGGATGATTGTTACGTGCTGCAATGTGCAGTGGGCTGTTGTCCTCAAAGTCTCTTGCATTGAAATCTGCACCACACTCTAGCAACATTGCGGTGACTTGAAAAGATGGAAATTTACAAACTGGATAGCGACCCACAGAAGTAGTGTCTTTATCAACTGCAAGATGTAGTGGGGAAAACCCAGTTTTCCCTCGGGAGTTAAGTTTTAAAAATCTGTAAATGGTCTGGCGCTTGAGATGTTCTTGTTCGGAATTGCATTTCACTTTCTCCAACAAACAAATTAGGTGCAGAATTATTGAGAGAGCTTTGCTCAATTGTATTAAGTCAGGTGAAGTCTGTACCTGCTTCATGGCTCTGTCTATCTCAAAGACACTTTTGCTCAATATTCCAATCAAATCATTGAAGGAGACACAAGTTCCCAAGACACCTTTTGTGCGATCTTGCAACATGAAAGAAAAAAGTTCAGCAAAAGACAGCAAGCTGCTCGCTGTCATTGGACTTAATGGATCCAAATTGTTCTGCTGCATGTCCAATGCATACTTCCATAAGTTGATACACCTTTCAAAATTGCCAGAATCAGCATACACAGCACCTCTGTATCTAATATAGTAAGAGGTATCAGGGTGTGAAGGACCTAGTATTCTCTCTCTGATCAAAAGTGCTTGCATCCTCATCTCATCAGGATCAGCAATCAAGGCTTCTAGTTCCTCTGGAGAGGTTACTTCTTTGGCATAATCATAAGCCATTATTAACTCCTGGGGCTCAGGTTTAGTGAGAACATTAGTCTCATCACTGTATCGCATGTCCATAGCTTTCTTCCAGTATTTCATTGCTCCCAATAAGTCTCTCTTCTTGTCCACAAACGTGGCTCCAAGCAGCTCTAGGGCATCAATACGTTCAATTTTGCTTGTTTGTGGATGTTGAGTCAAGAAGTCCACAATATTGGTGTGACCAGTCACACTGGCTGAAAGTAGTGGGGTCATCCCATAGCCATCTTTCTCCATTTTGGCTCCATACTTAAGCAACATCTTCATGATGTCCAGGCTCCCAGACTCAGCACAGTCATGCAAGGCTGTGTTTCCTTTAAAGAGAGAAAAATAAATGTAAAGTAGGAAATATTTCATGCTTAAACCATGTTAGAGAATATTGAAAGCAGAGTCTGATATAGTGATAAATCAATGATTACATTTGAAACAAGAAATTATAAAGGGAAACAATTTTTAAAACTAATTTTAATCTGTGCAACGTAAAAGACCCTTAGACAGAAAATCTGTTATACGCACAGCTTGGTCAATATTTTCTTTCCTAATGGAAAGTTAACCTTAAATGCACTCACCCAACAAAAAGCCAGGATTCTATGCATACTGTACTCTAACCATCAAGGATAATAATTCAATACACCTAGAAAGATTCAGAGGGCCATAACATTGCTATTTCATAGACAGCAGTCATTCACATAAACCATTCATGTAGTAAAATAAAGAATTTGAAAGCAAGATTTGAGTGTGTAGCATCATAATATATTTGGTCAGATGTCAAGAAAGCTGGTTTTAAAGAAATCCTGGGAAAGGAGGACAGTTTGATGCAAAGTCTTTAGAATGGAAATCCAAACAGTTGAAGGTATGGATACTAACTCTACATCTACTTTATCAATCCCTTCAGCACTTTTTATACTTCAATTAGATCTTCTCTTACTTCTAAACCCGGTGGTATTGGTCTAAAGTGATCAATCTCTCATGACAAAAACCCCTCATCTCTAGAAGGAACCTAGTGAACCTTCTCAGAACCGCCAACAATTAAATTTCTCAAGTAAGTGGACCAACACTGTATACAATGTTCCAGACACAACACAGATGCTGTGCAGTGGTAGTGTGGAAGAACAAAAAGCAGGATTTAGAATCTCAAAAAGAATAAATACATTACTCCAGGTGCAGCCTCACTAGTACCTCGTTTGGTTGCAGCTACAATTTTCCCTACATTCATACCATATTTCTTTCATAATAAATACAAAAATTCCATCTGCCTTCCATATTACCTCCATACTAGTTTTTCCAAGATTCAGGCACGAGGATGCCCAGATGCCTGCAAAAGCAACACTAGCACAGATAAAACGAACTAAGGAAATGATGGATTCAAGCAATGCTACCTAAGCAAATTGGTGATCAGAAGCTCATCTTAGGTTATACAGGACTCAAGGTTTTGGGCTGTTCAATTCAACCTGAGGTAGTGAAGAAAGAATAAATGAGTTACTAGTGAGGATTGAAGCCAATGACTTTGGTTTTCTCAAAACATAACTGAAAATTCTGCTCATCCAATACTGGAGAAGCATGTTGATAACTTACCAGCGTGCACGCATGTGAGGTAGTGCTAGGTGTTAAAAGAGTATAAGGAAACTAACATCTTTTCCAGATGTTGCTGCCAAATTACAGCAAGAAAAGAAAGAAACAAGCAGTCCCCATGGATCAGGCAGTCACAGTTACACAACAAGGAAACAGACCCTTTAATCCAGCTCATCCATCCCGACCAGGTATCCTAAATTAATCTAGTATCATTTGATCTATTACAATTCATGTACCCATCCAGATGCCTTTTAAATGTTGTAATTGTACCAGTCTCCACAACTTCCTCTGGCAGCCCATTCCATACATCCATCACCCTCTGCATGAAAAAGTTGCCCCTCAAGTCCTTTTTAAATCTTTCCCCTCTCACTTTAAACCTACGTCCTCTGGTTTTGGACTCCTCTACCCTGGGGAGATGATCTGAGCAATTCAACGCACTTGTGGCCCTTCATGATTTTATAAACTTCCATGAAGTTACCTCTCAGTCTCTGACCCTGCAGGGAAAACAGCACCAGCCTACTGAGCCTCTTCCTATAGCTCAAACACTCCCAACACCAGCAACATCCTTGTTATTAAACTTGAAAGGGTGCAGAAGGGATTTACACCTTTGATATAGTAGAGAGAGCAGAATTGAGCACCGTATTCTATAAGTGGCTGAACCAATGCACTGTACAGCCGCAACATGATATTCCAACTCCTATACTCAATGTACTGACCATTACAGGCAAGCATACCAAATACCTTTTTCACTACCTGTGACTCCATCTTCAAGGGGGTGTGAACCTGCATCCCAAGGCTCTTTGTTCAGTAACGTGCCCCAGGACCCTACCAGTAAGTGCACAAGTCCTGCTCTGATTTGCCTTACTAAATTCAACACCTCACATTTGTCAAAATTAAACTCCATCTGCCACTCCTTGGACCTTGATCAGATGGGCCAATGGCCTGTTGTACTGAAGTAACCTTCTTCGCAGTCCACGACACCTCCAATTTTGGCATCACTTGCAAATGTACTAGCTATTCCTCTTATACCAACTTCCAAATCATTCATTTAAATGACAAGCAGTGGACCCAGCACCAATTCTTGCGGCACACCGCTGGTCACAGGCCTCCAGCATGAAAAACCATCTTCTAAAACCACGTTCGGTCTCCTACCAATTTTTCAAGCCAATTTTGTATCCAGTTGGCTAGCATTCCCTGGATTCAAAGTGATCCAACTTTGCTAACCAGTCTATGTGGAATCTTGTTGAACACCTTGAAGTCCAAACAGACAGACAATTTCCACTACTCTGCCTTCAATCTTTTGTCACATTTTCAAAAAACTGACTTTTCAGAGACACCATTTTGCACGCATATTGCCATGTTGTCCATGCCTAATCAGTCCTTGCCTTTGCAAACACATGCAAATCCTGTCCCTCAGAATCCCCTCTAATAACTTATCCACCACTGACATCACTACTGTTCCCTGGCTTTTCCACATCACCTTTCTTAAATAATGGCACTACATTAACCATCCTCTCCAGCACCTCACCCACGGCTATGGACTATACAAAAGCTCAGCAAGAGGTCCAGCAATCACTTCCTTAGCTTCCCACAAAGGTCTAGAATACACCTGATCAGGTCCCAGAGATTTATCGTTTTAAAATGCCCAGCACCCCCACCTCTGTAATATGAACACTTTTAAGATATCGCTATTTATTTGTCCAAGTTCTCTACATATCACATCCTCCTCCTCAGTAAAAACTGACACAAAAATACTTATTTAGTATCTCACCCATGTCCTACATATAGACAGCCTTGTTCATCTTCAAAGGGCCCTATTCTCTCCCGAGTTACTCTTTTGCCCTTAATGTATTTGATAAAGCTCTTTGGACTCTCTTTAACCATATTTGCCAAAGCTACCTAGTGTCCCTTTTTGCCCTTTGATTTCCCTTGAGTATACTCAGAAGGATTCACTCAATCCCAGCTGTCAATATCTGACACACGATCTTTTCTTCTTGACCACAGCGAAGGTCAAATTTTGCTCCTTCTCTAGTAGGTACACCTACATACTGAATAAAAAAATGTTTTTGTACACACTTGACAAAATCATCTCACTTAACACTATGGCAGTCCCAGTCTATGTTTGGAAATTTAAAATCCCCTACCATTACAACCCTACAATTCTTAGAGATACGAGATCTCCTTACAAATTTGCATTTCAATTTCACACTGACTACTGGAGGGCCTTTAGCACAATCCCAATAAAGGTAATCATTCCTTTCTTATTTCTCAGTTCTACCTGGATAACTTCACTGGACGTACTCCCTGGAATATCTTCAGAGTACAGCTGTAATGTTATCGGTCATCAAAAACACCACTCTCACTCCTCTCTTGCCCCACCTTTCTATACAGCATCTATACCTCAAACATTAAGCTGCCAATGCTATCCTTCCATGAGACATTTCTGTAATAGCTACGATATCCCAATCCCATGTTCCAACTAAGCTCCAAGTTCATCTGTCTTAAACATCAGGCCTCTTGCATTGACATAAATGCATCCTAACTTATCAGTTTTACCTCATTCACTGCTTTGGTTATTCGACATGCTCCTCTTAACTGTCCCAGCCTCCGACTTCTCTTTTCTCACTCTCTTTGGGTCCCAACCCCCTTACAAGATTAAAGCCTCTTGAACAGAATTAGCAAATCTCCCCACCAGGATATTGGTTTCCTTCCAATTCAGTTACAATCTGCCCTTCTTATACAGGTCACAACTACCCCGAAAAGATTCCAATGATCCCAAAAAATGTAAACCCCTGACTCTTACACCAGTTCTTCAACCACACTTGTGCTCTATCCTCCTCTACTTACTCTCAGCACGTGGCACCAGGAGTAATCCAGATATTACGATCCTCAAAGACCTATTTTTCAAATCTTTTTGCTTAATTTCCTACATTCTCTGTTCAGAACCTCATCCCTTTCTCTTCCTATGTCAGTGACACCAACACGTGCAATAATCACTCTCCCCTTTGAGAACATCCTGCACTAGGATATCCTTGACCCTGGCAACGGGGAGGCCAGACTCCATTCTGATATCATGAAGTTGGCCGCAGAAAGGTCTGTGCCCTGATTAGAAAGCCCATTATCACCATCGATCACTTGCCATCTGACAAACCCCTCGTTACAGCAGAGGCAGAGACAATCTCAGTACCAGTAACCTGGCTGTCGGTGCTACATTCCCCCAAGAGTCTATCACCCTCTACACTTTCCAAAACAGCATACTTGCTTGAGATGGGGTTAGCCACAGGTAGCTCATGCACTACCTACCTATCACCCCTACCTTTCATACAGGTAACCCATCTACTTGACTGTATCGACGGTTTTCTGACTTCTGTCTCACCCCCTGGTTCCTGCAAGTTCCTCATTGCCTCTAAAGGAACATGAGATGAATGATGCAGAGGTGGGAAGAGGAGCCATGGCAGGTGGTTCTCTAGCTACCATTAGATAGTTAAGAATGGAACTAGAGTGCTCTTGTAGCACAGCAGTAGTACCTTTACTTAATGGCCAGGAGGCATGGTTTCAAGTCCCAATTGCTCCAGAGGCATGAGATAGCATCCCTAACCAGGCTGATTAGAAACTATTGAAAAAAAGCTAGATGAAAACAGTCACATCCAGCAGGACACAAAGAGGCCTTACCATGCTCACATGAACCTCTTCCCACTATTTCCTTTAATTTTCCTATTCCTTTCTCTGATTCAGAAGATAATTTCACCTTAAACATAATGACAACTATCTGAAGTGGTCCACATATTACCAAGTAAACAATAATTCCATAATGAACAAATCTTTCAGAAGACCTGCAAATACGAAGGAAAATTGAGCAATATACAATTAAACCATGAATGAAGCATCAGCACTTTAGAACAGAATCTTTTGCCAATCCAGGTGCCAGATGTGATCAGCTATTTGTCTACTAAAAATTGGATCAAATGTCTGCAGATTGTCTTCACATCAGCTCCTTACAAGCAGAACAGAATTCAACTGATAAAACAGGGCTACATTTTCCAAACCCAAGTCCCAAAGGCGAAGGCACTGAACTAGTTTCATGAATAACTAGTTATTTTCTAATAAAAAGAACTGAAAAGTCAAGAAAAAAAAAAAATTCTAAAGGAAGATAAAGATTCAAGCATTTTCACAATAGTAGAGGGTACATGTTATCTTTGCGTTCTGGGACAACGTACACTTCCCCTGTTTCACAGGACACCACGTAACAAACGCACCATTGGCCAACATGGCTTTGAATACAAGGTAACACATTTTAGACTAAAAAGGGATCGAAAAAGGAACAGTGGACAGGTTAGACTCTCACAGAACAAATGTACTCCCAGCCAAATTAGCAACCTTGCAATCTGACAGTGCTGCTCTCTTTGAAATTTGGTATTCATGTCTTGCACTTCCTAGGACAAGAAAAGGTTTTTTAGAGCATTTTTCTTTACAACAATACTCAAACAACATCATTGTAAATAAGTTCACATAAATAAGGAAATGGACCCTTCGGAAGTATTTTTATCCACTTTCACTGCTAACTGAAGACAGGTTTAAGAGTTGGCACAATCATTTTCACAGAACCTTGTATCTAACAAGATAGCCCAAACAGTTGGTAGACTGCACTGTAATAAATAACTTTTAAAAAATGGACTCTGCTTATCAACTTGAAGAAAGTTTCTGCTCATCTTGTCATACATCAATGCTCACCTTTTAATTTAAACTAAGTATACTTTTTAAAATTAGAATAAAGTTCCTATAAATTGCTCTTGAATAGTGCATCTACAATATTTGCTATTGTTGGAACCTCTAAATATCAGTTTACTGAAAATGTATCTTTCCCAGAGAGTACAACTCCTGCTAAAATGTTCTGAAACCAGATTCTATTGATGCATTGTCTATACTTGATCAGTTCTAATAATCTACAGGTGATAGCACATACACATCTATCCAATAATCTGGTCCATTGCTCATACAATAAGTCACAATATACATCTTACTTTAAAAGAAATAAACTAGTCAGCTTTGTACAGTTTACAAACTGTACATTACCATAGCTCAAAGTAATTGCGATGGCTTTGAGAGTTTACCTAATTGCCAAGTCATACACTGGATTGTACCATGTTACTTGGTGTCAAGTGGAGTACTGTAGCCAAAGGCTGGTAGTTTGCTTTAGGGTAAAAGACTAATTAGGTAGGATTTCTGCATGACACTATCTAGAAGTGAGTACGTGCAGATTGTAAGTGAGAACAGGATCAAATAACATCACAGTTCATGGGTGGGTTGGATAGTGGTGAACTGATGTTTTTACATGTTACAGATAAGCTGCAGGGATACATTAATGTTCTAGATGAAAACCAAAGACCCAAAGCAACTATTTCTTTTCTACCCTAATCATCATTGCAACAAGCTTGATCGTTACTTACAAACTGACATCAGGAATCGAGACAGATAAGCACAGAGAAAGAGACAGGCACATACAGGCAGACACCGAGATCGCAAGGCAGTCAGGGACAGACACAGACAGATAGACCCTGAAAGACAGCTCGGTGGGACGGAGGTAGCTGCGAAGCGAAGGCCGCAGGGCTTCCCTTTAGGCAATACCTTTCACACTTTTCCGGTTGACATCAGCTCCTTTCTGCAGAAGATAATCGGCGATCTCCCGATGACCCTTGTAGCAGGAAATCATGAGGCAGGTATGGCCGTGCCTGTTGGCTACCTCCATGTCAGCACGGTGCTCGATCAGGTACCTGACGATATCCAAGTGACCGTCGAAGCAGGCAGCCCGCAGCGGGGTCGAGTTGGTCAGGGTGGTGTTGTTGACCGAAGCTCCGTGTTCGAGCAGAGACCGCACCACGGTGAGGTGGCCGGCGGCCGAGGCAGCCCACAGAGGCGGCGCCCCCTCGATGGTTTCGCCGTCAAAACTGACCGAGCCGCCGAGTTCCACGTCGGCGCCGCACTGCTCCAGCAGGTAAACCACCACGTCCAGGTGGCCGTAACGGGCCGCCATCAGCAGCGCCGTGGCGCCGTTGGTCTTCTCGGCCGCCAGCTGCGACACCTCGTCCGGGCTTTTGGCGGTCAGCAGCTTCTGCAGCAGCCGCAGTTTGCCGTCCCGGGCTGCGTTAAACACCGCCGTCTTGAAGTCCATCGTGAATCGGGAGTGGGGAAGCTCGGGACCCGGTCCTGGCCTGGCCTCTGGCCCTCGTGCGCCTGCGCCCGCGCCCCCCTCCCCGGGGCTCGCGCTGCCCTCTCGCGCCGCCGCTGGAGCTCTAACCGCCGCCGCCTCCTCCTCCTCACGCCGGCCGGGGGCACTCACACCGACAGACCCCTTCCTCTCACTTCGTCTCCTTTTCTTGTCAGGTCTCTCCGACTCTCTCTATTCCGTTCCTGGTCCCCGCTTTTTTAAAATATTTAATCCACTCAAATCCCTTCCCCTTTTTCCTGCTTGGTTGTAGTTTTTTAAAAAAAAACTCGTCTGCTGTCGGGTGGCTTTTCGACCAGTTTGCTAACTTTTGCTGGTTCCTTCTTTCCTCCGCTCACAGTCCAAACCGACCAACTTTTTTTTTATGTTTTAAATCCCACTACCACTACCAGCCTAAAGGGAATTCACACAGGAGAAGAGCCGACGAAAAGCACCGCCGGGCTAACTTTATTAGCGGAAGTTGAACTTTTTCTTCAATTGAAAAGCATCATGGCTGACGCGCCGAGGAGTCTGAGCTGGGAACCGACCGAACGCGACCCATTATGACGGAGCTGGTTTCTATGGCGTCCACGAGCCAATCGGACGGCGGGAGTGTTGTAGGGGCGTGGTCCCTGGTAGAGGTCAGCCGCAAAGACCTTCCAAACGCCAGTCGTTTCAAAATGTGCCTGACGTGTGGGATGGGTGTCGAAATTGAGCACCATCTAGTTTACGATCTCCAGAGAAAATTAATTTAATATACGTGATCGAGTTTTACAAAAACTTTTTAAAAAAGAAATAATTTCCCATGGTTCAATTTTATTTTTCTTTCCGTAGCTTCATGTTCTGAAGTTGATGACTCATGCTGCTCTCATTTATTTACTTCACCCATCTATTTTTTCTCATTGTAAGTTCAATACTGACCTGAAATATGACTTTTCTTGGTAAATTGGATTCATGATGAACATAGAAAATCATCACGTTCATCGACTAAGAAATCCACAAACCTATCTAAACTTACTGCTCACCCAATGTGAAATGTAAACTACCTTTGACCATTCTCATTGGGGTAATGACGTGTACATCTACATGGGGTGTAGATAACAAAATTAGATGATCCACTTAGTTCTGAGCTTTCATTACTTGGTATATCGCTTTGGAGCCAAGTTGCCCTCAATAGATCTGCTAATCTTGATTCCTCCATACCCAATCCTGACTACCAAGAAAGATTGTCACCATCTGATTGTCAACTGAAAAATACAGGCTTTGACAAAGTGAGCAGCAAGTAATAGACACTGTTCATGAGTAGCACAATGGAACACTTCCAAAATGCACCATTTCTTATTAAAACAAAAGCAAATAGTAACCGGTTTCTGGACAGCTGAAATAAAAACAAGGAACAATGGAAATACTAAGCTCAAGAAACATCTCTGAAGAAAGAAATAGAATTAATATTTCAGGCCTTTCATCAAAATCTATTAAATGCTGATTTTCCTTCAGAGTGTAGAGCAGACAAACCAGCCGTGTTTTCCTAACAAATTTGGTCGTTTGAATTTATAAGACACTTCTAAAATGTTGTAACACTTTGAGGGAGTGCAACAAAATAATTTTTGACACTAAGCCACGGAAGAAAATGTAATGAAAGTGATGAAAGACTTGGTCAAAGTTGGATTTTAAGGACTGCTAGAGGTAAAGAGGTTTCAGGGAGTAAAGTACATCAGATGACCACAGGTGAGGTGCCAGAATACTGGAGGTTGGCTAATGTGGTGCCATTATTGAAGAACGTTGCTAAGGAAAAGCCAGGGAATTATAGACCAGTAAGCCTGACATCAGTGGTGGGCAAGTTGTTGGAGAGAATCCTGAAGGACAGGATTAACATGTTTTTGGAAAGGCAAGGACTGATTAGGGATAGTCAAAGTGGCTATGTGTGTGGGAAATTGTGTCTTACTAACTTGATTGAGTTTTTGAAGAAGTAACAAAAAGTATTGAGGAGTACAGTGCAGTGGAGTTCAGTAAGGCATTCAACAAGGTTCTGCATGTTAGACTTGTTAGCAAGGTTAAATCACATGGAATACAGGGAGAACTAGCCACTTAGGTACAGAACTGCCTTGAGAGTAGAAGATGGAGGATGGTGGTAGAGAGTCGCTTTTCAGACTGGAGGCCTGTGACCCGTGGTGTGTCACAAGAATCAGTGCTGGGTCCACTGCTTTTCATCCCTGGACACCATGGACAATTTAGCATAGCCAGTCCACCTAACATGCATATCTTTGGACTGTGGGAGGAAACCAGAGCACCCAGAGGGTACCCACACAGAAATGGGGAGAATATGCAAACTCCACACAGACAGTCACCCAAGGGTGAAATCAAACCCAGATACCTGGCAGTGTCAAGCAGCAGTGCTAACCACTGAGCCACTGCGCCACTTTTAGCCATGCTAAGTTGCTCATAGTGTCCAGGGATGTGTTGGTTATGTGGATTAGCCATGGAGGTTGCAGGGATGGGGTAGATCTGTGTGGTATGCTCTTTGGAGGGTTGGTGTGGAAACATTGGGCTGAATGGCCTGTTTCCACACAGTAGAGATTCTATGAAATGTAGGCTCTTATCTTATTAAGTAACCTAATCTGTGGTAAGTTATCAAACACCTTCTGAAAATCCAAATAATTTACATCCATTGCTCCCCCTTTATCTACCTGATTTGTTACCTCCTCAAAGAATTAGCATGATCGAGGAATGTGACTAATAGAAGAAAGAGGGTTGGGATAAGGGAGGTATGTTTACGGGTAGAAACTTGTAAATAGTGGATTGCCACAGGGATAAGTGCTGCATTTGTAAATAATCATAATTATTTACAATATATCTTAATGACTTGGATGAAGAAAGTGAATGCTATAGCCAAATTTGTGGGCGACACAAAAATAAGTGGACAGACAAATTGTGAGATTACTCAAAGTGTCTGCAGAGGGATATAGACTGGTTGAGTGAGTTTGCAAAAACTTGACAGATGGAATATAACGTGGGAAAATTTGAGGTAAGCACTTTGGCATGAAGTATAGAGGAGCTGAATATTATTTGAATAGAGAAAGATTGCAGAAAGCTACAGAAGAAATTTTTGTTTCATTCATGAAGCACAAAAAACTAGCTTCCAAATTCAATGGATAAATAGGGAAAGCAAATGGAATGCTGGCCTTTATTTCAAAGAAAATTGAGTATAAAAATAGGGAGGTTTTGTTAAAACTATGCAAAGCAATTAGTGATACCACGACTGGAATGCCATGAACAGTTTTGACTCCCTTTTCTAAGGCAGCTTATAGTGGTATTGAAGGCAGTCCAAGGAAGGTCCATGAGGCTGATTTCGGGTGTGGAATGTCTATTTTATGAGGAGAAGTTGAGTAGGTTGGGTCTTTGCTCATTGGAATTTAAGAATAAGAGGTGACATGATTGAAACGTACAAAATTCTTAGAGGACCTGACAGGGTAGATGTTATGAGGTTGTTTCCCCTTGTTTCTCTTCCCCTTAGGGCCAGTCAAGGACAGTAATTGGAAGTTGTGCGTGGAGTCCGAAGAGATAGGAGAGGTGCTAAGTGAATATTTTTCGTCAGTATTCACACAGGAAAAAGACAATGTTGTCAAGGAGAATACTGAGATACAGGCTATTAGACTAGACGGGATTGAGGTTCATAAGGAGGAGGTGTTAGCAATCCTGGAAAGTCTCAGAATAGATAAGTCCCCTCGGCCAGATGGGATCTATCCTAGGATTCTCTGGGAAGCTAGGGAGGAGATTGCAGAGCTTTGGCTTTGATCTTTGTGTCGTCTTTGTCTACAGGAATAGTGCCAGAAGACTGGAGGATAGCAAATGTTGTCCCCTTGTTCAAGAAAGGGAGTAGAGACAACCCTAGTAATTATAGACCAGTGACCCTTACTTCGGTTGTGGGTAAAGTGTTGGAAAGGATTATAAGAGATAGGATTTATAATCATCTAGAAAGGAATAATTTGATTAGGAATAGTCAACACGGTTTTGTGAAGAGTAGGTCGTGCCTCACAAACCTTATTGAGTTCTTTGAGAAGGTGACCAAACAGGTGGATGAGGGTAAAGCAGTTGATGTGGTGTATATGGATTTCAGTAAAGTGTTTGATAAGGTTCCCCATGGTAGGCTATTGCAGAAAATACGGAGGCATGGGATTGAGGGTGATTTGGAGGTTTGGATCAGAAATTGGCTAGCTGTAAGAAGACAGAGGGTGGTGGTTGATGGGAAATGTTCACCCTGGAGTTCAGTTACTACTGGTGTACCGCAAGGATCTGTTTTGGGGCCACTGCTGTTTGTCATTTTTATAAATGACCTGGATGAGGGCGTAGAAGGATGGGTTAGTAAATTTGTGGATGACACTAAAGTCAGCGGAGTTGTGGATAGCGTGGAAGGGTGTTGCAGGTTTCAGAGGGACATAGATAAGCTGCAGAGCTGGGCTGAGAGGTGGCAAATGGAGTTTAGGTACAGTGAAAAGTGCCATTCACTGCCGCTCATTTGGTTACAAAAACCAGAATTAGAAGATTTTAACAGAGGCAAAAGGTAAGCAAGAAAAATAGAAAAGCCCAGATCTCAGAGTCCCAAGTTCCATCTCCATAATAGTACAGGCGCTGCTCCGATCACTAGGACACCCAGGAGGCCGCTGCCGCTGCCATGCGAAAGGTCCATTCTCATTGCTGTCGCCATTTTACCGGCTCATTCTTGCTGCCAATTGCTACTGCCTGAAAGGCAGAAAGTGAAGTTGTGGATTATCAGCCATGATTTTATTGAATGGTGAAGAAAACTCAATAGGCTGAATGGCCTACTTCTGCTCCTACATCTTCTGGGTCTTAACTATGCTGTGTGCATTTACATGCATACATTCCAAATGTCTCACATTTTCTCCATCTGATCTCTCACGTTTCTAAATTATTCTGTACTCTAGCGCTGTTTACCTCTACTAGTCTTCTATTCACCATGTTTTTCTCTGTAATGTTTAATCCTGGTGCCCATCCTCTGCTAAATTAATTTACATCTTCCCCACAGCACTGGGTAACATTTCCACAGGGACAACAGTGTCAATTTCATTCATGAGTAACACATCTACAATATACAGATTCCTCCATTCCTTGAACACGTCCCAAAGCCCTAAGAATCTGAAGTTCCTGAAAGTTTAACTGCAGGAACCACAACCCATTTCATTTTCATATTATCAGTTATCACATGGATGAGACTTTCTTCTTCAAGAACACAAGAATTAGGAGCAGCAGTTGACCATATAACCTTTCAAGTCCACTCTGCCATTCAGTATGACCACTGCTGACTATGGCCTTCAACACCATGTTCCCACTTGCTCCCCATGTCAGCTGATCCTCTCAGTAATCAAAAAATTATCTAACCCAGCCTTAAATATTTTCAATGATGGACTGTCTGCACCTTCTGGAGAAGAGAATTACAAAGACTCAGAACCTTTGAGTGAAGTAATTTACCCTCATTTTAGTCCTAAATGATTTGCCTCCTTATTCTGCGACTGAACCCTAGTATTTTGGGCTCCTCAATCTACTTTGTCATCTCCTTCATAATCGTGTATTTTTCAATAAGATCATCTGTCACACTTCCACACTCCAGAATGGATAAGCCCAATTAAGTAACTCAGCCTGTCATCACAGGACAACCTAACATCCTGTCTCTGTTGCGTCTGTGCTACATGTGGCTCCAGACTCACAACAACATGATTGACTCTTAACCACCTTTTAGAATGGGTGAGAAATTCATTCAGTTCAGGAGAAATTAAGAATGGAAAACAAATGCAAGAATTTGAAACAAAATTTGTCCCAATTACATTTGCTACACAGCCTCCAGTGCAAAGAATGATAGAATTATATAGCAAAGAAGAGGCCCTTCATCCTGGCGAGTCTACACTGACAAAATACTATATTATAGCTGCATTAGTTCCACATTCCATCACTTAGCCCACAGCCTTAAATATTATATTTCAAGTACTCACCTTTTTGAAGGTTGTGATGTTTCCCACCTCAACTATATTCCCAGCAGTGCATTCCAGAATGCAAGTATATCTTTTCGTGAATTTGATGACCAAAACTACACAGTATTCTAAATGTGGTCCCATCAAAACCTTGTGCAATTGTAGGAAGAATTTTTTTATTCCATTACTCCAATCCTATTGCATCCCTTTGTAATGAAGGTCAAAATATTCTTTACCCTTTCAGTGATTTTCTTTAACTTAGTATCAGAGAGGCAATGCATCATGTTTCGTGTACCTCCACCAGAGCTGGAGAAATTTTTCCACCCCATGACTGTTGAATCCACTAAGACCACTGCAATCTTATACTGAAATTTCAACATGGTGTGAGAATGTCAGATTACTGGAATATTCTTGTATGGCATTGTATCTTGCTGCGTGTCTACAATGTTACTTACATTTCAGAACCCTTGATAGCTTCAGTGTTACTTTCTGAACTACGTCCTCCATGGTTTTTGTATCTACCCTACTATAGATCTTCAGAAAATATTAGCTGCCATAGCCGGTGAACAGTTCTGTTGCTCTAGCATGGTTTTCCAACTATTTTATGCTCGTGTCATCACAATAAATGGTATTTTGTCATAGGTCTGACATCTACACCCACAAGAAATTCTCTGAAAATTTAACATTGATTACATCAACATGAGAAAAAAATGATTCCTTGCTTCTCTTGGGGTGCATTCAATTTAATTATATCTGTGAGTTATTCCTAAATTGAGTTCATATTCCAAGTCTACCTGTTAAGTACCAGTACAGACCTGTTTTGAAGGAAAACATCAGGGAATGGAAGTAAAGGTATCAAACAAACATGTGGAGAGATGGTTAGTTTTGGAGGTACATCTATTTGTTTTTACAATGCTTATTGCTGACTCCTTGAAGAACATCTTCTCAATTTGCAAGCTGCCTGATTTTTTTTTAGAAGCAAGGCTATTGTTTCTTGTCCATGTCAACTTTTTCCATATTGTTTCCAATGTATGGCTTTTTTTAATATAGTATCATCAAATCCCTCAGAATTTTGCCCTTTTTACAAGTCCTGACAGATTTTTGCAGGATTTAAAATCAGGTTTTAATCAGAAATGGGAGAAAAGAGCATAAAACTGTGTAAAATGCCCCAAACTTCAAAGGAGTCTTTTACAACAATAGGATTTTTGTGGCACTTACCCAACAGATGTAAAAACCATTTCTTTTTCTTTTACTTTATTTTTGATTGTGGACTAAATTGGGAAGAGGACTGTTTACAACAAAGGACCGAGGAAAAGATTGCAGTACTCTTAAAAAGCAAGTTAGTGAAACACATTGTAAATCATGTTGACATTGTTGTTCTGCAAGCAGTTTGACACGGAGTAAGAGGAGACAGCTCAACTGCAGTGTCTGTGTGCATGATGAGATTCGGCCAGCAACAGATTGCTGATTGGTGTGTGCAGTTGTGGCCAGTTATGATTGCCAAAGGATAGTGGCCTGAAAACAACTATCTGATTGGTTCCTGTGTGCTGAACAGTTTGTGGGTGTGAACAATGCTGGTAGAAGCCTTCAGACTGCTGAAAGACCAGGTGGTGTGTCAGTTCAGTAAAATACCTAAAGTCTCAAGTAAACCAGAGATAACAAGGTGTAGAGCTGGATGAACACAGCAGGCCAAGCAGCATCAAAGGAGCAGGAAGGCTGACGTTTCGGGCCTAGACCCTTTTTCTGAAAAAAAAGCTCTACAACTTGTTATCTCGGATTCTCCAGCATCTGCAGTTCCTACTATCCCTCAAATAAACCAGTTTATTTTTGCCAATCATCTGTTGCTGGATTTAACCGATATGTCAGAGATTTTATAATTTGTGAATCAATCACTCTGTGCCTTCTCTGGAAGTGAAAGAACCGAAGGTTTTAGGAAAGGAAAGGAACCCTTCACCAAATCTTGAGGACTAATGCTGTTGTTCCCTTTCCCCAGATTTCTTATTAACTCCACTCATAAAACCATTTTTTATTTATCTGACTGTGTGTCTATTTGTGTGTATAGTGTTGTTTTAGAAGAGGGCTAGAATTTAAACTATTACAGTTATGTGTTGTCAGTTCACAGTTGTTCACCTGTCATTAGAATCTATGTTTTTGTAATCAATAGTAATTTTCATTAAGTAAAGAAACTCCATCTATATATTCTGTCAATCAGACAGGCAAATTGGGGATTTTGCGTACTTTGATCAAATCTTTAACTTGTATGATGACTCTGAGAATAGAATGGCTTGATTTCCAGCATGCTAGCGCAGGGAGCCATGACAGAGCTTATGATGTTTAACAATGAGCGATTTCCTAGAAGGAAAAAGATACTTGCCCAGTGAGAAAACAGCAAGTCTAGTAGTGTGAGATCTATTGGCCACCACAGACTCTCTCCTGGTTCTGGGCAATAAGTACTAGTAGCATCTGGGTCACTGCCTCCTGTCAGACATAGCTGACACTGGTACCTGTGCAGTAAACTGGCATTACTGGCTTATACTGTTAACTGGGGCACTAGGCTTGGGCTCTCATTGAAGGCTGATTTTAATTTAGTTGTTTCCCCAATATGATTTTAAGTGTTATGTATGTTTTAACATTGATGTATATTTTAAATATTATTTGTGAGTCAAATTCAATTTTAAAGCGTATCCTGGATACAAACTTGAACATGACAAGAGTAAAGGTAATAAACTCGTAGCTTATTATAAAACTTTCATTGTAAAGAAACCCAAAAAAGAAAACAATAAAAATGTGAAATATCATTAAACTAGATTGGCAGAGGGATGGGACTCTGACAAATAATTCAGTGGGGAGAAAAAAACAGAGATAGAATAAGACGTTCATAGAATCCCTACAGTGTGGGAGCAGGCCACACTGACTCTCTGAAGAGCATCCCATCCAGACTCACCCTCCCCTACCCTATAACCCTGCATTTCCCATGGTTAGCCCATCTAGCCTGCACATCCTTCGACACAATGGGCAATTTAGCATGGCCAATCCACCTAACCTGCACATCTTTGGACTGTAGGAGGAAACTCATGCAGACATGGGGACAATGTGCAAACTTCATCCAGACAGTTGCCCAAGGGTGGGATTGAGCCTGGGTCCCTAGCACTGTGAGGCAGCCTGAGCCACCATACTGCCCCATGAATGTGTCTGGATGGTAAAGAAAGCATTGGCTAGATAAGAAAGAAATGGGTTTAGCAAGGTTAAATATGGTATATTTTAATGCAAGGAGCCAGAAAAATAGATAAACAAGCAGAGGGCACAGATAGGCATTTGGGATTATCATAGTTATGACGAAGACTTGGCTAAAAGCCTGGCACGATAGGCAGTTCAATAGTCCTGGTTCTAGGGTATTCAGAAGAGAAAGAAAGTGGAATAGAAGAGGATCAGGAGTTGCAGTATTGGTCTAGAAATCAATTATCGCAGAGGGGAACGGTGGTATCTTGGAAGAATCGTCAAATGAGGCCATATGAGTAGAAATTAAAAACACAAAAAGGGCAAACACATTGCTGGATACATACTGTAGGTACCAAAACAGACAGGAAGAGCTAGAGGATCAAATATTTTATCAACGCTGAAGAATAGGATATAAGCAAAACTGTATTAAATGCTGTTTAGGCCACAACTGGAGTAGTATGTGCAGTTTTGGTCACCACATTATAGGAAGGATGTGATGGCAGTAGAGTAGATGCAGAGGAGACTTACCAGGAGGCTGTCTGGGCTGGCAGGTCTGTCTTATGAGGAAAGATTGGATCAGCTGGGGCTGCTTACCTTGGAGTAGTGAGTGGGAACCCTATAGATGTGTATCAGATTATGAGGGGCATAAATAGGGTGGAAATTTTTCATTGGTAAAGGGGTTAGTAACTAGAGAACATAGATTTAAGGTACGAGGTAGAAAGCTAAGAAGAGAGTTGAGGAGAAAATGTTTACTTAGAGGGTAGTGGGAGTCTGGAACTCCTGCCTGAAAGTGTAGTTGAGTCAAAATGCTCATAACATTTAAGTCGTAGTTAGTTGTACACTTGCATTGCTGTAGCTTCCAGGACTATGGGCCAAAAGTTGGAAAATGGGATTAATGTAGTCAAGTATTTTTTGACCAGCATGGATACAATGTGCTGAATGTCCTCCTCTGCCGTAAATATATATACAGCTATAATTGATGAATAATACTTGCTGAATAGGCAAATCATACAAGTTTTATTTACAATTTAGGTATTCATGTCACATACAGTTTTTTACTTAAATTCTAGATATTTTAGGATATGTAGCTTTTCATTTTCTGGAACTCATTTGTGGCTTTGTCCCCATTTAGCCCCTGAAATGTAGAAGTGGCATATGAAGCAAATGAGAGATAACAAGCATGGGGCTGGATGAGCACAGCAGGTCAAGCAGCATCATAGGAGCAGGAAAACTCGACGTTTCGGGCCTAAACCCTTCATCAGAACAGTTGAGAACAGCACACACCCCCCCACACACCCCCCCACACACACCCCCCTTCTGATGAAGGGTTTAGGCCCGAAACGTCGAGTTTTCTTGCTCCTATGATGCTGCTTGACCTGCTGTGCTCATCCAGCCCCATGCTTGTTATCTCGGATTCTCCAGCATCTGCAGTACCTTTTATCTATCATATGAAGCAAATGCTTTGCTTATTAAACAAAGCGTTAACCACAAATGTGATATGCCTACAGTTACATCACAAAATGGACGCAGCAACGAAAGAAACAAAGTTGCCATCAGACAACAACACAGATATCAAAGAGGACTTTGCAGTGCCCAAAAAAACTGAAGCTGATGCAGAAAGATTTGCTTTAGGAATACTTCATGGGAAGATCATGAGTGATTCATTTGAGAAATCTCTTAGATTGACAGGCATGCCTCTTATTTTATGATCATCTCTAAATGTAATCAATGAGGTGGCTGAAAGAAGGAAAGATACAATCCTCAGAGATAGTAAGAACTGCCGATGCTGGAGTCTGAGATTACACAATGTGGAGCTGGAGGAACACAGCAGGCCAGGCAGCATCAGAGGAGCAGGAAAGCTGATGTTTCGGGTCAGGACCCTTCTTCATAAAAGATACAATCCTGTTGTCTGATCTATGGAAACATTCTCCAAGCAGCTTTGTAAATCCCACACATTGTGTATTATTGTTCTTTAACTATTTAATTCTGCAAATAACTGTTTTGTCTTTCTAAAAATAGATGTTTTGTTTCTCTCTATCCCACATTCGTACTGTCACAGATTGAATCAAGTATTATTTCACCATTGATTGAAAATATGTTTAAATGTATATTGTAGGCAAGGACTTGGATTGTAGATACCAACTAAATTTAATTTAAAAGGTGTAAAACAGGTTGTAAACGCTTTTGTGTTACATTATAATAGGAGCTATTAAAGTTTATTTCACAGAAGTCCATGACAAGCTTAAAGTATGTGAAACACCTTTCCTCAATTGTTCTACTGAGTGTTACTGCCCTCTTCTGGTTCTATTCTTAGCTATCCAGTTGTAGCTGGATGATCTTGCGCAAGCCTTTTCCCCTCATCCTAACCTTTATCTTTGAAGATCTCCAAAGATCTACTGACTCCCTTTTGTTTCTCATCTACATGCTGGTCCTCATGACGTCATCAGAATATATGACTTCCCATTTGTATGATAACACTCAGCTCTAATTCATCTCTGTCAACCCCTCTAATGCTCTGTGTTATCAGCCTAATTGCCCACAATCCAATCTAGCCCAGGTCAGTTTTATCAGATTAAACAATGGGAAGATCCAATCAATTGGCTTTAAACCTCCAACTATTCCTTCACCTCGATTAAATCCCCTCCCTGACACTGCAGGCCACACAAAACAATTCAACATCCTGTTTGATCATAAACTGAGCTCTTGCCTCTATACCCTTTCTACCGAAAATGACCACCACCTTTTACTTCTAGAATATTGCTGTTCTCAACTAATCTGCTGTTAAAACTGTCATGATGTTTTGCCACTTCCAGACAAATGCGCTATTGGTCACTCTCGTACTTTCCACCTTCTGCAAAATTCAACTCACCCAAAACTGTGCTGCCCGTATCCCAACCTGCAGCACCTTCCTCACCATTACACCTGTGTTCCATGATCTTCGTTGGCTCCCAATTGCCCAATGCCTCACATTTAAAATTCTCATGCTAAGCATTTACATTTTTCCATTGGTTTGTGCTTTCCAACTCTAATATCTTTGAGCTTTACAAACCTCTTGAGAACTCTGCAGTCTCCAACTATGGACTCTTCTTTGACCCCATTCAACTCAACATTGATGACCATGACTGAAGTCATCTAGAAACTTAGATCTGAAATTTTCTTCCTAGATTCATCAACTCTCTCTCCTCTGACACTGTCTTTCAAGCCAGCGTTTGACAAAGTTCTTAATAAGTCATTCCAATATCTCAGAGATAGTAGGAACTGCCGATGCTGGAGAATCTGAGATAACAAGGTGCAGGTAACAAGGATGAACACAGCAGGCCAAGCAGCATCAGAGGAGCAGGAAAGCTGACGTTTCGGGTCTGGGTCTACACTTTGTTATTCCAATATCTCCTCTGGTTCAAAGTCAATCTTTGTCTGATTATGCCCCTTGAAACAATTCATGACAATTTCCAACCTTAAATTACCTTGTAATTAAAAATTGTTGTACATTCCCAGAATGGTATTCAGCCCAAAATTCTGTCCAACTCAGCCTTGAATATATTCAATGATCCAACCTTCAGTATTTGCTGGAGAAGAGAGTTCCAATGTCCGAGAGCAGAAACTCTTACATGTTTTAATTTTAAATGGGAGATCCTTTATATTTGAACTGTGTCCAGTTCTAATTTCTCCTAGAAAGGAAAAATTCTCTCGGCATCAACCTATCAAGACCGCTCAGAATTTTGTGTTTTGTGTGGTTTCTTCTAAACCCCACTGTGTACAGGTGCAACCTGCCCAACCATTCCTTATATACAGTACCTTCTCCCTATAAGATATTGTGATTTGGCAGCCACAAATACCTAAAATGGTACATATAGATAAAGAGGAACACTGATGCCAGAAGGCTCCCTGTTATTAGTTCAAGAGAATAGTGTCCTTAGTACAGGATATGCTGTCTTTGTGATTTTTATGTCTGCCTTGTCCTGGACCCCAACTGCTTAGAATTATTCACGTGTTTCCAGAGAGAGTGAACATTTCTGCTGTGCCAAATAGGAGTTCTGTAAGAGTTTTTTTGCTGTTATAAATATGGTATTTATTACGTGTTTTATTTCTTGTATTCACAGCAATCAGGGTAGTAAAAATTTCTCTAAAATTCTTCTGATGCAAGCATATCCATCTTTAAATAAGGAGACCAAGCTATACAAACTATTCTCAGTGTTTTCCATCAATGCTTTGCCCTGTCTTGTATAGTTCTTCCTTTCTGCAAGAAAAGCCAACATTCCATTTGACTTCCTAATAACTTGCTGTATTATCTTGCTAGTAATTACGAATTGTCCTTTGATTTGGTAATTGGATTCACCAAAGGCATTAAATAGAGCTTTGAATGGAAGAGGCAAAATGACATGTAAACTCATAATTCCCAAGTATCCTGGGACACTAAACAAAGTAGTGTCATCAAGTCACACCTGTATGACAAAGAAGGAGGGCATTTGGTGCATCAAATTCATTCCAGTACTGAGCAGTGCAATCCAGTCAGTATCACTGCCCTGGTTAATATCACATTGCTGTTTCTGGGAGCAAGCTATGCTGAAATTGACCAGTCATATTCTTTATATTACAACAGTTTCTATACCTTAAGGGTACTTAATTTGCCATAAATCAACATTGAGATGCCCTTAACTTTTAATTTTTTTAATGGGATTTGGGTGCTATTCACTTTCTTGCATTTATTGCTCATCTCTAAACGCCCTTGAGATGACGCAAAATACTATATAAGTTTACATCATCCCCACTGCAACCTATCGTAGCTTTGAAACATGGCCTGCAGCAGTTCAAGAAGGCAGCTCACTACCACCTTCTCGAGAGCCACAAGCAAAGGGCAATAAATGCTGGCCTAGCTGGTGATGCCTACATCCCATGAATGAATAAAAGAAGGTGAAAGTCTTTTTTATGGGACTAAAACATAGGGTATAACTAGAAAATAATCATTTTTGAACACAAATCAATAAATTTTTCACAAAAGTAAATAATATTTGAAGTGGTGTTCTGCAGGAAGTGGTAAAAGTCAAAATTGCGCAAATCATTTTAGAAACTAAGATACCTTGCAATGGAAACTGTATGGTCTTGCTGGATAGATGAATATGGATTGATGACTCCCCACCAACTATCACCTCAGTTAAGTTACATTTATTTGAAAATGTTCTGAAATAAAATGTCAAATGATCTTTCCTCCATACTAACACCAATTTCTTTTAAAACTTTCAGTTCTAAAAACGTTACATTTACATATGTGTTTTTTAATTCATATAATATTCCCGAACTTGAGTACTGATTGGCCCTGATGGGTCCTATTCTGCTTCAGAAGTTGAATTGACACTAGAAAAACATGAGTTTGTATTTTGCTGCTAAGGATAGTGTCATAACTATATTAAATATTTTGAATTGAATTACAATGTTTACAATGCAAACTTCATGATCCAACAAAAAACAGAAAATGGAGAATGGAAGAGAATGGTCTAATATTAACATAATAGCTAAATTCATGTTGCAAAATTGATAATAAATGCAGTTTCCTACAATTCAAATATCGTGCAATTCTGCCCAGACTATTCAGTTATCTTTTTTACTAAATGGTTGAGGAAAAATATGACTTCATTACTGTGGTATTATCCACATGATATAATGTACCTTAAACACCTCATCCCTCTCATTTTAAATAGCTATGTCAAATACAGTCATATAGAGACAGAGATATACAGTGCAGAAACCCAACCCATCCATGGCAACCAGATATCCGAAATAATCCTATTTGCCAGCATTTGGCCCATATCTCTCTAAACCCTTCCTATTCGTATACTCATTCAGATGCCTCTTAATGTTGTAATCATACCAGCCTCCACCACTTCCTCTGGCAGCTCATTCCATGCATACACCACCCTCTGCATGAAAAGGTTTCCACTTAGATCCCTTTTATAACTTTCCCTCTCACCTCAAATCTATGCCGTCTAGTTTTGGACTTCCCCACCTTGCAGAAAAGACTTTGCCTATTTACCCTATCCATGCCCCTCATGATTATATAGACCTCTATAATGTCACCCCTCAGCCTCCGACGCACCACAGAAAACGGTCCCAGATATTCAGCCTGTCTCTAAGCTCAAACCATCCAACCCTGGCAATATCCTCGTAAATATGAACCCTTTCAAGTTTCACAACATCCTTCCTATAGGAGGGAGACCAGAATCGCATGCAATACTCCAAAAGTGGCCGAACCAACGTCCTACAGAGCCGCAACATGACATCACAACTCCTATACTCAATGTACTGACCAATAAAGGCGAGCATGCCAAATGTCTTCTTCACTATACTATCTATCTGCAACTCCAGTTTCAAGGAACTATGAACCTGCACTCCAAAGACTTTTTGTTCAGCAACACTCCCCAGGACCTTACCATTAAGTGTATAAGTCCTGCCCTTAGTTGACTTTCCAAAATGCAACATTTATCTAAATTAAACTCCATTTTCTTCTATCCCACTCACTGTATCGAAATTTTTTATCATTTCAAAACTAATTTGAAAAACATTTATTGATTTTGAGAACTAATTTAATGTTATTTGTGTATATTTTAACAAGCTATTGAAGCTTGAAACACCATATATGGTGGTGTGATACGAAGCACATTTGCAGCTATTAACCATGACGTGATTGGATTTAGATGTGCTTTTGTCAGTTACAAATAGCCAGGACTCCGACACTTGCAATTCAGGCCTGCACTTGAAGAATGGTCATTTACATGAGATACCGGAGAACTGCTCGTGCATAGGGTACAATACCCAGCATGAGTCAATTAGGGTAATATTAATTCTGTTTTTGTGAGAAGCGTTGCAAAATGAATCATCACTTCAGCTCATCATATTGTAAGATCAATCTTACAATCCTTGGGGCCTGATTACTAAACTCAAAGCAATGTGGAACAGAATGTGTTTTTCACTTAGAAGCTCTGTGGAGCTCCCTCCCCCACCACTCACAGGCCTTGCACAACACCCACTACCATGTTCCCACCCCTCCCCACGTTCCCACACACCCAAATGTAAGATTTGTGGTTTTCTCTAACTTTAATTGTAAGATCGTAGGTGATTGCAGATATTTTCTATTTGAACTTGTTCAGACATGTTATGATGCACTTCTGAAGTATTGGAACATGAACCCAAGCTTTCTGATCCTAGGTTAGAGACATCACCACTGCACCACAAAAGCCCACAATTATAATAATAAATTGAGTTGAGAAAGCCAATCTAAGCAGTCTACTAGCTTAAAGTATTGGCAAAGATTTGTAGCGCGGGTTGCGGATGAGGTTGTTGACTTGCTCGCCGAGCTGGCTTGTTTTTTGTTCAGACGTATTGTCACCCTGCTAGATGACATCATCAGTGGAGCCTCCGATGAAGCAATGTTCTTCTACTCCGTTTGGAATTTATACCGTTCCATTATGGTGAGAAGTGTCATTTCCGGCTTTGATCTGTATGGGTTTGTATATGGGGTCCAATTCTATATGTTTGTTGATTGAAGTATAGGTGGAGAAGCATGCGTCTAGGAATTCCCATGCGTGTCTATGTTTGGCTTAGCCAATACAGAATTGGACCCCACATACAAACCCTTACAGATCAAAACCAGAAATGACAGTATTCACCATAATGCACCGGCAGCATAAATTCCAAGCGGAGTAGAATAACATCGCTTCATCAGAGGTTCCACTGATGATGTCACCTATCACAGTGATGAAACGTCTGAACAAAAACAAGGCAGCTCAGCGAGCAAGTCAACAACCTCAGGTCTACTAGCCTTAATTAGTTACAGGACCTATTGCAGGTACAAGAATATTTTCACAGATTTTACATAATTTAATAAGTTTATCATAACAAATACAAAAGAAATGATAATCAATAAAAGCAGTACAGTTTTCAAGACACCACCTCACATTTCTGGTTGACATGGCACATGTCCCTTATTCTGTTCTGCTGACTGAAGTTGTTCTTCTGTCTTTGGTATTTTTTTCCTGTGCGCTGAAACAAAAAGAATCACTACTTCTTAACCTTTTCTAACACAACTTCTACTCATGATCAGTGACATCCTGAACACTAGATGGCTTGCCAATGCATGAATCATAGATGAGCAATCACAGATTGGCTAAACAATTCTTGATTGATTTCTTAAAAGCGATCACCATCTTACTGATTTCACTTTCTCTTATTTCCTGATTTGTTCCTTGAATTGTCAATCCAATCCATTTTGGGACAGCTTGTCTTTCTTAGTTTATCAATTTCATAGAACTTTACCTAGACAATATGGCACCAGTAATTTGTATGTCTGCTTCAAGTATGTGCTGTTACCTCAATGCGATTAACATAATCCCTAATGTTCTAATTGATATATCTAAGTATTATTCAAAACCTATCAATAATTTAACTACATGTGTGACTCCATAATAACTGTTAATTCCTAAACAAATTAACTGAATTTATTTTCAAAAGACAATACAGGCTTATTTTGTTCTTCAAGAATCATACCTTATTATGATTCTGATTATGTTGAAACTGAAGTTACAAAGTACAATTGCAAGACACAGCAAAATACATAAAGCTCAAAATAACTATAGAAAATTAATAGTTACAAAACTAAAATAATTTAATAAATAGCTGTTTCCTTGAGTAAAAACCTTTTACCTCAAAGCATTTCACATTTGTTATCCCAAGTTTATATTAGTCTAACATCCGTTATATCATAAACCCATGAGTTTACTTTAACCTGGTCAATATGTCTTTTCTTACAGAAAATATATAACAATTAACCAGAATTAAACAGAATATAAGTCAATTCCTCACTAGTTTAATCAAATCAAAAATAAAAAAACTCAATCCTACACCAATTTCCCACTGTCACAGGTTTCTATTGATGCTCTTTTGATCTCCTTTCTCTCACAGGTTCCCTGCCAAATCTTCTAACACACCTCCCCCAAGTCATCGCGCTATCACAGGTCTCTTACACTCAGCCCCCAGCCTTGTCCACCTCACCATTCTCTACTGGCACAGGTCTCTATCTCTCATTCTTTCCCCCCTGCCTTCCATCAACCTTGTCCCTGCATATGCTGCACATTTCTCACCTCCACCACATCAACCTCATTCTCATAGGTCTGGAATCACAGTAATTATCAAGCACCAAAATGGAGTCATGATTGGAGAGGTTTGAACACCACTGTCTTCCTTCCTCACGATCTCTCACCCTGAGTCCATGTGACATCTTCATATCAGGCTGCACTTGAAGCAATGTTCAGTATTAATATTTTCACACACTTACGCCTTTAATGAATAACATCTTCCTCCAAATTTTTTCACCATATTAACATTATTAATTTTTGTATATAATCACATTTATTACAACACCATCTCCCCCCAAGTCTCTGACTTTATAGATTCAGGCTGTCTGAAGATTTCAGTATTCTTCCAGAGCATGTTCTCTCTGGACATTTACAGTCATACAGCTGTACAGCATGGAAACAGACTCTTCAGTCCAAATTGTCCATGCCAACCAGATATCCTAAATAAATCTAGTCTCATTTGCCAACATTTGGCCCAGATCCCTCTAAACACTTCCTATTTATATACCCATCCAGATGCCTTTTAAATGTTGTAATTGTACTGGCCTCCACTACTTCTGGCAGCTCATTCCATACAAGCACCACCCTCTGCATGAAAAGTTACACCTTAGGTGCCTTTTAAATCTCTCCCCCTCACATTAAACCTATGTCCTCTAGTTTTGGACTCCCGAACCCCAGGGAAAAGTCTTTCTCTATTCACCCTATCCATGACCCTCAATTCTATACACCTCTGTAAGGTCACCCCTCAGCCTCCAATGCTCCAGGGAAAATAGCTCCAGCCTATTCAGCCTCTCCCTATAATGCAAACCCTCCAACCCTGGCAACATCCTTGTAAATCATTTCTGATCCCTTTCAAGTTACACAACATCCTTCCTACAGCATGGACACCAAAATTGCATGCAGTATTCCAAAAGAGGCCTCGCTAATGTCCTGAACAGCTGCAACATGATATCCTATATTCAATGCACTGACCAATAAAGGCAAGTATACCAAACACCTTCTTCACTATCCTGTCTACATGCGACTCTACTTTCAAGGAACGATGAACTTGCACTCGAAGGTCTGTTTGTTCAGCAACACTCCCCAGCACCTTCCCATTTGACTGGCAGGTGTTTGAGGCTGGAGGCTGCTAGGTCTGGATCAGGTTACGTGGTGATGATGGTGTGGCCATTGGAGCTTGTGTTAGGATGGGAAGTTTGGGTGGATGCTGTTTGGTATGGAAAAGTTGAATTGAGTGGGTGTCAGGTCCTGAAGGGTCACTTTGGAGTTGGGTGTATTAGGTCTAGTAGGGTTGAGTTACAACTTAGATAACAAGGTGTGGAGCTAGATGAACACAGCAGGCCAAGCAGCATCATAGGAGCAGGAAAGCTTGACGTTTCGGGTCTAGGCCCGAAACGTCAAG
>JAHRHZ010000012.1:55244958-55434978 GCA_024137785.1 Ginglymostoma cirratum
GAAAGCTTGACGTTTCGGGTCTAGGCCCGAAACGTCAAGCTTTCCTGCTCCTATGATGCTGCTTGGCCTGCTGTGTTCATCTAGCTCCACACCTTGTTATCTTGGATTCTCCAGCATCTGCAGTATCTATTATCCTTGAGTTACAAGGTGGGTATCAGGGTCAGTTCAGGGTGTGCAGGAAGGGAATGAAGTTCCATTGAGGGCAAGGTCCAAAAGGATTGGGTTGGGCTGGGTTGGGATGGCATGGCTGAGTTGACATGGATGGGACATGATGATGTTCAGGTCGAGTCGGGCAGATCGGTGTGGTGGGGTCAGGTCTGGTAGGGTCAGTAGTGGGCAGACTGGTTGTAACAGGTCCAGAAGGATTGGTCTGAAGGATCAGGATGTAAGATCAGGATGATGCATTGGGTGGGTGCAATGATATACCAGGGGCTTTCTTGAATAATTATCCAGGAATTAGAGTAGGTTTTTAATCCTCTAACTTTTCCTGGATAACACCAAGGTTAAGTAAGTCAGAACCCTGAATTCTCTGATGTTAATGAACGTTTTCAGGGAAATTGTCCATCAGGAAATTCAACTTCCTGGGCAATTTCCCAAAATCAGTTGCACAGGGGATTCTTTACTGTCCTGGCAAGCAACTCCAGTCTACATTGCTCCATCAACTGTCTGGCCATTCGAACATCTGGGCCAATATTTTGAGCCTAATTTTAGACAGGAGAATGTGTTGAAAGCAGTAGTGTGGTATGTCCTTTTCCAAATTCCATGTGGCTGCTCTGAGAGAAATTGTCAATTTAATATAAAACATGAAACTTGGGGGGTCTTTACCAATGTTGGTGTGAACATTCCCCACAACAAAATGGTTGTAGAAATGTTGGTTTACTTAAAATAAATAAATATGATCAGGAAGGAAAGGTAGACATATTCTAAAGAACATCTGAAAAAACAGATTAAGCTAATTGAAAGAGGCAGGTTATATAACTTTAGCTTTGTTTTCCAACAATATCTGGCTATAAATTTGGGTTTTGCTGAGAAATAATTATAACTAATTAGGTAAAACACACAGAGACACTAAAAAGTATTTAAAGATAAAGATTTACGGAGGAGTGAACCATGTAAAATTCCATTGCAGCTACCAGGGTAAAGGACATACCTAAAAAGGAACATGAAGATGACAGACATAAATTCACAAAATGACAAAATTGTTACTGTGCAGGAGGCCATTCAGCCCATTGTGCCTGCACCTGTCCTTTTACTTAATGCCAATCTCCTGCCTTTTTCCCCATATCACCGCGCACCATCTCCATTCAAATGATCATCCAATGCCCTCTTGAATGTCTCAGTTGAACCTGTCTCCACCATATTTCCAGGGAGTGTTCTCCATTACCTAACAATGTGCTGTGTTTTTCACATCATCCTTGCTTTTTTTTTTCCATCATTTATGGATAGAAACAACATCTCCCTGTCTACTCTGTCCAGTTTGCTCATGATTTAGAAATCCTGTGTCAAATCTCTCCTCGGCCTTCTTTTCTCCAAGTTGTTCAATCTATTCTCATTACTGAGGTTACTCGTTCCTGGAACCATTCTTGTAAATTGCTTCCGTACTTTCTCCAATAAATTCACATCTTTCCCATAATGTGGAGCCCATAACTGTACACAGGACTCCAGCTAAGTTCTAACAAGTGTGTCTTGTACATGTTCAACATGGTGTTGGGATAACATATTGGTTTAGATAGAAGACTGGCTAGCTAACAGGAAGCAGTGAATTGGAACAAGTAGGTCTTTTTCAGGCTGCCAGAATGTCACACGGAGTGTGCCACAGCTGTAGGTGCTACAGCCTCAATACTTTATATGGTCTGGATGGAGGGATTGAAGATATGATAGCTAAATTTACTGATGACAGAAATATAGGTAGGAAAGTGAGTTGTGAAGACATACAGAGTCTATAAAGGGATATAGTTAGGTTTATTGAGTGGACAAAGATCTAGCAAATGTGAGGAAAAACGTGAAGTTGTTCAGAAAGAATTTTTAAACAGTATCTAAACAATTAGAAGCTGCAGAGCTCTGCAATGCAGAGAGATTTGGATGTCCTAATGCATGAATTGCAGAAGTTTAGACTGCAGGTACAACAAGTAATCAGAAAAGTTAATAGAATATCACATTTAATTGTGAGGGAAATTGAATGCTCGAGTAGGAAGGGTATGCTTCAGTCAAACAGGGCATTGGTGAGAGTCCATCCAGAGGACTGTATACAGTCCTGGTCACCATACTTACAAAAGACTGTTAATTTGTTGGAAGCAGTTCAGAGAAGGCTGTTAGACTAATACCTCTAATGAGTGGATTGCCCTGGGAGGAAAGGCTAAACAGGCTAGGTTTATATCCTCTCGAGTTTAGAAGAGTCGGAGGTGACTTAATTGAAACATACAAGATGCCCGGGGGATTTGAAGGGTGGATGTTAAAAGAATGTTTCCTCTTTTGGGAGAATCAAGAACTGGGGTCACAGTTTAAAAAGAAGAGCTTGCCGTTTAAAGACTGAGACGAGGAAACTTTTTTTTCTCACTCAGAGAGTTGACAGTTTTTGGAATCTTCCTCAAAAAACAGTGAATGCCAAATATTAAAATATCTTTAAGGATGAGTTAAAAGATTACCAAGGGATAAAAGACAATGGAGGTTAAAATAGATCAGCCATCATGTTATTGAATAGTAGAGGAGGCTCACAGGTCCAAGTAGCTTACTCTTGATCTTATGTTGGTATGAAATTAGACAATGTTAGAAATCTCAGATAAAATGTGTCCAATAATATTTAATAATAATAAAATAAGTAACATCAAATTGGATTCATTTGATTTGGTTTGGCATCGTCAGATACTTTTTAGCATAACTGTATAATTGTCCATTTAAAGTGGACACATAAGATGCTGAGGGGATATCTTACTATTGTGTGAACAAAGTTGTAAACTTGGTAAATCATCTCATCTAAGATTTTCTGTAACATCTAAAACAGCCTCTAATAGCTATACATTTCCTTAAGTGAGGAAATCTATTTTCTGGAGAAAAATCATTAACCCTTAATATTTGGGAAATTTACGGTATCGCTAAGCATTATAGAGACACAGAAAACAGGAACAGGAGTAGGCCACTTGGCCCTATGAGCCTGCTGAGCATTCAATATAATCATGGCTGATCATCCTATTCAGTATCCCATTCCCATTTTCACCCCATGCTCTTTCATCCCATGAACCCCAAGAACTACATCTAAGCCCTTTTTCCTAAAAAATAAATTCCATTTTTTGGCCTCAACTACTTTCAGTGGCAGAGAATTCCACAGGATTCCCACTGTCTGGGTGAAAAGATTTCTCCTTATCTCAGTCCTAAATGGCCTACCCCAGATGCACAGATTGTGAACACTGGTTCTGGACTCCCTGATCATCAGGGCCATCCTTCTAGCATTTCCTCTATTTAGTGACACCAATCACCTGTGAGTGAATGAAGCAAAAACTGAAAATCAGTCAAAGATTGTCCTGTTAGAATTTTTATAGGTTTCTATGAGGCCCCCATTCATTCTTCTAAACTGCAGAGAATACAGAGAATAGGCAGGAAAGTGGAGTTGAGGATTATCAGATCAGCCGTGATCTCATTGAATTGCAGATCAGACTTAAAGGGCTAAATAGCATACTCCTGCTTTTACATTTTATGTCCTTGCGTAATTTGGAAAGAACACTTTTTGGTACCTGTTTGGGGCATTTAGGATGGCAGTGGTAGGAAGAAGCACATACTGTACTATTAGAGACCTCATAGTGTTAAAGAGTCATACAACACAGAAACAGACACTTCAGTCCAACCAGTCCATGCCGACCATAATCCCAAACTAAACTAATATCAATGCCTATGCTTGGTCCATATCCCTCCAAACATTTCTTACTCATGACTTTATCAAAATGTCTTTTAAACATCGTAACTGTACCTGCATCCAACACTTCCTCTGGTAGTTCATTCCACATATGAACCATTCTCGGTGTAAAAAAAATGTTTCTTTGAGAGTGTGTCTCATGCTTTTGTTAAATCTTTCCCCTTTCACCTTAAAAGTATGCCCCTAGTCATGAAATCTCCCACCCTAGGAAAAAAAAGCACCTGCCATTCATCTTATCTATACATCTCATGATTTTATAAACCTCTACAAGGTCACCTCTCAATCTCCGATATTCCAGCGAGAAAAGTCCCAGCCTATCCTGTCTCTGCTTATGAGTCAAACCCTCCATTCCCAGCAACATCCTGTAACTTTTTTCTGAATCCTCTTCAGCTTAATATCCATTTTATAACATGTTGACCAGAACTGGATACAGTACTCCAGGAAAGGCCTTACCAACATCACGCACAACCTCAACATGATGATCCAACTGCTATACTCAATGGTCTGAGCAATGAAGGCAAGCATGCTAAAAGCCTTCTTAACCACTGTCTACATGCAAACTTCAAAAGAATTATGAACCTGAACCCCTCTCTGTTCTACAACACTGCCCAAGGCCCTACTTATACAATTGTAAGGCCTGTTCTTGTTTGTTTTACCAAAATGCAATACCTCACACTTATGTAAATTAAATTCCATCTGCCACTCCTCAACCATTTCATACCTCAACCATTGACCCAATTGATCAAGACCTCTTTGTAATCTTTGATAACTATTTTTCACTATCCACTATACCACCAATTTTGGTGTCATCCACAAACTTATTAAATCTGCCTTCTATATTCTCATCTAAATTATTTACATAAATGACAAACAAAAGTGGACCTAGCACCGATCCCTTTGAAACACCACTGGTAATAGGCCTCCAGTCCAAGAAACAGCCTTCCACCACCACCCTCTGTTTCCTGCCATAATGCCAATTTTGCATCCAATTGACAAGCTCACCCTGAATCCCAGGTGATCTAATTTTACTAATTAGTCTACCTTGCGGAATCCTGTCAAAGGCTTTACTAAAGTCCAAGTAAACAATGTCTACCACTCTGCCCTCAATCTTCTTGGTTACATCCTCAAAAAACCCAAACAAATTTGTGAGACATGATTTCTCTCACACAAAACCATGCTGATTATCCCTAATCATTCCTTGCCTCTCCAAATGCATATAAATATGATCTTTCAGAATCACCTCCAACAATTTACGTACCAAAGTCAGACTCGCATGTCTATAGTTTCCATGCTTCTCCTTACCTCATGTGAACACAACTATCGATGATGATTTTCAGTGTCTATCTATGGATTCCTCTTTTCCAGATTACCCATACAGACTAAAACTAATACCAGCAGCTAAGCCACCTAACATTTAAAGTACATAAATATGGCCTATTTTTAAAATGAGTTGACATCACAAATTCAGCTTCATAGAACATAGAACAGTACAGCACAGTACAGGCCCTTCAGCCCACAATGTTGTGCCGAACTTTTACCCTAAACCTAAGGTCTATCTAACCTCTGCCCCTACCTTATACTATCATCCATATGCCCATCTAATAGCTGCTTAAATGCCCCTAATGAGGCCGACTCCACCGCCCTCTCCGGCTATGCATTCCACGCCCCTACTACTCTCTGAGTAAAAGGACCTACCTCTGACATCTCCCCTATATTTACTTCCACTCACTTTAAAACTATGCCCCCTTGTAATAGCTATCTCCACCCTAGGAAAAAGTCTCCAGCTGTCCACTCTGTCTACACCTCCGATCATTTTGTTCACCTCTATCAAGTCACCTCTCATCCTTCGTCGTTCTAAAGAGAAAAGCCCTAGTTCTCTCAACCTTTTCTCGTAAGATCTTCCCTCCATTCCAGGCAACATCCTGGTAAATCTCCTCTGCACCTTTTCCAACACTTCCACATCTTTCCTGTAATGAGGCGACCAGAACGGGACACAATACTCCAGATGTGGCCAAACCAGGGTTTTGTATAGCTGGAACATAACTTCACGGCAATTGAATTCAATCCTTCTATTAATGAAAGCTAATCATCCAAATCATCCAATTCAACATCCAATATCTCAGCACAAAGACAGTTTATAGATATGAACACTGCATATTTTCAGATACAATATTTACTACATTGGAGCGTCTTACTTTTCAATCATCAACTGATGTCAAAACTAGTCTTTGATCTGGCTTCACTAGATGACACTAGAATAAGTGGAAAAGTAAGCTGCCATGAAGAAAAAAGAAAATTAGAAATGGATAAGAGTAGATTAGGTGAAGGGGCCAAACTTGGCGGATGGAGTTTAGCCTGGATATGTATGACATTTTCCATTTTGGGCAGAAGAATAAAAAGACATCCAAAATTGAGAGAAACTGGAAAATGCTTTGGTGCAGAGGAACCTGGATGTCTTTGTGCAAGAGTCACAGAAAGCTAGTTTGCATGTGATAAGGAGGGCAAATGGTACTTTGGAATTTATTGCCAAAGGAATGGAATATACAATGTGGGAAAATGTTATTGCAAATGTACAAGGCATTGGCAAGACCACATCTGGAGAACTGTGTACTGTTTTGGCTCCTTTACTTGAGGAAGAACGTAATTGCACTGGCAGCAGTTCAGAAAAGGTTCACTAGATTAATTCCAGGGATAGGAGGCTGGTCTTATGCGGAGTGACTGAGCAGTTTAGGCCTATACTTGCTGGAGTTTAGAAGAATAAGAGGAGATCCAAATGATGTGTACAACATGCCAAAGGGGATTGAGAAAGTAGATGCAGAGCAGATGCTTCTCCTTGGGGAATAACCTAGGACAAACAATTATAATTGTAAGTTTAGGGATGGCAGGTTCAAAGCAAATGAGGAGGAGGACTCTTCCTCGCAGTCAGTCATGAATCTGTGGAATTCACTCCCCCAGAGTGCAGTGGATGTCAGGACACTGAATAAATTTAAGGAGGTGGTAAACAAATTTTGAATTAAGTAATGGATTAATTGGTTATGCGGGCAGGCCGAAAAGTGGAGCTGAGGTCAAAATGAGAACAATCACAATCATATTAAAATGGCAGAACAGGTTTGAGGAGATGAATTGCCTACTCCTGCTCCCAGTTCTTCTGTTTACCATACATACACAGTCAGCAAACCACGCGCACTGCACTTCACATTTAATGTTAAAAAAAGGTTCAGTTGCTAAACTGATAATTTGGGAAGATAGCAACTCAGGGACATGACCATTTACTGAACACTCAAAATATCTAGAGATGCTCCTACTGCCATGGATACTGAACAATTAATCAACTGTGGTCTCAGGTTTAAAATCTAATACCTCAAAAACTTCAAAGACTCAAACTACAGAGGCACATTTTCTGGTGTGTTGGTGTATCTAGCCACAATTTCATTATTCTTTGCCCTGGCAGGGTAATAAATTCCTTTCACTCTAGAAAACCTTAAGAGTGTTATCTGTGCAAACAATAAAAAAATGGCTCGATGTGACCACAGAAAATGGGTTAAAAAGATGCACTTCCGATTGCCCCCTTGTCAATATGCCCAGTGGAGAAGATGTCCAAATTAGCTGTTATGTGAAATGGAGGTTGACTGCTTGGCTTTTAATTTTGATCTTAACAAATGTAAGAATATGCATATCCTCTGCTCCTACACACCCTTTGAAGTTGTACCCTTTCTTTTATACTCTCTTTCCATGTGCTTTCTCCCAAAATCTATAACTTCACACTTATCCAGCGATGGTTTCCTTGATATGTTTTGAGGGTTTTTGCCTGGTCGATAACATCCACATTGAACTTCATCTGCTGCCTATTACCAACTCTACTAACTTGTGTTTTGAAGTTTTACACTCTCATTTTGCAGTAATTCCAAGTTTTGGATTGTCTGCAAACTTTGAAACTGTACCTTGTACACAAAGGTCTAGACCACTTATATGTCAAAAGCAAGGGTTCCATGCTGACTGTGGGAATCTCTGCCACAAACATTCCTCCAACCCAAAAAATATTCATTGACCATTATTCTGTTCCCTATCACTCATTTTATTTTGTATCCACATTGCTACTGCCTAATTTATCCTTTGAGCCTTAACTTTGCTCAATAGGCTGGCATACGGCACTGCATCATTAGTC
Organism: Ginglymostoma cirratum; assembly: GCA_024137785.1. Lineage (NCBI taxonomy): Eukaryota > Metazoa > Chordata > Chondrichthyes > Orectolobiformes > Ginglymostomatidae > Ginglymostoma > Ginglymostoma cirratum. The sequence goes on from JAHRHZ010000012.1 coordinate 55,253,031, forward strand.
TTTTCGAAGTCCATGTACACCACACCAGCAGCATAACCCTCATCAACTCTCTCTATTACATCAGCTAAAACCTTCAATCTATTAACTAAAGACAATTTTAAGAAATTCATGCTGGTTCTCTTCATTAACTTTTAATTAATTAACATCTACCATCCATATAACTATAAATTTTATACTGATTTATTATTTCTATAAGTTACCCCAAAGCTAAACTGACTGGTCTACAATTGTTGGGCTTTTCCTTATATCCATTTTCAACAACAGCAAAATGTTTGCAATAATTTTGGTCAGTGCCTTCACAAACCAAACTCTCACTTCCTTAAATGCCTTTTCTGGTCTTAGTGTCTTGTCAAAAGCTTATCTCAAAATTTTGAACCTTTCTTTGTCACCATAGCTTGGATTGACATCTGCTTCCAAGGTAAAAATAGATACACCTCAACCATGCCCCCTGCTTCCATACATAAATCCCCTTTGTCTGGTCTCTAATCAGCTGTACTGCTCCTTTCACTACCCTTGTTAATTATCTGCTTATAGACAACTTTTGTAATTCCCTTTTATATTCTCTGGCAGAGTCTTCATAACTGCTTTCTTATTTGTTTCAACCTTTTGGGACATTCTTTCACCAACACTATATTTCTCTTTAGCAATAATGTCAAAATCCTCAACTGCTTCCTTTCCGACCTTACCCAAACACCTTGTATCCATCCAGGAATATTTAACATCCAGTCATTGTCTTCCTCCAGGCAAGTTTCTGTAATAGCCATGCCATAATTATTGTTCGCAATTTGCATCAGCAACTCACTTCATTCACATATATTCAACGTAACCCTAATTTAGAATGTGTTAAATTCTTTCTTCCGTCTTCATCTGTTAACAATTCTCTATTCTAGTGTTACCCATCTCTCCCAACATTTGGCGCACCCTGGTATTCGCTTCAGGTTCCCGCACCCCAACTCAGTTTAAAGCTACCCATAAGCAGCAGCAAAACAACCCATTCAGTACTCAGTCCTAGCATGGTTCAGGCGCTTTGTTCTGGCTTATAGAAGTGCCATCTCCCACAGAGCCATTTGTAGTAAAGTTCTCCTTCTTGCACTACTTCTATGTATTTCTGTTTTATTCTCATAGTTCTGTACTCACTCGCACACGGCACTGGGAATAATCAGGAAATTACTACATTTAGAGTTCCACTTCTTAATTTTTTACCTAGCTCTCTAAATGCTGACTGCAGGACCACATCCCTCTCCCTATCTACGTCACTAGCATCAATGTGGACCATACCTCTGACTGATCACTTACTCCCAGGAGAAAGCCCTGCAGCAATATACCAACCTGGAATCACACTTATGGGAACAGAAATGCTTGTATATTCCCATAACTAATGAAGATCCTATTCACCATTGCTCTTCCAACATTCTTCCTTCCCTTCTGTAAAGCGAATGGACTTGGCTCTTGCTGCACTCGACACATCATTGCCCCCACCAGTATCCAGATCAGAAAATCAATTACGAAAATAGTTTCAGGGACTCAGCACTACCAATCTGGTTCTCTTGTACTGTCCGGCAGTCACCCATTCCCTATTTGTCTGCATCTCTTTATCCTATGATGTGACCACCTCCCTAAGCATCCTATCTGTATTCTTCTGTTTCGTGGACGCACCACAGTAACACCAGCTGCCACTCAAGCTCTAAAACCCAGAGCTTTTCTGCAGTAACACTTCTTACACATCAAGTGTCCATAATTCTCCACATGCTACAGGATGGACATTTTGTCTGGTCAAGCTCCTCTGTCAAACCTTGAGTTTAATTTTAGGCCTTTTACCATGAACTGGAGATTAGGAAGTAGAGATTGAATTATTCACACTTACTCACGAAGCAGGTTTTTGTCCTGTGCCTACAAGTTAGATATTTGAAGGCAAGAGTAAGAATCAATTCATACAAGGCAAACTCTTTTAAAATAAAGCCAAAGGGGCACCTCTTTCTAATTCCGACAACTTGAACTCCCAGCACTCCACGGTCATGTTCCAAAATACTTAAGTATTATGAATGATTGAATTACAAATATCTTATCTTTCACATCAAAATATACAGAATTTAACAGATGATCTTGTAGAAAAAAAAATCTTTTTCAACGTATGTATATCAACTGATTTAAATTGTCTGGGATAGCACTATACTATACTGACGTAGCTTTGAATGGAATCATTTTGACTGCAAGCAGACGTCTTGAAAACAAAACCTTACCATACAAGGATGTTTAAAAATTGAAGCAGATTCTTGATCCTCTTCAGGAAAGTCAGTAAAACAAGGCAAGACGACAGCAAACGTAACAGAGGTTTGACAGTCCTAACAATGATAGCATCATTAAAAAGGTAAGAATGGAAAATTGACAGGACACCATAAGTTACAAACTGTAGATCTGCTTCACTTCACTAGTTTAAAAACATACTCCAGTACCAACAAACTTGGGTACATGTAGTATTATCTTTATTCAAAAAGTTGCTGACACAAAATTGTACATTGATTTTTTTTGCTGACTCATCATTACTCACAACATGGCAGATAGGCTACATTTATTTTCAAAAGATAACTGTTATGGGGAATGGTTCCGTGTATCATTCCAAGCACATCTTTGTTTTTAAAATTTGTTAAAAAACAGTGCATGTAATTCTTTATTCCCCCAGCCCAAGGGAACACTTGGAATTGTATTTATGTCTTCGATGTATCATCCATACAAACTACTTTGGCGTGAGGAAATCTATTATCATGTCCTGTATTCAACACAGTTAAGTACTTTGCATTTATGCACAAAAGGGAAGGCCACTTACTTTTACCTCCATAACATTGCCCGATTCCAGCCCTGCGTCAGCATATTTGTTCCTGAAACCTTCATCCATTCCTGTTACCTTGACTATTCCAATGGTCTCCAGGTTAGCCTTTCTACTCTCCTTAATCTTGAGCTCATCCAATACCCTGCAGCTTGGATGCTAACATGGCACCAAATCCCTTTCATCTTCTAACCTTAACCTCACTGACCTACACTGGCTTTAGTCAGCAATACTTTGATTTAAAATTTTCATACTAGTTTTTAAACTCCTCTGTGACCTCACTACTCCTGATCTATGTAAATTCCTCGAGTTTAACAACCATCAGATATCTCTAATTCTAGCATGGTGAAGGACCCAATTTGAAACACTCCACCATCAGCAGCCTTAACTTCAGGTGCCAACGCTCAAAGTTTTAGAAGTTTCTCAACGTATCTCTACCTCTTAACGCATTCCAAGACAAGTCTGAAAATCTGCTCTCCAAGTTTTTGGTCATTCACTCAAGTAACATGTATGTGGCCAGTGTAAAATTTTATTTGTTAACACTTCTGCGAAGTTTTAAAAGCAAGGTACATAAAAGCAAGCTTGTTTCAGAATTAAAAAAGAAGTTTTTATATCAATATGTACACATGCAGTTAATGATCTGATTGTGTGAAGGAAATGAGGAACCTTGTCAACTACAAGCATCACAAGAACTGTTGACACTACTTGGAAAATTGTGTACACTTACCCTGAGATGAGATTTCCCCCACACTGCTAGCTTATATACAGCCGACAATAACCATCTATGACTACTGTGTTTAAGATCTTTCGGAACAGATATCAGATGCAGGGTTTTAGATTTTTTTGTTGTCCAATTTCACAAACCTTTCTTCTTACAATTACTGATTACCTTCCCAATTCAGATTTATATTTTGATTCCTGAAAACTGAATGAATTGGAATAATAACTCAGACTGATTAGCTAGTGGTTTATGTTACAAGACATGATATAAACATAAAATGCACAATGCTTATCAATACAATGTCTTGTATTTTCAATAATTTATGCATTTGTAACAAATTGTGTTTGCATTAATACAAAATAAAATCAAGCACTCATTGTTTCAGAATTGACAGTGCAATGTGAACATTTTTAATTAAATGAAAGTTTTAAACACAAGAACTTATCCCAAGTACATATTTCAATAGTTACTATTCTATTATTACTCATCAAACTTGTAATTCTCAGATGGAATAATTACAATCAGTTTTATGCCAAGAAGTAAGCTTACATACAAACATCCATCAGTGTACACTCCGTGGTGTGGGTACTTAAAACTGCGCATAACCAAACTGCTGATTATTTAAATGGGCAAATAATGTTAAATACAGGGAGATGGCATAAGAAAAATAATCAAATTATTAGGTGGGCAGCATTAAACCTACAATTTTTAAGCACAAAATATCAGCAAAATCAACTGAAGCTCCCAATTGATAGATTTATCATCGCGCTGCACCTGCTCATTGAAATCTGGAGATTGATTACAATTTTTAAAAAAAAATTCTGCTCTTTCCTTAAAGAAAGCAACATCTATAAAGGTCTGACCCGAAACACAGATTTTTTTTAAATCAATTCCATTCGGTGAGAAAACATTCTATGGATAATTTGTTATCCCCATTACATTCCTAAGCAGAAAGAAATTTACACCCTGCCACATACAAAAACCCCAAATTCCTCCTTTTTTAATCCTTACTGGTTTGATTTACTCAACACTTGATTTTTTTTGTTTGAGATTACCAATGTACACAGAACAAAGTTTCACAAAACAAAAAACAAAAAAAAACTTTATTATAAAACAATATCTTGCCTTGAAAAGCACATTTTTCTAACCTTACCAACCTTATAAAATGGTTATTCCACTGTATTCATAACTGTCAGAAAACCATGACAATTTAAAGGGGCATTTTAAAATAGGCAAAACATTTACAAGATGTAACCTGACTAGATTTATTTTGAAATACTGTCATTTATGCACAACCTTGTGCAACGGAAAAGGTACAAAAATTGCTTCTCAATGCAAAAAGCAGTATGCTTAAAAACTGCTATAGTATTTCGAGAGTTACCTCACTTTAACAAACCAAAGCACAAGTGACAATTCAACGCGATTGCTGCTGCTTGTTTAAGAAAGGTCTTGAAACACCTGGATGCCTAACAGACTAATAGTGATAAGTGAAGCCAGTTGGGTTTCAAGTTAGTTTTGATACCTTGAAGTCAAAAGAACTATATTTTCAATTCTATTGCAGCAATGTGAGATGTACCACCTATTACACATTTCAAAAGATGCACGAACTGAGAATCATTTAACCAAGGAAAATTAATTATCAATAGCCTTGCCCCCTAGTGGACACAGCTCATTGTGTAGTTATCTGCTGTGACATCCAGTTGTTGTAAACTTTTAATATTCTATCTTCAAATATCTGATCTGCTAAATAATCCAAAGTGATGAGAAAATCAGCTCAAGAAGGATTTTAATCTTAACAGTTTTCTTGAACTTAATCTTCAAACACACAAGATACTGAACTGAAAACTGTCAGGTACTGCTTAGACTTTATGCCATGGCTACTTGTTATGAACCTACACGTGTGGAAGTGGTTCTTTTGTCTGAGAAGAAGCTCCTGAGGAGAACCACCTGGCCAAGACTCACGACCAACAAGATAAGAGCTTCACCTATAGACCAAAAAGCAACCCTCGAGTTGAGGTCCTCAGCACGACTTCGACCTTGTGCTTCCCTTAGACGGAAATGAGTTTGGTAATCGATGACAGATTTCATGGCTTCGTGCATTGTGACACAAGCTGACTCCATCTGTTGTTTTAAAAGTGAAAGCATAAATATGGTAAACAAAATAAAGAATCTGATTTTAAGAGAAATAGCTTTCATTTATATACATCAAAACCTATAAAAGATACACCAAATACTGGATAGTAAATCAACAATATTAAAACATCGCTCACTTCAAGAAATTTTTAGCAGTGAAACTACTGCACCAAGTCTTAATCACATTTGTTATCACTATGTTCTGTTAAGCTTCAACGTCTTACAACATAAATTATTTTCACATTTACTAAAGTTGATTCATCCACAATACATTGAATTAGTAAGCAAAATATGTTCCAAACTGTGTGTCAATCAACAATTTAAACACTTGACAATACTATTAGCAAAAGCTATTTTTCATTGAAGTTTAGATTTATCACACACTGTCCAGTCCTGCGTCAAAGCACAAACATGTAAACCGTAGCAGTTAGTTTTGAATATTGTATATTGTATATTTCTCAACAGAATAGGAAGAGCCGCTTTAATGACCGTATTTCAGTCAAATTATGTTTACAATCACTATCAGAGGTCAAAGAAATCAATGAAAATAAGTATCTATAAAATCTAAAATTTTAACTTATCATCCAAGTAAAATCATTCATTTTAGAACCACTTCTGGCTAATACTGTTTCCAAAGTTCTGTTGGTAGTAAATTACAATTCCATCCCCTCTCCTGATGTGTTATGTAGGGATGAGAAGATGAGTTAGACCAATTTCAAATAATGTTCTAATACTCATTAAGGCACTATCCCAGTGGATATCTGATAATACCTGTGTATTAACATGCATAATTATAATCAAACTTTGGGACATTAAAGTTTGCCTACAGTCGTCTTGCAGTAATTGTCTAGAAAATGTTTTCAGGATTCTTGAACTTTATAAAACCCAAAAATTTAACCACTGATCTTTAAAGAAACAAACATAAACATGTCAAAAAAGATGACATGCTTATTGGAAACGTGTATAGCTCAACTGAAAATGTCATCAAATTTTATTTTGAAACTACAAACGCACAAGGGGTCTGTTAACACAAAGTGTTGAGCAATGAGTTTTAACCCCACAGCTTATGTTTTATGGACTGGCTCGAGAAAAGTCAAGGAGATGGGAATTAGGAATTGATTATAGGTGTATTGTTGAAGGTGGGGGAAACACACTTACTCTTCTTGACCCAGAAGCAGTGGTGTTTCGGCTGATGGTTCCAGCTCCTTTCACCTTATTTAACCTGCATAATATCCCAAAGCCCAAGAGATTCTGACAATATAAATTCAAATTAAACCACAAAAAATGATTTACAGCCTTCCTAAAAGGCTTCGATGACTAATCTGCAGCCCAAGGGCAGACTGATCTCTGAATCCTCGTTTTCCTCCTGTTAAAACCAGGAGCAGACGGGCAGGTTCCTGTTCAGACTCAACATTTTGACTTGCCCCATTCCAAGTCCACCCATTTAAAAGAATTAAAATTAACCGGAGATCTAGAGGGTATTTGGAAAACAAAAATCTACATCGTTGTTCATATAATTATAGGTTCACTCCGTTGATTCCACAGATGAGGGGTTTATCTTATGAAGACAGATTGTGTTCAGCCTGTACTCTCCAGAGTTTAGAAGAACGAGAGGAGATTTAATTGTGGTATATAAAGATGGTGAAGGGGGATTGACTTAAGCAGAGAATGTCTGTTTCCCCTCATAGGGCAATCTAGAACAAAAAGTCAAAGTTTTAGCACAAGAGTTGCAGATTTAATACAGACAAGGAGAAATTCTCCCTCTCAAAAAAGACGCGAGTCCGTTGAATTCACTATCCTAAAGTGCGACGGATGCTGGAGCAGAGTAAAATTGAGGAGATAGACAGATTTTTAATTAATGAGTTGAAGGATTATGGAGCACAGGCAGGAAAGCAAAGTTGAAACCAAGATGAGATCACGCATGATTGCATTAAATGGCAAAGCAGACTCGAGGGGCTCAATTGCCTACTCCTGCTCACAGTTCTTATAACAATGCATGTGAAATTACTCTAATTAATACAGCAAAGTATATTATCTGTCCTCATTAACAAATTATAACATTTGTATCTTATTGGTGCAGGCTGTTAGCCAAGTCAAAAATTTATTTCCACAACTATTACTACTACATTTGGCTGCATCTGAGACTTTAAAGGAGACCGGGCAAATTGAAAGGAATTTTTTTTGTTAAAACTTTAATCAACTTGAAATAGAATCTATTAAAATTTTCAAAGAACGTAGTGCTCTAGTACCTGAGTCAGTGCAGAGACTCTGTTTTCATTGGGAAACAAAGGAGGGTCATCCCCAACCTGGAAATCAAAATACACAGTTTTGTGTGTGAAGGTGGAAAACTCATTGCTGAAACAGAACTTGTACGTTCCATTTTTAGCAGCTGTGAAGGTGAAACTGTCGTACTGTTTCTTCATCTCTTTGTACAAAACTGCACCATCAGCATCCTCTAGCCGACAGTCAACATCGTAATGACCACCAGTAATGACCTGTTAAGTATACAAAAGTTTAAACAATTTAGGTGCATTAAATTCACAAGTCTCGAGCTATTAAACAGAAAATGTCAACACATGCATAAAATTTTCTCAAAGAAAGGGTTTCTCCAACTTATGGATTTTATTTCAGTTAAATCAGGAAATGTTGGAAACATTCAAGAGGATAAGCAGCAACTGTAGAGAGTTAATGTTTCTGCTCAATCTAAAACATTTACTGTTTTTCCTCTGTACAGATGCTGCTTCTGCTACTGGCCTTACTAATTTCAGAGACAGTAGGAACCGCACATGTGGAGAATCTGAAATAACAAGGTGTACAACAACTGCACCTCCCAGTCGCGAACCATTTCAACTCCCCCTCCCATTCCTCAGATGACATGTCCATCCTTGGCCTCCTGCAATGCCACCGTGATGCCACCCGAAGGCTGCAGGAACAGCAAATCATATTCAGCCTGGGAACCCTGCAGCCCAATGGCATCAATGTGGATTTCACAAGCTTCAAAATCTCCCCTCCCCCAACCGCATCCCAAAACCAGCCCAGCTCATCTCCACCTCCCTAACCTGTTTTTCCTCTCACCTCAAGCCACACCCCCATCTCCTATCCACTAACATCATCCCGCCCCCTTGACCTGTCCGTCCTCCCTGGACTGACCTATCTCCTCCCTACCCCGCTTCCTACACTCACCTTTACTGGCTCCATCCCCGCCTCTTCGACTTGTCTGCCTGCTCTCCACCTATCCTCTCCTCTATCCATCCTCTATCCGCCTCCCCCTCTCTCCCTATTTATTTCAGAACCCTCTTCCCCTCCCCCATTTCTGATGAAGGGTTTAGGCCCGAAACGTCAAGTTTTCCTGCTCCTATGATGCTGCTTGACTTGCTGTGTTCATCCAGCCCCATGCTTGTTATAACAAGGTGTAGAGCTGGATGAACACAGCAGGCCAAGCAGCATCAGGGGAGCAGGAAAGCTGACGTTTCTGTCCTAGACCTTTCTTCAGAAAGAAGAAGGGTCTAGGCCCGAAACGTCCGCTTTCCTGCTCCTCTGATGCTGCTTGGCCACTGTGTTCATCCAGCTCTACACCTCGTTATCTTACTAATTTCAGATTTTCTTTACCCACAACGTTGCCTTTGTTTCAGCTAAATCAGATTTCTATAACATTCAAAAAACTTCATTAAATTCTGGCATTCATAATTTCAAGCAGTGAACATATTAGGATTGTAAGTAATGTCTTGAAAGCGAAAACACGATGGCCCTGATATTCTGACGGCCAGATGGTTGCTTCTGTAGCGTAGACTTGAGTTGTGCATCGGGACCTTGCAGAACCAGAGTATTTGAATTTGAGGAAGTTGCCTAAGAAATTTAAATTTCCAATGGTCAATTTCCCTGCATCTGGTACTCACCAGAAGGATGCTTGAGGATGCAAATTTGGAGGGCTCAGACTTAATTAAGCTAATAGTTACCCAGTAAAAGTTAAAGGATGAAAAACATACTGTAACGCCTGGGTAACTATTAAACTGAACTTCTGACTCACCACTAGCACCCTTCTCCCAACTACACCCTTCAATTTCTGACACCCCTCTTCCAAACCAACTGACACCGATATCCTCTCGAGTATGGTTAAATTTGATCAAGGTCAGAAATAGGATTCAAACACTGAATGTGGACAATACTACACACAACACAGACAGATCGTAAGTGCAAGATCAAACTGCTTTTTAAAAAAGTTATTCAACTCTAACTGCTGACATCAAAATGAAACACCAAATGGTCTGAAATTACACAAAGCATAACGGACTGGGTTCATGTTTTGATATGATAAATCAATGACAAATTGAAAGAAAATGCCAGCAGCAGTGGCTAGTCACCCAAATAAGTATATACAAGTTAACATACAGCTCCTGATTAACACCAAATTGGAAATATCCCACCTCAAACAAATCCTATGAAGGGGTAAGTATATAGATAAGTAAGGGGCACCATTTCAGGTCAATGGGTAAATGCATATAAGTTTGGGGGTGAGATCGGATTGGAAAGGGGCTGCAGGTGTCAGTCGAATCAGAAGTGGGGTGTCAGGAATCAAGGGTTGTAGTTGGGAAAGGGGTATAAATGGTCAGGATTCAATTTAATAGTTATTCAGGAGTTACAGTAGGTTTTGCATCCTCTAACCTTTCCTGGTAAACTATTGGCTTATTGGAGTCATAACTCTCCAAATTTGCATTTTTGAGGGCCCTTCTAGGGCATTCCAGATGCAGGGAAGTTTGTCAAGTAGAGATCGACTCCCCATTTATAAGCTTTTTCTGTAGATTAAGACGACCAACTTGCTCATGTGTCTTCCAGAATTTGCAGCTCATGGAGATCAGAAACTCAAAGTGTTTAATTTGAAATAATTTGATGAGTGCAGATAACAATAATTAGAAGTGTTGTTATCAGTACACCATTTGATTTCTGCGTCTAATGAGGAGGGGTTGAACAGGCTAGGAACGTACCTGAAGTTTAGGAGAATAAGAGATGATTTGATTTAAACAAAAAATCCCAAGAGGGCTTCACAAGGAACTGGAGGTGAAGATTTATGCTCTTGATAGTGACCCCTAGTTTTAGATTCCATTTTAAAATCAGGAGCTCCCCATTTAAAACAGAGATTAGGCAAAATGTATTTCTCTCTGATGGTCAAGTGTCTTTGGAATTCTCTTCCGGATAAGGTGGGGGGAAGCAGTGTGCTGGAACATTGTGCAGATGTAAAGGCAGTCTTCTTAAGTAAGGAGGATGAAAAGCCGTCAGGCATAGACAGGAATGCAGATGAATTTACAGTCACATCAGCCACAATCTTACTGAATGGCAGAAGAAGCTGGAGGGGGTGAATGGCTTTTTCCTGGTCGTAATTCCTATGCTTGTAATTTCAAAAATGCATTTTTTATTAGATACACCTCAAAAGATGAACATTGATCCTTCCTGTACAGTAGCTTCTCCTCCATAATGTAAAGGAGAACAAAAACATTCCAGATCACTTAATATAGGAGCAGAGGCCAAGAACAACTTGTATTTATATAATGTTTTTAATGGAGTAAAATGCCCCAAACCATTCACCAGCTGTATTATCAAACATAATTTGATTCAAATGGGCAGATGTTAGCATAGATTATCAGAAGCTAATCTTAAAAGAGGAAAGAGAGGTGGAAAGAACTGGGATTGGAAATCCAGAATTTAAGACCCTAACAGGCAAAGAAGGCACAAGAAGTAGTGTGCTTAATATAGGTAATGTTCAAATGGTCAGAAAGGAAGGCGACAGATCCTTGGGGTATTTGGACCTGGAGACGATTAGAGAGATGGGGCACTCAGATTAGAATGCACAGCTTTTGATCAAGTAATATGACAAGTTAGTATATGAGAGTTTAGTTAGGATTGTATTGGAAGAGTCATGTTTGGAAATAACTAAGGCATAACTGTGGGTTTCAGCAGATGAGCCGAAGAACAACTTTACATAAACAGTGCAGATATGATCAGAAGACGATCGCTGGATAAAATGTGTTAACCAAGGTAGCAAACACTCAGGCAGCAGAGGCAGGAGGGTGCGTATTTGTATTGACGCCAGGTCCTCGACAGGCGCGGCCACAATGAATACTGTGTACAAGGAGAAAATTAACACCACACCCTCAATCGGACCTACGGCCCGGAGAAGGTGACACACGCCAATATTTCCAGTGTGTACCCAGATAGATCATACTCTTCACCCATTCATCCCCCTGTTGTTCCTTCTTCCCATCATTCCATCCGATCTATCAAAGCCCCTCAGCTGCAGTATCCTGATCCCTCTGAAAGCACATCTACCCGGCCCTGGCCTGACCTGGAACTCCAGTGTGCACTTGGTGCCCTGCACGATGTCCTCGTAGAAACACTGCTTGGCGTTGTCGGGTAATTCGAAGGTGAGCTCGGAGCCGCGGACCAGCGCCACCAGAAGCTGGGCCCACAAGAGCTGCAGAAAGAGCCTGGCCCACATGCCGGCTCGGTCAGACCTTGCCGGGGTGAACGGGAATGGGGAAAGTTTCGGAGGCGAGAGCGGGGTCCGCGCGGACGGATTTAAACGTGAACCGGCAGCTGCGGCTCTAGGCGTTCAAACCCCCGGATGTCAAGGCGCAGGAACCAGACGTGGCACCGCGGCTTTACCCGGATGTGTGACCTCTCACTCCGTCGGGGAATGATGCGCCTGCGCGGTCGTGCTGCTTCTCAACCAGTCAGGGAGGTAGGCGGTGTGCACTTTCTGTGGTCATGCTCAGTTCAAAACTGACAAGATTCTGATGATCTGGCATTTAGGGGGAAAAAAGACAAACCTGGTATGTTTTCAGGGTTTGAATTAAAAGAAAATATTGCAGGAAGAAGATACTAGAATGATACGGGCATTTAACAACTGATTGGAATTCGAATATTGTGAAAAATGGAGAATGCCATTGTAGGATTTTTTTCATTTTGTGCTCAAGGGGAAGATGCAAGAATCCCAAATTTCCAAGCAAACAGCAATTTGTACTGCATGAGAAAAAAAAAGTGTCTGTTGTATTCTGATTGGGTGAGGCATTGCCGTGGAGCCAGAGAATAGTTATTCCCAACAAAAAAACAGAAATACAGTGATAACAAGGTGTAGAGTTGGATGAACACAGCAGGCCAAGCAGCGTCAGAGGAGCAGGAAAGTTGATGTTTCGGGACTAGACCCTTCTTGGCTCCTCTGACGCTGCTTGGCCTGCTGTGTTCATCCAGCTCTACACCTTGTTATCTCAGATTCTCCAGCATCTGCAGTTCCTACTATAACAGAAATACTGTGCTTGACAAAGGGTTATTGGACTCAGTTTTAACTCTGTTTTTCTTCCTACAGTTGCTGACAGACTTGCTGTCTTTCTCTCACACTTTCCACTTTTGTTTCAGATCTCCAGCATTTTCTGTTCTTTGTTTTTATTTCTTTACTGTTCCAGTCTGTTTTCAAATTCCACATTTTCATCCACCTTGGAAAAGATTTGATTCCGTTACCTAATGAGAACATATCAACCTCTGCCTTAAAACAATTTCAATGACTTCACCAAGTTCTGAGGCAGCGAGTTCCAAAGTTGCAAACCTTCTCTGAGGGAAAAAAAAGGAATTATCCTCATTGATGCCCTAAAGGGGTAAACCAAACATTTAAGCAGTGTCCCCTAGTTTTGGATTCAGATATGTGTAACCAGCCTTTTTAGTGCTGATGTTGTTAACGCTGTTCGAGGTGGTGTATAATTTGATCAAGTCGCCCCTCACCCTTCTAATTTATAGAACATAGAACATTACAGCGCAGTACAGGCCTTTCGGCCTTCGATGTTGCGCCGACCTGTGAAACCAATCTGAAGCCCATCCGACCCACACTATTCCATTTCATCCATAATTTCTGGTGGAAATTCCTTTCCTTATAAAACAATCTCCTCATTCCAAGTTTCAATCTACTAACTTTAATGCATTTGGATTCTTTCATAAATAAAAGGACAAAAATTGTGCACAGTATTTGAGATATGCCCTCACCGACACCATATATAGCTGAATCATAATATTGCTACTTTTTAATTCCTCTCCTAATAAAGAATAGCATTATTGGACGATCCTGATCTATCAGAAGTGTTGTCTTAATCAGGAAAATTAGGCTTTGCAGGTTTCAAAGCCAGCCCTAATGGAGTACAAATTTATGAAGAGAAATAATTTTATACTGCAATACGGGGCCAAATCACAGCTTCCAGTTGTAGAACTTGATGATACACTTACCACATTTCAACAGTTTATGAGCAGACATTGACAAAATAATGAAAACAGGTCAGCCTGTATTTGGAACCTGGATTACACTTCTATGAATTTTGACATTCCAACAAGCAAGGTTGGAGAGACAACAGTGTCAGTGAAGAATAAAGATTAGAGGTTCCCCATTGTGCTGATCCCCATAAATGAAATGGCGAAAGACAAAGATGAAAACGATATTGATATTCCCAAAACAGCAGTTCCCAAAAAGGTTTCAGAGATAGTAGGAACTGCAGATGCTGGAGAATCTGAGATAACAAGGTGTAGAGCTGGATGAACACAGCAGCCAAGCAGCATCAGAGGAGCAGGTCTACGCCCAAAACATCAGCCTTCTTGCTCCTCTGATGCTGTTTGGCTTGCTGTGTTCATCCAGCTCTACACCTTGTTATCTCAGTTCCCAAAAAGGACAAGTTTTCTGTGTTCATGGTAAAGGATGGATGAAGGTAACTTGAAAATTTTGTGAGGAAAGTTTGGAGTTTGTGACCAGAAGGACTATGTAAACAGCATGACTTCACATGTGGGACATGTTCAGACAACATCTAGTTGATAATGCTGTTGCTGAAGTTAGATTGTAAAACAATGATTTGCAGTGACTCCTAGTGGTCTAACAAGCCTTGCTCAAGCATTGGATACCTCTAAACCAGCCCTTCAAGGATAGGAATAAAAAATATGTGGAATGAAGCATCAATTGGTGAACATCTTATCTCTACCAAGGGAAGCAGAATATGGACTTCACCATAAAATTGGAAGTGTAGTGGAATTCAAAGAGCAGATGACACCAAAATTGGAGGTGTTGTGGACAGCAGAAAAGATTACCACAGAGTACAATGGGATCTTGGCCAGTTAGATCAATAGGCTGAGGAGTGGCTGATGAAGTTTAAGTTAAATAAATGTTAGGCAAATCAGGGCAGGACTTGTACCCTTAATGGTAAGAATCACACAATCCCTACAGTGAGGAAACAGGCCATTTGGCCCAACAAATCCACACCACCCCTCTGAAGAGCATCCCACCCAGACCATTCCCCTACCCCTGTATTTCCCCATGTCTAACCCAAACATCCTTGTGCACTACAAGCAATTTAGCATGGCCAATCCACTTACCCTGCACACCTTTGGACTGTGGGAGGAAACAGGAGCACCCAGAGGAAACCTGTGCAGACACAAGGAGAATGTGCAAACTGCATACAGACAGTTGCCCAAGGTTGGAATTGAACCCAAGTCCCTGGAGCTGTGAGGCAGCAGTGCTAACCACTGTGCCACCCCCTAGGGAGTGTTGCTGAACAAAGAGACCTTGGAGTGCAGGTTCATAGTTCCTTGAAAGTGGAGTCACAGGTAGATAG
This sequence comes from Ginglymostoma cirratum, assembly GCA_024137785.1. Classification (NCBI taxonomy): domain Eukaryota; kingdom Metazoa; phylum Chordata; class Chondrichthyes; order Orectolobiformes; family Ginglymostomatidae; genus Ginglymostoma; species Ginglymostoma cirratum. Next base: position 55,268,341 of record JAHRHZ010000012.1, read on the forward strand.
GATAGTGAAGAAGCCGTTTGGTATGCTTGCTTTTATTGGTTAGTGCATTGAGTACAGGAGTTGAGAGGTCATGTTGCGACTATACAGGACGTTAGTTAAGCCACTATTCGAATACAGTGTGCAGTTCTGGTCTCCCTGATGCTTTCTTTATTAGCTCTAATTTTGCTTATTACTGACTCTATGGCTAAAGCTTTAACCATTAACTAACACAGCCACTTCAGTTAAGGGCGTTTATTGCTTGTTAATTCTCTTATTGACACCGCAGCTTGCATCATCAATATTCAGCTTCTTATGTTACCAAACACACTAAATAAGTTAGACATTGAAAATTCTCAACATGGAAATCAGGGTACCTGCCAATTTCAGCTTGTTGCTTGCTCTGAAGAAGCTCAGTGTTGGACAATGGACACCAAAGTGCTCTCAGTGGGCACCGGCCACATGCAACACATGTCCAACGTTGCACATCTGACATGTGCCAACCTCTAAGAACTGTCATGTCACACCTCTGCTGAACTTTTGTGCTTCAATGCTGTAACTATCATTGAAGCGCTGCAGCAAGGACACCAGGGACACACACCCAGCTGATGGACTGGACATCACTGTGTATCTGGGCTCTTTGCTCATTGTCATAGTGCTCACTCTGAGATGCTTACAACATCCCTGCCTTGTATTGCCTAACTTTTTTGAACTTTGCCCCCCCCCTCAGCCAGAGATACTAGGCTAATATTGCCTCTTCCTTGCATTGCCATGCATTTAGTGCTGACATAAAGCCAGGAGGCTAATCATGGTTATAACTCAGTCAAGGGTGATAGTCTTCACTCAGGATGGGGGGTGCTGGGTTCTGGCACAATAAATCAAGGGCAGCTTCTGATACCAGTTCAGATGCTTGGACATGGTCAGTCAAGCACACGGCTGTCAGAATCAGGATCTCTCCACAAAAGGGATGAAGAGTCAAATGTCAAACGGCTGACCCAACATCTGGACTCTTTCTGGGCTGTCTTCCTCCTGGAATGAAAGTGGGTGGCACAGCTGTTACTTTTACTGCATGTGGGAGATTTTGCAGGCAAGTGAGTAGGCAGATCAGAGGTTATGCAGGATTAGTGGTGTCAGGTGTTGGGTTGGTGAGAATGAATAGGAAAATGTTGCAGGTACTAATGAGAGTGGTAGAGCTTGAGCCTTGGCAGGAGGTAAGTACCATAGCCGAGATAGAGTGCATGTGAGGTAGCAGAGAATAGATGTCTTACTTATATTGACACAGTACGAAATTAAATGAATTTCTCCTTCAGTCTAGGTGTTCCCAGATGGCAGAGACTGCATTAATCTTGGTGAAACCTTGGAACAGGCCGACATGGTTCTGGGGCAAAAGGATGTCCTGCATCTGCACCACCCTATCTAGCAGCACCTCCAGGTTCCTGTTCACAAAGCAGGGTGTCTGCCCTTTGCCTGCCACATTCAGGGCAAATGTGTAGGGCAGCTCCAGACCGACACCCTTGTCCAGGTGCATAGTTGGCTTTTAACTATGGTGCAGGTTTGATGGATGCTGGTCATTTGGCAGATATTTGCTAAGTGGCAAGTTGCTCTGGTAAGATGGGGATAGAATTGGACATGAGGAATGCCATAGGAGCAGGGTAGGTAGTTGATGAGGTGAGTTTGGTAAGAACTTTTTTGAAAAATTCAAATATAGTCAAAATTCATAAAGATTTAACCCTTGGTTTTAAAGATGAAGAGGGTGTGATTTTTTTAAAAAATGGATTGTAATACAGGTTCCAAGTATGCACAGCTGTTAAGCAGCAATCTTTTCTGTGAAAAAAAAACTGAATTTGCATTAATCTGTATTTATGGCTTCTGTTCTAGATGAATCTGATAAATTTAACGTACACTTATTAATATCTGTCCCCATGGAAGTTATTATTTATTTACAAATCAGTGTTCAATAACAAAAGTACTGTTTAGCTCCTTTTGTGCTACCTTTAGGATCAGAGTTGATGGGAACCTTCTTTAAACTGGCAAATATACAATATTGAGGTACTGGGGGAGGCTGGATTTACAGCCTTCCAAACTAACTCATGTTACAATCAATCCCCTACTTTCTGGCTCGAAAGAGTTCTTGGAAGCTATGTTATACTTTATATACAATCTAGTTGAATGATATTCAATGTAGACAGAACACTAGGGAGAACTGCCCTGCTGTTCTTCAAAATACTGCAATGGAAATATTATGTCTTCTTGAAAGGATGAACAGGACCTCAGCTGAGCATCATATCTAAACAGTCCCTTCATTAGTTGCTGCACTGGAACTTCAGCGGAATGTTGTACTTAATTCTGAGTGACTAGATTCCACAACTTCTTTTTACACAAGAAGAATAAAAAAGAAACATATTATCTAAATGATGGGATATTGCAGGGCTCTGAGATATGGAGTTTTCTAAGAGCCCTCATACATGAGCCACAAAGCGTTAACAGGTAGAGCAAGAAATCAGGGAAGTTAATAGAATGTTAACATTTATTGCAAGGGGGACTGAATACAAAAGTATGGAGGTTGTGCTTTAAATATACAAGACACTGGTAAGATTGCAACTGGAGTACCGAGTAAAGTGTTGGTCATGTCAATCAAGAAGAATGTAAATGCATTCGAGGTAGTTCAGCAAAGGTTTATTGGACTAATTCCTGGAATCAGCGGGTTGTCTTATACGGAAAGATTGAATTGGCTCGGCTTATATTTGCTTGTGTTTAGAAGAGTAAGCATTGACATGATTGAAGCATATAAAATCCTGAGGGGTCTTGACAGAGCAGATGTGGAGAAAATGTTTCCTCTTTGGAGTTAATCTAGAACTCAGCAAAAATCATTGGTCACCCATTTAAAGCACATTAGACCAAATCTTTTCTCCCGGATGGTTGTCAGTCTTTGGAATTCTGTCCTTGGAAAAAGTGGTGGAAGCAGACTCTTTGAGTATTTCTATGACAGAATTGAATGGATTCTGTCAAGCAAAGTTTGAAGGGTTGTCAGGGTAGGTGGGAGATGCAGATTTGATGTTACAATCAGATCAGCCATGATCATATTGAATGCTGGAGCATTCAAGGCTCAAGGGGATGAAAGGCCTACTCCTGTCTCTGATTGGTACATTTGTAATTTTGTGAGTTGAGAAATATAGGTTTCTGATGTTCATTGAATTCTCTGGAATTGTCCTAAGCTACCTGAGAATGTCTCCTGGATATACTGCTATGAGCAGCACTTAAGTAATATTAATGCGATATTAACATTTTTTTAAATGATAAAAGTATTGGAGGTAGAGAAAGTAGCAGGGCAGTTGGAGGTAATGAAATGACAAATCTAGGAATATGTTCAGAGTTGTACACTCCAACTTCTCATTAGTTAGGGTTATTGAGCCAAAGATGTTCCACAAGTTTACCTAACAGTCAGTTATCACTTGCAGTTCTGAAGAATTCACAATGTTAGTTCTGTTTTTCTCTTAACAGATGCTGCCAGACCCACTGAGTTTCTGCAGCATTTTCTGTGTTGTAACAAACAGTCATTCCAGTTTGCACAAACAAATCTGTTTGCATGTAAATGTCTGATTTATGGAGGAGACTTGTCATCCTAAGAGCTCAGCAAGTTAAAACGAGTGTAACTGTGGCAAAGCGTTGCTTGGTTTGCAGTGTTTGGATGAGTTAGCCGATATTAACCAGAACAGTGATTGGGTTCACTCCAATGAACTGCGTCATCTAGATTAGGAAAAGGAAAATCAACTAAATTCCTGCTTCCTATTAAACTTACTGAGCCTTGAAAAAAGCATGTGTGTGTGTGTGCTTGGAAAGAATGTATTGAATCAACATTGATGGGCCCTCTGCTGAATAACACTGATTGTCTAGGATCGACACAAAGAGCTGGAATTTGTATTGACCCTTTTGGCATCAACAGAAAGAACTGCATCATGAGTCACTTTCAGAAATGAGTAAAAGGAAATTAGGAAAAAGGAACATTAACATTACAACTTTTAACAACTGCAAGAAGAAAATAACATTTAAAAAGGTGCTTAATTCGATCGTCAACAAGCAGAGCAAAACTTCTGTTTCACACAAATGGGTTCTTACCAATTTGAACCTGCGTGCTACTTAGTGAATAAATAGGAAATGTATGAACAAAATATTGTCAGTTATGAAGAAGGGTCTAGGCCCGAAACATCAGCCTTCTTGCTCCTCTAATGCTGCTTGGCCTGCTGTGTTCATCCAGCTCTACACCTTGTTATGTAGTTTAATTTTTTTTTGCATGTAATGGCCATCAGGAGTATACAGCGAGTTGTTAGGGCTATATTCAGTGATGACGTGGAGGTGCTGGTGTTGGTCTGGGGTGGATAAGCTCAGATGTTAGATGACACCAGGTTATAGTCCAATAAGTTTATTTGAAATCACAAGCTTTTGTAGCACTGCCCCATCAGGTGTCTATAGTCAGTGAAACATAGCTGCAGACATTTAGTTTGCAATCCCAGTGGCACAGTGCATTGCTTTCACTGAACAAAAGATTAAGTTTCACTTCATACCGAATAATACGTGTTGGAGAAAGGATCAAATTGAAATTTGACTATATTTTTATAACAGTACTTTGTACACACCTTGAGGGACATTTTATATTCTTTCTTCAGAATTTTATTAAGTTTGTCAATCTAGAAAATACAAATGTAAAGTGTCCAGGATGTATGGGTTGCAGAGGCTCTGTAATTGGGGTTTGTGTGGTAATTTGGACCAATCAATTTAGTAGTTACCCAGGTTTTAGACTAGATTTTTCATTGTCAGCTTTTCCTAAGTAATTCTTAACGGCAGCAGAATCGTCCCCATTCTCTGATGTAAGTCGATACTTTTAGAGAGTTCGAGATGCAGGAAAATGGCCCATTGGAATCTTCAATTTACTGGGAAATTCCCATGGAGTTTATTACATCTGAGATTCCACGGGGCCAGATGTGCAAGCTCTACACTACAGAAACGACTATTTGGGTTGTGGAAAATCCAACCTAATATCCTGTATAACTAACTTAGATCCTCCTTACCGAAACAGAGGCTTGATCAGCTTAGAAGCAATCAAAAGAAGCAAAACTGAAGGATCTGAATTTTTTGAAGTGCCAGCCGAAAGTTGTGATTATCTAACAGAGGAAAGCCATTATAGTACCTTACATTGGTTGTTGTAATTACTATAACTAGCCATTGTTACGTGATATAGTATTTTATTTTAATAGTTCTCACCTCTCCAGTTCTGGTCACTTCCATCCCCATCTGCTCCCTTTCACCCTACCCAACCTGAACCCAAGCCACTCTGACCACTTCCTCTCTACTCTTTACCATCTTGTGTCCTCCAGTTACCAGCTCATTTCCCCCCTGTTGCCAGCCCTCACTCCCACTCCATTCTCCACTTCCTCTGTCTTCCCCCGATTGCTTCCCTTCCTCTGTCATATTCCCCACATCTTCTTGCCCCTCTCCCTTCTGCTCCCCTGCATTTAACACCTAGACAGCTACTGACAAAAATGTAACAAGCTGTGACAATTTTTAAATACTTGACTGCTCGAAAAGAATATCTGTGATCAGGACTCATTTCAAATTACACTATTTCATGCTCAATGATGTCTATTGCAGTTGTAAGCTATTTGGTAGAGCATTTAGGAAGATAGTGTCTAATTTCAAAAGGATACCAGACAGGTTGGAGGAATGGCTGGAGAGATGACGGACGGAATTTAACGTAGGAAAGTGTGAAATGACTCATTTTGCTGGGAAAAATGGGGAGACGGAATATAAACTAAAGGATACAGTTCTAAAAGGGTACAGAGCAGAGGGACCTGGGTGTATGTGTGGATAAGTTGGTGACAGTGGCAGAACAGGTTGAGAAAATACTGTTAAATTATTCATCAGTGGTTGTGGACATCACTGGCTAGGCCATTTCAGAGTTCAGTTAAGAGTCAGTAACATTGCTGGATTCTGGTGTCACGTGTAGGCCAGATCACACAAGGATAACAGATTTCCTTAATACTTTGCTACTGTTCTTCATTAGAAAAGGATGATGCAACCAACGTAGTAGTACAGGAGGAGGTTGTAGCAATATTTAATCATCAAAAAATAGTGTTCCTTAAACAATTGGCTGTACTAAGCATGAAGTGTTAGTTGGCCCAGATGGGCTAAATCCTAGGTTACTGAGGGAACTGACGATGGATATTAAGAAAGTTCTAGGCACAATCTTTCAATCCTCCCTAGATATGGAAATGGTGCCAAGGATTGAAAAATTATAAATGTTACACACCATTTTAAAATGGAGAGAGGGATGAACCTGGCAATGCAGGCCAGATTGTCTGATGTTGTTAGCGGGATCATCTTTAGCAAACAATCTAGGACAATATTACTTAGCATTTGGGACACTATTAAAGGATGTGAGTATAAAAGGACATCAACAGAGTGGATATAAAATTAGCTAAGGGACAGAACACATAGCCTAGTGGTGAAGGTTATTTTTCACATTGTAATGTATGCTCAGAATTTGTTATTTATTTTAAAATGTGGAATTAAGATAAGGTATAATTTTAAAATTTACAAATGATTGAAAACTTTGAAATTTAGTAAGAAAGTGGTTCTCAAACTGGGGACTGTGACCCCAGGAGAGGACTTCACACTGGATCCACAAAATAATGAAAATGTCACTTGTTTCTCAGAAGAAAAGCACAGTAAGACCTGTGAATGGCACAATCAACACAGCTCACAGATTTTAAAAATGGAGCTTCAGTATGACCAGCTCATTAATTTCCAAACACAATTGTTTCTTTGTACTGTTTCTTGCCTCTGGGTTCAGCATTCATGTAGATTGGGCTTGTACAGTTGAATGCTGTTCTGGTTTCATTCATCTACTGAAATGGTGCAGTTGAGATCTCGCTGGGGAATTCGATCTCAGATGCAGGAACCTGGTACCATTCCAGGGTGAGATATTGATAACTTCTCACTTGGCAGCCACTGGGGGCAAGATAGCTGTGGAAATGGACATGAAACCAGATTAGCTGAATCCTCAGACTGCCTCAAAAATCTCAAAATGGGAATCAGGAGACCGCGGGAATACTGGGATGAAATTTTAGAGGATGATAGGCAGGACATTCCACATTAGCTCGTCCAGAGGCCTATGTTTACTGAGTGTAGCCTGGACTGTGATTGGATTAAGACTAATACTGTGGTCTAATAATTGTCAGTGTTCCAGGAGCAGTAATCCCGCACACCAAGTCATGTTTTAGTGATATTCCGGTAAAGGCAGCAGAAGCAAGGAAACAAAACTCTGAAGCAGTAAACAATGTGCAGCAAGTAATTCTGCAGTGCATGTTTACACCTGAAATGGTGTTAGTGACAACAAGAGATTTTGAGTCTCTTTCCAATCCTGTGCACGTATTCAACAGGCATTTGTGGAACCTATACTTTCAGTGGAAGGAAAGAGAAAGCTTTCAGCAATACATTTGGGTGAGAAGTAGGGATGTTTGCTACATTTGCACTGGCCATTTGTGAGATCATTCCCAGGGTACCATGTACAGTTTTGGTGAATTTATTTAAGAAAGGATCGATGTGTTGTCCCTGTTTCTGTTGCAGTTCAGGAAACGAAAGATGATCCTGTTTGACGTAAGTACACAAAAGCAGGTATCCTGTCACCTAGTCACCCTTTTTTCACACATGGACGGTGCTTGACTTTAGTACTGCCTCAGTCAGTGCCAGCTATCAGAGGGGGAGAATCTCTGACACTCTCCTTTTTATCTGTCAGCCAGGGCTCCCTGTTTGGGGCTGTTAATCTGGTCCAAACAGGGAATTCCTATTCTATGAGGCCTAGTTGGCTGACCTCATTACAATCACATCACAAACATTTACTACCCCCACCCCCCACAACCCCATTCTGAGGACATAGGCTGGTCGTTTTTCTCGGAGAGCCTCCTTGGGTATTTTAGCACCAGGTCAGGTTCCTCTGACTTGGCATCTGATATGGCCAGTGTGTAACACATAGGAGCTCACCTCTGGCGCCAGGAATGCCTTGATGGAATTTCACTCTTCTTCTGCAGCAAAGGCGTCAAGGTGGCTACATCTGTCATGTCCATCTCAGATTCTGAGGACTTATCACTGCCTGATGGAGAGGGTGAGCCCACAGGTTTTGGCAGCCTTTCCGACCATTCCAAGGGGCAGAGCATGGTTTGCTCCTGCACCATTTATGAATTTGCAGCTTTCATATGGTCCATGTGCTTGTTCAGGACTGTTATATTTCACTGATCCTCACCTCGTGTCAACCACATATGCCTCTAATCTATGTGGGGCAATTTCGGTGATTCTTTCATCAAACTTCTTCCCGTGTATCAAACCATTTCTCTCGCTTGTGTCTGGCATCGGCATTCCTGATGCCGTTTCATTCACCCCATCCTTCCAGGAACATCTGACTTAATCTGGTGCCAAATCTTCCACCTATTAGCAACTCTGCCAGTGCTATGCATGTAGTTGCATGTGCAGTGGTCCTATAATTAAATAACAACTATGACAGCTTGGTACGTAGCGAGGCTGTAGGCTGTTTCTTCAAGCCAGCCTTCAAAGTTTAGACTGCTGTTTCTGCCAGGCCATTGGATGATGGGTGGTATGGAGCGCTCCTTAAATGTCAAATCTCATTTGACTTTAGGAAATACCCAAATTCCCTGCTCGTAAACGATGGCCCATTATCTGTGACTGATCCTTCCAGGACTCTGCGTGCAGCTTTTTCAATATACAGTTTATCTATCATTGTCCCAATGTTTGACGAATGGACCCTCTACACATCCAACTACTTTGAGTAGGCATCTACAATGACTAAGAACATTGAGCCCATAGTCAACGTACAGCTGGGTCCAAGGTCTACCCAGCCATTCCCACAGATGTGGGAGAGCTGCTGGTGGTAGTTTTTGTCCTTGTTGGCACTCTGGGCACTGCCGCACCAATGCATCTGTGTCTACGTGCAGATTTGACCACCAGACATAGCCTCTCACCAACATCTTCATTTTGGACACCCCTGGATGTCCCTGGTGGAGTTTAGCCAGTATTTAGCAGTAACCTTTGCTCAGGACAATCACTCTTACTCCCCATAATAATTTGATGTCTCCTACTGTGAACTGGTCTCTCCAGGTCCTAAAAGGTTTCAGATCTGGTTGTGACAGCCTTTTGGTTTCCACCATCACCACCAGTCGTTTCAGTTTTGAAAGGACTGGATCGTTTTGTGTCCAAAGTCTGATATTGTCAGCTGTGACTGGGAACATGTCTAGAAAATTTAATATCATTACAGACTGTTCCAATGGTGGTACAGTGGTGGTGTATCTGCTACTGGGAGACAGCTCAATGTATTTGCATTTGCTATTTGGCCTCCCAGATGGTGTTCTAACTTCTAACTGTAACCACTTTGTATTAGAGCCCACTGAATGTGGCCCCAAGCAATGGGTGACATTGCCTTGTCCTCTTTAAGCAGACCGAGTAGGGGATTGTGATCTGTGAATTTCATAAATTTTTGTCCATAATGTTATTGGTGGAACTTCCTGACTCCAAATATGACCTCCAAACATTATTTCTCTATCTGGGCATATTTGCACTTTGCATTAGCCAAAGTCCTGGATGCATATGCAATTGGGCATTCCTATCCTTTGGGCCACCTGTGAATTAATACCATCCTAATGCCATACAGGGAGGCATTGCATGTCAATACCAGATCTTTCTTGGGATCATAATGTTCCAACACCTTAGAGGAAGACTGCTGTTTTCTTTACTTAACTGAAAGCAAGGGCTTGCCTATGTGACAATTTCCAAGCCTGACCCTTTTTTTAGGATTGACGCAAAGATGCCATGGAGGCCAGGGTATGTTTGAACTTTCCATTATAATTCACCAGCCCAAGGAAAGACCTTAGCTTTTGACAGATGTGGGAGGTGGGGCACCTTTTCATTGCCCTCACTTTATCTTCCAATGAGTGTAACCCGGTCTTGTTGTCTGTTGACTCTGTACCCAAGTAGGTCACTTGGGGGGTCTGGAACACACATTTTTCCCTTCTTAGGCATACACCTGCTTTGTAGAAATGGTGAAGAACTATATTCAAGTTCTGTAATTGCCCCTTATTAGTTTTCCCAGATATTAGAACATCGTGTAGGTAGACGGTGACCTGAGATAGACCTTGCAAAATGTTCTCCATTGTCTGCTGAAAAATGGCACAGGCTGACAATACCCCAAATGGCAATCTTGCATATTGTTACAAACTCTTATGGATATTAATTGTAGCATACTTCTGGGAATCCTTATCAAAATTGCAAATAAAATTGGCTTATGTGCATCATTGCAAAGGACAGCAACGCCCCCCTCCCCTCCCCACCACCTGCTTTGCATATAAATCCCCTATCTGAGGGTTTGGCAATTTATCCAGCTGTGAAAGTGGCTTATCATATGTCTAAACCCCAAAGGCGAACCGACCCCTCAGGATTCAAAATCGGCATGACCGGTGCTGCTCATTATGCAAAATAGAATGGTTTGATGATTCTTTCACTTTCCAGCCTTCTGATTTCTGCCTCTACTTTTGCACATCAGGCAAATGGCAGTGGGTGGGCCTTGCAGAATCATGGAATTGCTTCCTGGTCAACATGTAAGCTGGCCTTGACTCCTTTGATAGTCCCTAGACCTTCCTGGAAGACCTCTGGGTATTTCATTAGGACTTAACTCGGGCAGCATTTTCTAATTGGGAAATGTTGAGCTAATCTAGGCGAATCTCTCTCAATCAATTTCACCCCATCAAGTTTGGGCCCAAACTTTCCCCACAATAACTGGGAACTGAGCCAGCTGCTTTTCAGAAGAGACCAGAACCAAAGTTGTACCCTAAATCTGTCAAGGTTTCCCAGTATAAGTTCTCAGCCTACCCAAGATCTTGTGCAAAGTTAAGGGCTGGAGTCCACAGCAATTGTGTTAAAAACTGATCCTGCGATCACTGACACGGCTGCACCAGTATCGACTTCCATTAGAACCAGATGACCACTTAACGAATCATTTATTTTCATTGGTTCTGATTTTGATATTGCTAAGAAATTTAAATGTTCCAAATCAGATGTAGGTGGACTTTCCAGGTTATGAACTCTCCTGGATACCCTCCAGGATACTGGTCTATGAATTCTCTGACACAATTTAGGTTGAATAGGACTGTTTAGCTGTCTTACAGGCAGCAACTACAAAGGCTTGCCACCCTGGATCCTGAAGGAGATTTTAACCGTTTGGCTAAGGTTTGGTTTTATTTTGGGGTTCTGCTGTGGGCGAACCTCGAGCCTCCCTTTTCAGGATACATCCTGAGAGAAGCTATGCAATTGCCTGCATTCAAGTGGTGTTCCCCAAGCTCAGTTCACTGGCGAGGTGTCCACCTCCACTAGAATACCCTGCAATTTCTATGTTCCCTTTACCGTATTCCAATGCTAAAGCCAGTTACAATGCATATGGGCTTCAGCTAGTAGTGTTTTTGCATAGTCACATCGTTAAGTCCACATACCAAACATCTAAGCATCTCATTTTAGGTCAAAAATGGGTTCCCTGATTGGGCAAGATCTACAGTCCTATTAGGAAACTCATATTTCTGAGGTCCAGTTAGATGACCTCGTTACAATCACCACACTGTTGAAATATATAAGATCCTGACTGCTGTGGGGCGAATAAGCACTATTGCTGTGTAGCAGGAGTATGAGGGCAACTAAAAAATATATATAAACAGGGGGTTTAGGATCTCCTCAGTTCATGGAGTGCTTCCAAGCTGGCTGGCCATAGCCAGTGTACTGTGAGGACAGTTCCTAGAGAACAGACTGGTTGCCTTTCAAGACTGTGTGCTTGTGCTACAAAGTAAAATAAGCTCCTGAGGGGACCTGACGACAGGATCGATTCTGAGAGGATGTTGGATCCTGGGAAGCTGTCGTGAAGTTGCACAGCAGTGGTCGAACTCCAACTCACGTGTTACATATTACTATGTTCCACCTTCATTGCGCTGCTATCTCACTAACCTTGTGAAAGTCCTCAATCTCCTCCTGCTCCTCCACTACCTCAAACTCCTCCACTTTCTGAGTCTTGAATTGCTGCTTACTTTACTGTAGTCTCCACCTCATTTGCTGACTCCACGAATGTTGTCACCTCCTCTAAGCCAAGGTGACCATCTCAAAGGATTATGCAGGGAAAGCTTTTTTGGAATAGCAGGGAATGTAGTTGTAGAGACTTTGCATGTTTCTGTCTCCTTCACCCTTCTTCCAGACTCTCTCTGCCTCATTCCCTTGATTTCCACACTCACCCACTTTTCAATTCCTATAAAAATAAGTTGCATGACAATGTCCAAAAATTTTCATTCCTAGTGCGTTATACCATTCCACCCCAATTCCTTTCAGAGACATTCCACTTTGATCAAAGTGCATTATTTTCTGTTTTCAGTTATTCTCTGCAGCTCCAAGGTTAAACCTGTTTTTTCTTCACATTTAAACACAGTGCATGAACTATAAAATTCTGACATCATTTCCAGTTCTGTCTCCAGTTCCAAATAGATTTTTTTTTAAACAACCTGTTCAAAGATATTCTCCTACACCTCTGGAGCAGGTGGGATTTGAACCTGGGACTTATGATCCAGAGGTAGGAACATTACCACGACACAATAAGAACCCCCAGTCCCGGATAGATCAGGGAGTCAAAACTGAAACAGCTGCTGTTGGCAAACGTTTCAGGTGTCCTGGAATGGTGGAGGCAGAGAATTTGGAATTCAGGGAGGTGTGGATGCCAGAGACCAGGAATCCAGGGGAAGGGCAGAGAATCAGGAATCAAGGTGTAGAGAGAGAACTGTGGGGCGATGGACAGAATTGTAAACATGGGGAGGGTGGCGAGGGACTTGGGAATCTGGGCTAGACTGAGAAATGGAAGAGAAAGAGGTACCAGGAGAAGATGAATTGGAGAAGGAAAGAATATCAAAATATCCAGAGATGTGTCAGATTCCAAGTGATGATATTCACATTAGCTTAGACTCCATTTAACTATTGTTTCAGCATTAATAATTGTCCAAATAAGCAAAAGCCACATCAGATTTAGACATAGGGCATACAATTGGGCATTGTTTATGCATAAAGGAGAGTTAGTTAGAAACAACAAACGGGGGTATGGGGAAAATGAAGGAGAAGGGACCTGAGCTTTGATACTCATTTCAAGAGCTGGAGCAGATGTTATAACCACTTCTGTGATAAGCCTATGTGGTGTAGGATATTGAATCATTTTGACTGCAGTACTTCTTAAGCACAAATAATAATATATGCCATGCGGAAAATGCAATGCAGTGCTCTAATTCCTTTCAGATTCATACAAAAACCTCTATAAATATCCATTTGGAATAATGATAAGAAAAAAAATGAGAGATTATCATTATAGTTGTGAATATTTGATCAGTGTTGACAATCTATGTTTTGTCATAGTCACATCAAAAAACAAGCTTTTTTTTTACTTACTGTTGTTGGATAGTTGTGTGGAGCTTTGGGTCCCTTGGGTCCCTGCCTCTGAGCTCGAAGCTCTGCCTTTGAGTCCCACCTCAAGACCTGATCACCCAAGAAGATTTGTTCATAATGCAGACAAAATGTTCAAGTATTCTTCCTATAGATGGAAATGGCAGGCAGTTAAGAGCGAGAGAGATTCCTGACTAGCCATGTTTTGCAGAACATTAGAGCATCTACTATCACTATCCAAAGCTGCAAACTATAACATGCAAGTACATACTTCTACAGCAACTCCGACTTCCTGAGTGAATTATAACACTCTAGCACCTCAATATGCTGTAGGGAATCAGCATGAAGTAAAGGGCTTTCATTGTTTTAGTATTCATTCTGTGCTTGCTGAAACTGAAGACATAGGTGTGGTGGTAATGTAATATTCGACTGAGGAATTCAAGAAACAATTCATTGTTTCTATTTAAATAATAATTGAATGTTCAGGGTAACAGCAAAAAGGCAAGAGAGTGGTTTTGAGTTAAAATATTTTGCCAATCCAGATACAATGGGCAAAATAGCCTTCTTCTGTACCGTAACAGTTCTGTGACTCCATGAACCAAGAGGCGCAGGCTAATGCTGTGGAAACATGGGTTCAAATAGTGCCAGGGCAGCTGCTGGCATTTAATTTCAGTCAATAAATCTTGAACATAAAGCTAGTTTCAGCTATGGCAACCTATCATGAACTATCACGTGCTGTTATTAAAAGCTCATCTTTTTCACAAATGACCTTTTGGGGAAAGAAATCTTCTGTGTTTACCTGGTCTGGCCTGCATATGACTCCAGATCACAGCAATGCGATTGATTCTTAACTGCTCTCTGGCATGGCCAATTTGAAGGATGTTTAGAGCTAAGCAATAAATGCTGGCCTTGTCAGTAACGGTTACATTTGAGAATAAAAGAGAAAGTTAGATGAAAAGCAGCTATAACTGACTACAGATGACTATCACTGGCTAAAACAGAAGTAAACTCATCTGAAACTGGCAGACTTCAGATTGTTTCAAGATTGTTTTCTTCCTCTGACAGTAATTGTTTAGCCATGGTCATTATCAGTTCAGATATGGGAGAGTTTCCTATTTTATTTCGGCTGCTTTACATCAGCAACATTAATTTATGTTAGTATAATGCACTTTAATGTTGAAAACCATTTCAGGATACATCAGGGAGGAAGAAAGAAATGCACCTTCAGCCTTTGTGGGTAAATTAAAAGAAGCCAAGATCCTACTGTTTATTAAAAAAGAAAGACTGAAATATTTTGATCCTGGTTCAGGAAGAAGTGGACATTTTTTTTGTTGTCTCCAGCATTGGTTCTCTCTTACCTTTTGCTGAATTTCGCCACTATCATTTTATTGGGTGCTATCTTACAGGGGTCTGAGTGATTGGGTTAAGGTGAGATGTGTGACAGAATGAGATGATAAGTCTATTAAACGTTGAGATCTTTTCATCCAACCTTTCATAAGCGGCTTGACGAGATTTACATTCAACAATGGTGAGATGCCAATTGACACTCATTATAGCTTGTTAACCATTTTGTTTATGACACAGTTTGCCTCAGTGTTCAGACACCCATCTTACTAAACTTGTCAAAGAAGCTGTGCATCAGAAAAACTCAACAAAGAAACCAGGGCAAGCTCCAGCAGATCCAGCTCGCCACTTGCTCTGAACGGTCAGTATGTTGGAGACTGAGCACCAATATGTCAGGGCATGCTGAGTGGGTACTGGCTATGCACACACCGCAATCACAGATATTGTCATCAAACGTGGCAATTCTTCGATTTAACCACAGGTCACTTCTGGACTTCAGTACAATATAATGGGCTGCACAGGCAACTATCATTGTAATGCTGCTGTAGCAAGAATGTTGTCTGCTCAGGGATATGCACCCAGGTCAAGGTCTGGACTGGGCTGCATTTCTAGGTACTATTTTAACATTCACTCACATTGATGTTACCTGGATGCGCACAGCATTCTTGCCTTGATTTTTGTGCTTTGCCCTCTCAGCCACGGGGTATTTGGCTCATATTGCTGTTGCCTTGATGTTTCATGCGAACATAAAGCCAGGAAGCTTATCATAGTTGTTAATTCAGATGTGAGAGATGCCATAGGAATGTGTTGGGGAATTAATGAGGTCAGCTTGCTAAGATAGGGCAAGAAGCAACCTGGATTTGCAGCAAAAAAAAACCCTGCAAAAAATTTGATGCGACTTAGATTTACCCAAAAAGAGAGAACACTTCAGCCAGGTGTGTTTTTGAAAAGTTCGGTGTGCTAACAAAGATGAAGGATGTATGTAATCGATCATAGTTTAAAATCTGCAGTGAGATGCAAGAATATTTTCTACCACTAGGAATCAGCTTTGCAGTTTATAATTCACAATAATTCATAACAATAATTACTAATGTCATCACTTTCCCTAGGACCCTGTATTGGACTATTGCTACCTGAAGGGACAGGGACAACTTCTAATGGTCCAAAACTAGATAGGAATGTTATTGGAATGCATACATTTTAGACCATGCTACAAAACCAATCTGCACTTACCTCTGAGGCTTTGCTTCTCATTAAAGTAGAAATTATCAGATAACCCACTTAAAATCCAAACTGTATGATACAAAATGAGGTAGCTTGCACACCCATCTGATGGTTGGTGTTGCTTTAATTCTACATAATCGTTCCTGGTCTGAGTTTTCAGTTGCCCATCGACTGAACGATAATGTCTACTCAGGATCATAACATTCTGTCATGGGTCTTTATGTGACTGATCCTTGACTCACATGTCTATGAACATGTGGGGCAGAAATTCCCATAAGGTAACGAAGAACAGGATTTGCTTCCTTTTCTTTCCTTCGCTGGCACAGCTGTGCTTCAGCATTATGGCGTTGGGACTCAACGCATAATATTGTATGATGGGCAAGTTGTTTTGGTTCTGAGTAATTGATAGCAAGCTCTTCCCACTTACTAAAGTCAATGCTGCCATGCAGAATGCTTTATATTGCCCTTGAAATGATTTCTTTGTCCTCCCAGGAATGTTGGCCATATAACAGTTTTAATGTGAATTCAGGAGATTTATTACCTCCTGGATAATGGTGATCAGTAGTTTTTTCTTTTGTTATGAGATACAACATGAAACTAAAAGGGTTCACTTTTTATTGTAAGTATTGTATGAATAAGATTTTTGCAGCTTTTTTTCTAGTGTACTTTGCTTTAATAAAAAAAGGGTATATTCCATTGCCTTGAGTCCTTGACATCCAGAGTAAACCCAACTGAGCAGGGAAAGAGGGAATAAAAGCCAACAGATACTTCTGTCACTCTACATTTCTCATAGTATCCTACCATTTATTGTGTATTCCCTTGTACATTTGTCTTTGAACAACTTTGTGGTATGAAAGAAAGTTGAGTTATCTGAAGTAAAATGGAATACTAATCTAGGAGATTGATCAGTAGAGAAGCAGTGGTGAAAACCTAAGGGGACGCCTCAACATATTCAAAATAAGTATGTTCCTACTATAAAGAAAAGTTCTAAATGTAGGACTGACCATCCCTGACTAAATTTTAAAAAAGTTAAGGAAAGCAACAAACTTGAGAAAAAAGCATATAATTATGCAAAGATAAGTGGCAGGTCAGATGATTGCAAAGAATATAAAATCAGCAAAGAATGACTAAATAATGAGAAAAAAGTAGAATTATTATGACAGGAAGAAATGCAAAAAATTGATAACATGAGTTTTTAGAGGTGTTTAAAAAAGAAAAGAGTAAGTAAAGTGAGTGTTGATCCTTTACATGGTACGGATGGGGAGTTAATAGTAGATAATAAGGAAATAGCAAACCAGATGAACAAATACTTTGTTTCTGTCAAAAAAATTCCAATAATAGTTGTAAATCAGGCAATGGAAGGGAGAGAGGAACTTAGTGAAATTATAATCACCAGGCAAGCTGTACTGCACAAGGTGGTGGAACTGTAGTCTGACAAGTTCCTGGAACCTAACTGATTTCATTTCAGTATATTCAGAAAAGGTTACTAATGAAGTCATACATGTGTTAGTGTTAATTTTCCCAAATTGACTACGTTCTGGGAAGCTTCCATTAGACTGGCAAGTTAGAAATACAACCATTCTGTTCAAGAAGGAAGGAAGGCTGAAAACAGGAAATTATAGGCCAGTTGGCTCGATTTTTGTCATGGAGAAGGTATTAGAATCAACCATTAAAGGTTTTAGAGCTGGGCATTTCGAAACGCTCAAGTAATCAGGAAGAGTCAAAATGACTTTGTGAAAGGGAAACCATGTTAAGCCAATTTATTGGACCACTTTGAAAAAGTAAAATGCACTGTCGATAGAGAGGAGTGTGTAGATATGTGGACTTCTGGAAGGCATTTAATAAAGTCATTGTGCAAAGTAGGAGCTCATGGTGTAAGGGGTAACCTATTAGCAGGGATAGAAGATTGTTTTCTGCCAGTAAGCCAGAGTGTAAGTGTATGTGGATTTTTTTTGATTGACAGGATGTGATGAATGGAACCCTTCGGGTGCCTGTGCACAAGCCTGGTCCAATTCAGCGGACTAGCAGTCTCTTTCCACTTCACAATGAAAGTCAGGATTACACTTGGATGTAGTGGGAAGTGAAGGAAGAAGAAAACACACTCAGAGTACATAGGTGGCAGGGGAGCAACATTACCGTAAATAACGATTCAATTTTGTAAATATATTTTCACTTGTACCGTTTAAAGTGTCTACTTTTGTTTGGTTTTCATAATTAAACCTGGTCAAGTCCCACCAAACGAAAGATGATCAGACTCTTCAAACATCTCGAGGATGAAAGTTGTTATAATGACCAAGCATTGTTCATCTTGCACAAGCAACCAACTCCCCTGACCACAGATAGCTTCAGACATCAGGGTCCTTGAGCTGTGACGTTGAGGACTGCAGTCAATGTATTGCATTTTAATAGAAACACAAGAACCAAGAGAAGGAGTAGGCCATCTGGCCCTTTGAGCTCATTCAATAGATCGTGACTGATCTTTTTATGGCTTCACTTTCACTTACCCACCCTTATGCCATAACCCTTAATTCCTTTATTACAGGAAAGGTTCATTCTATGTATCAGGTTTTCAAGGGAGCATACCATCAAGACTGGGAGATGTACTATGAGCAGCTCACATGACTGCTCTACTTGTCATGGTTTACAAGAAAAGCCACAAAAAAAAGCGCAGGTTCACGTCAGCCCAGGAGTATGCTCAAGCATTTTGGAGCAACATAAAGGTCTACTCACATTCTCAAAGATTGAAGAATTATTGTGATGAAAGGGCCAAAGGAAATTCCTCTTCGTTCTTGTCAGCCTGGTGGTAATCAACAAACAACTTCGAGATACAACATGTGGATATTATTTTCTGATTAATAGCTTAAGAGCTACCTAATCGTAGCACCATGCAACATTAGTGATCTGTATCAGTGACTGCTACTGTTTCCCCACAGTCATGTAGGTTATGTGTGATTATTTTAAAATGCGATCTACCAAAGATAGCTTGAGTTCAATCACATTGACAATGAAGCATCTATTCAGCAACAAAAAAGTTCACAGATTTCAAAAACAACATGATCTACGAAAATTACATTGGCCACATGTCCTTAGCGCTAGTCAGGGGCTGCATGCCAGATTAGGAACAAAATCCCTAACAATTAAATGATCTCCAAACCCAGCTCAAAATATATGTCTTTTAGGTTCTCTCTGGTCTCTCAGATTCTGCAATGCATTATTCTGTCTTTATCATTTGGCTAGCCTGCTTGGTCGACATCCAGAACTTCAGCCTCACCTTCATTCTCAGCAATTTTGCTGCTGATCCCCCATTTTGCCTGCACCAGGAATTTTTGCCTTTGTCAGCTCCAGTTGTGGAGGACACAGTATGTGTAATGATGTGACACACCTTTCCTGGGCTATATTTCTGGACCATGGCTGGAATGGTCTGTATGTTGAAACCTCATGTTAAGGAGGCCTATGTTCTTTTCCTCTTTGGTCCTCGTGGAAGCACTTGTAGTTTTATATCTTAGTTCTGTATCACGTTTCTTCAAGGTGTTTGAGCCATGTTTGGAGGGGTGGATCTTGTCTCCCAGCAGCCATCCCAGTATGGACTAAGGACCATGGAAGGAGACAAGTTTAAGAATCTAGTAGCTCCCAGGAATTTGGCACAGATCCCCAGAATCTGGTGTTGATAGTTACATATAATTTGAACGTTCATTGAGTGGAAGTCTTTTCTGTTGACAGACTTGGCAGTTGATGCTGGGGTGCTCTCAAAGCAACGTAGATGCAGGTTTACAGCACTCCTGCACCTGGGGTAAGCCAGTGATGGTGGAAAATTCCAGTACAATAGCTACTTAATTCTCAACACCTCTCATCTTCTATCTCTTCATCCATGAGAGCTGTGCTCTGGAGAAAATGGCATCAGTAATATCCCAGTTGCAATCGTGGATCAAGGATTGGGATATACCAGCTGGTGCCGAGTTGGTGCTTGAAACAAGGTGTTTTAGCGTAAAATATCAGAATAGCTGTGACCTTGATATCCACCAGGATGGAACTATCACCCAGTCCTTCTAAGCACAAGTCCTCTTCCAGCAGCTTGCACAGCTCAGCAGTGCTGGGGCATGACATCCTTCATTAGAGCTTTGACTACTTTTCATACGGTTGAAGAAAATGACAGTGAGGCCTGTGGATGCAGTTCTCATCTCTAGCTCCTTGTTGGATCTTCTTGTGCTGGCTCTCCCTCAGGAAGCTGTTCTGCAGTCGCTGATGTGTTGGACTTACTGGCAATATTCTAATCACCGTCTCTTTCCAGACTAGTAGAATGAAAATGCCTGGTTTGTAATGCAGAATGGCACCAGCAGCATGGGTTCAATTCTCACACTGATTGAGGTTACCATGAAGGTCCCTCCTTCTCTACCTCTCCCCTCACCTTAGGAGTGATGACTGTCAGGTTAAACCAGCCAATTAGTTGTCTCTCTCTAATGTGACAGCAGCCCAATGGTTCTCTGGGATTATGGCGACTTCACGTTTACATCCCTCTGTAAGGAGCACTGAGGTATGTGACCTTATCTAATTGTACATGGCACAAGCAAAGTTTTAATGTTACATTGGAAGCAGAATTATGTTAGTAAGCTACATTGATAGCTGCTCCACCCCAAAGAATTAAAAACTCCCTCCACACCCAGACCATGTCCTTACATTCTCACACTAAAGTGTATGTATGTAAAAGTTGCAACGCATCACCTTCCAGTACTAACTATGGAAAGCAATTGTGAAATGGATCTTCAGATTTTGTTTGTAAGTGCCCTGTTCTTCTGGCACTTGCCCACTTCACATGACATGGAGGCAATTAGTATGTACAGTGTAATGTTCATGATTGATTGAGGCAATGAGTATTATTTTGCACTCCTGGATGATGAAGTGCAACTTGAAGCCAGATAGGTGGCATCTTCTTAAATATGTGAGGCATGATTACTGGAATTACTCCAACAAAGTCTCAAATTTCAACGATTTATTCTGCCCTAGAGGAATAAATTGGCAACTGACACCCACTTTCCACATGTTTGCAGAAATTTTGTGAAGTTATTGTTCTGCTGCCTTTCCATCTCCCCACTACTCCTGTAATATTTTCTGTGTCTTGAGCTAAGAGTTGTTTAATGTTTCTCCTATTTCCTTTTTATCTTCCATTCTCAAACCTGCTTCAGCAAAAACAAATTACCTCATTATTTTCTCTGCTGCTTGTTAGACCTCACTGTGCACAAATTTGTTCAGATAGCTATTGTATAAGGTCATGATTCTGAAAGGGATAATTTTGGGAATTTCTACCCAATCTGTTGATGTCAAAAGGACTTGGGTAGGGAAAGACAAAACATCTCAAATCTTGTAGGATCAATGCCTATATTCACAGTTTTCCAACTGCCTTAAAACATTGTCTACCTTATTAATGTAACTTATACCTGATTGCTATAATGCAATAAGCTACATCTTGTTTAAGCCGTCTAGTTAAGGCTCACCTGTGGTTTTCTCCTGTCATTGTAAAACAAATAAGTCCTTAAACTCAGTCAAGGAAAAAGAATGATGGCAGCAAACTACCCCAACCACAGGCTAGTGGTCTTAGCATCACAGCACATACAATATGATAGTCATGTTGGGCATCATTGCTTAATACCCAAAAGGTAACAGTAGTGAGAATTAAGTGGACCTAGAAGCATTACTGTCATTTGAAGCTTGAAAAACTTTACAGCTTGAAGAACTGCTCGTAGAGAAAATTAGCGACTGCATTGACTGAACCATCAAACAGCTGCATATAAATTGATGTAAAGATGAATAGGCAGAGACTGGACTTAATGGTAAAGCATTTTACTTCAGACTCGGTAAGAGAAATGCAGAGGCAAATACAACCTAGAAGCTGATTGTAACCCGGCAGTTACTAATTCCATTGGGAAGTGGCAATCTGTAGGAGCAGTATTGAGCAGAGGCTTACCTAGAAAGTGGATAAGCATGCAGCTCTCTGAGTAAGGCTAAAATTCCCTAATGGACAAGGGCAATATTTCAATTAGCAGTGCAGAATGGGTTGAGAAAGCTAGCGACAGTCAACAATTACTTCGTTTTAAAGCTTCACAGCTTTTAATCAATTTTATTTGAATGACTAGGTTAATGAAAGTAAGTTTCCATTTGAAATTGTTTTGAAATTTCTAATAGAAGTAGTTTTGTTTCATTTGGCAAGTTCATATACAAAACACCTTTTAAAAAAAAAAATCCAGTCTCTGCATAAATCCTGCTGATGTGATTACTTAACCTTGTGATCCAGCACAATGGTGGTGTACCAGGCTCTGCCAACAGCTGGTTTAGCTCTTCATAACTTCTTCTGGTAAGCACACTGACTTACTGGTAAGTTATTTTTATGGGCATTGTTTGCGTGTGCAAGCATGGGACACAGTACAAAAAAAAACAGGTTTGCAAATAACTTTATTAACCTACCATCATCAGGAAAATCACTCGTGACCAAAGCGTCAGTACCAAGCAGGGCCTCTGCAGGGGCAATGCCTATGTGAGAGAAAAATTGATGGGGAGGGCAGGCATTAAATCAGAATAGAGTTTGTGGAGGAAACAAAGCAACCCACACCCCGTGGTGTCTGCCTCTCCTGAAAGGCATCAAGAGCCCAAGTGCACACCACGTGTTCCTTCTCCTAGGATACCTAGGTGCAGACGTAGCCACAGAAGAGGTGCAGGCAGTCGGCCATAATGGTCCACTCCATGGCCCGCTGCCTGGACCTATTAATGGCCAGCTTGGCCAGGCCCAGGAGCAGACCCACAAGGAGATCCACTGATCTGCCCACACCCCACTCCATACCGCGTGCCCAAAGATCAGGAACATGGGGCTGAAGTGCAACCAGAAACACAAGAGAAGGTCTTTGAGGTCACTGAAAAGGGAGTGCAAACACCCACACCCAATATATACATGGTCCACCGACTCCACAGCCCAAAAAAAAACGAACAGTTAGGCTGGGAATCTGTGAACCACTGTAATTTGCTGTTGTAAGGTATTGCTGCATGCAACACCCTCCACCCCAGATCTCTGAGGGAAAGAGGGAGAACTCCCGTATAGAGAGCCTTCCACTGAGGATCCCCACCACCTGGCAGTAAATGGGCACACCAAGGCATATCCAGGCGGTGGATGAAGGAGGAGAAGTGGACGGTGTGCAGCAGCAGTCTGTACAGGGCCCACCGTTTTGCATTTTTAAAAGATACAAACGTGAAATTCCATAGGTGGCTCAGATTGTGGGGTACAGGCTCCCAGGGGAGGTACGGGATCCTGCGATCAATGTGAAATTCTGCCCGAGCAGGAGTATGCACAGATGTGATCCCACCGCTCTCCAATTGATGCACAACATTGGGTCCGAGCACTGCCGTTTTGAGGTGTTGAATGACATTGGCCACAAACCGGATGTATACAGCGGCCCTGCATGCCAATTCCTGCGGCAGAATCTAGCCCAGGCCCCCACCACCCAGCATGTCCCTGACCCTGGTCACGCCCACGGCCACCACCCTCCCCTTCCGCCAGCCACTCGAACCTGCGATTGTGAAGGTGCGGATTCCTGAGCAGCATCTCTCTGGTGATGGCCTCCACCCCTGGAAGGGAGGTGTGATGCAAGTCGACCATGTCCCAGACAGTACTCCGGTTCTGGTAAAAGACAGGCTGCATCCGGAGGGCGATCTCCAACTGTCACGCTCGAAAAGCAGGAGGCGCGTGTTGTTGTTGAGGTTACATACCTGGTGATAAAAATACGTTGCCAGGGTGCACCACCCAGGAGGAGGCTCAATGTAAAGGTATCGCTGCAAGGTCTAAAGGCGAAAAGTTGCCAGCTGGGTGCGGGCGCACACCAGCAACTTACTACCCTCCTCAATAGTGAGATTCAGAACCTGTGCCATAGCCCCCTGTTTATAATGGTTAGCCAGTGCTTCTTGATTCACCCAGGTTAACAACCGCAATCCAGGATCTTGTCAACAAGATCTACCTGGTTCCAATCACTATATCCCTCCCTAACTAAGTCTGGGGATGTAGGCCTGGTCTTTTTCTTGCAGCTGTTTCTGCAACATTTTGTGCCCCAGGTCCAGTTCCTTTGATTTGGACTCTGACACAGGTGGCGTGTATTGGACCTTAGCCCATCTCTTGTGTCCAGAGCATCTCGGGAGAGGTTCCTCCTCTTCCCATGGTAACGGTATTGAGGCTGCATCCATCTCTGACTCTGACATTTCCTTGACAGTTGATGGAGGGGGAGAACCCATGGTTTCTGACAGGCCTTCTGGCTGTTCTGAGGGGCCAGGAATGTTCTGATCCTGTCCTGATTGTGAGGTAGCAGCTTTCAGGTGATCCACATGTTTGTTCAGGACCACCTCATCTACCCAAACTTTGCGTCAACCTTGCCTCATATCCGTACAGGGCCATTTCCATGGTCCTGGCACGAAACTTCGTCCCCTGAATTAAATTATCTCTCTTGCTTGGAGGAGCACATGGCTAGCATTGATGTTCCAGCTGCTTTTTCACTCTCCCCATCCAGGTCTGAAAATATCAGGTTTAACTTGGTGTGGAGTCTTTTCCCCATCAACAGCTCTGCTGGAGCTATCCCTGTTGTTGCGAGCAGACTGGCCCTATAATCCCACAGAATTCAGGATAATTTGGTATCAAGTGTAGGCTGTTTCTTTAAGCCTGTCTTCAATGTTTGGTCCACTGTTTCTGCAGACCACGAATGATAGGTGGTATGGAGTTGTCTTTATGTGTCAAATGCCATTTGACTTTAGGAAATACTCAAATTCCCTGCTGGTAAATGACATCCCATTGTCCGTGTATCACGAACAATGCTTGCAGCTTCCAAATCATCACCCCTGAGTTTGCCAGACAAATTTAAGGCACATCCAACCAGTTTGAATGGGCATCACAATGACCAAGAACATTGAGCCCACTAAAGGACTGACATAGTCGATATGTAATCGAGTCTAAGGTTTACCCAGTCATTCCCACAAATGTGGGGGCACAACCAGTAACAACTTTTGTCCTTGTTGGCACTCTGGGCACTGCCCACCAATGCATCTATATCTGTATCTAATCCTGCCCACCAGATATAGCTGCTTGGTAGCATCTTCATCTTGGAAACCCCTAGATAAGCCTGGTGGAATTCAGCCAGTATCTGGCAGCAACCTTTACTCAGGGCAATCACCCTTTGTCCCCATTGTAATTAAGCCGTCCTCCGTGGTGATCTGGTCTCACCAGGTTCAGAAAGGTTTCAATCCTGGTTGCAATGGCCCTTTGGTTTAAGAAAAATAACAGGTTCATTCTCGCAACAAAGCAGTCCAAACTTTCATTTCTCCTGTTTATACATCCAATTAAAATATCTGTAGTCCTTACAATTAGAACGTCCAAATGCAACAAGATATACGGAAGGTGTAACCGTCTGCATACATGAAGGAAATACCCAGCAATTTTGCAAGGCATTTGGCAGAAAAGGCACTGCATTAGAGCAAGGACTGAAGCAGTTATACAGAGTCATGCCCTGACTCAAAAAACCCATCGTGGATATGCAGGAATGTAGAGTTCAGGTTAAAATCAGATCAGCCATGATCTTACTGAATGGTGAGCAGACTCAAAGGGCTGGGTGGCTTAGTCTTGTTTGTTATGTTCATATCCATCTCATCTGGCTTTTCACCGAGACACGTTCAGAATAAGGCTTCTTATCATTGTATTCATAACCGCCCACACTCAACTGTTCATTCAGTGGAATACTCCATCATGACCAGCTGATCTGAGGACATGATCCTCATCATGCTTCTGAGCATACTGACCTGATTATGCACTATAACTCCAGTCAAACAAACATTTAGCTTTATTGTAGTTCACCTGTAATATCGATACTACTTTCATGATAAATGTGATTCTCTTCATGTTCATGTCATTGTTATGAAGTTGTGTAGCATATCAATGAATTGGAAGGCAGGAAGTTAGAATTTGTTGGTAAAAATGATAGTGGGGAAAAGTGTTTAAGAAACTGTGCTTTGTCTGTGCCGTAGGAAAAACCTAAGCTGTGACACAGATGTGGAAGCTGGGGGTCCTTTGACCGCCCTTCCAATGGATGTAACCCGGTTTCGTCGTAACCTTAAGTAAGTAACTTGGAGCGCCTGGAACACTTCTTTTTTCCTTCTAAGGCATACGCCCACCTCAAAGAAATGTTTAACCACCATGTCCAAATTCTCCAACTGCTGTTTATTTCACTAGGTCTTCATTGAGGCAACCATTTTCAAATCAAAATCTGTTGAGCCAATCGAGGTGAATCTTTCTCAACCAATTCCGCCCCAAGAGGCTTGGACCCGAGCCTTTTACTACAATCAGTGGTAACTGCACCAACTGCTTCTCATAGGAAACTGGAATCAAAGTCGTACCCTTAATCTGTAACAGTTCCCCAGTGTATGTTCTCAGTCTGGCTGAGAACTTAAGGGTTGGAGTCCCGAGCGTATCTTGTTAAAGACAGTTTCTGCAGCTGCAGATACAGCTGTGTCAGTACTGGCCTCCATGGGAACTGGGTGACCAAACATTAATTTTAATCAGTTCTGATTTGATTGTTGCTAGGCAAATGAGTTGTTCCAGCCCCCATGTAGGGGGACCTTTTCAGGGTGTGCACTCTCCTGGGTACCGGCCTATGAGTTTTCTTGCTCAAGTCAGGCCTTGTAGGACTTCTTTTGCTGTCTTGAGTCTGCATGCTGGTAGAAACTACAATGGCTTGCCAGCGCAGATCCTGAAGAACATTTTAGCAAGTTCTCAGGCTCAGTGTTGTTGTGGAGTTCTGCTGTGGACTGGCTTAGGGTCTTTCTGCTCAGGATATGCCCTGTGTGAGGCTTTACGATTGCCTATACTCAAGTGGTGTTCCTCAACCTCAGTCAGACAGGTGAGGGAGTCCACTTCTGCTGGGATGCCCTGTAGCTCCCATGCTCCACTCGCTGCATTTTCTAATGACAAAGCCAGTTGTAGTGCCTGTTTGAAGTCCAGTTGAGCTTCAGCAAATAGGTGCTTCTACATGGTTATGTCATTACTCCCACAAGTGATCTTTCTGCATCTCAATCAGGGTTAACCCCAAAATCACATGCCTCTGCCAGTCATCTCAACCTCATCAAGAATCCTGATGGGGATTCCCTCGGTTCTCTAACAGCCGAATAAAACCAATGGCGTATCAGAATGAGAGGAGGTTCAGGGTCATAATATTCCTTAACCAACTCTGTTTTCTCCTTTGACCACTGAAATAACTGCACAGAGGCTACTATCATCAAGTCACCCTTTATTTACTTGTGCACAGTAAACTGGCTATGGGCAGCCAGATTGGAGTCAGTTCCCTGAACTGGGGAGATTCTAAATCCCCTGTTTATATTTTTTTTCTTCAGCATCAGTCCCTGAAGTCAGAAGACTCCCTGAATCACCTTTATTTTAAAATACCCCTACACTACTGCCTTACAGCAGTCACGCTTTCTTTCCCCCCCACATCACCCATGTCGTGTGTGTGTGTAAGTGCAGGAGTCAATAAAAAGCACCCTGTGCAAAATAATTTCATTCAGTATTCTCCACCACCAGGAAGGCCCCCATGAGGCCAGGGAACCAGTGCCAGGCTTGATAGGAGCAATGCTTACGTGAAGGAAAAAGTGAAGGGGAGGATAGGGATCAAATCAAAATGGAGTTGGAGGGGGAAATAAAGGACTCCACTTCCTCGCGGTGCCCACCTCTCCCTAATGACATCGAGTGTGTTCGTGGATACCACATGCTCTCCCTCCAAGGACACCCGGGATCCAATGTAGCTGCAGAAGAGGGGCAGGCAGACGGCCATAATGACTCTGTTCACAGCCGATTGCCAGGACCTGTTAATGGCTGGCTTAGCCAGGCCCAGGAGCAGACCCACAAGGAGGTTCCCCTGACCTGCCTTCTCCCCTCGCTCTGGATGCCTAAAGATCAGGAGCGTGGGGCTGAAGTGCGACCAAAAGCAGAGGAGAAGGTCTTTTAGATATAAAAACGGAGTGCAAAGACCCACATCCAATATATACATGGTCCACGGACTCCACGGCACTGCAAACCAAACAACTGGGCTGGGAATCCATGAGCCACCACAATCTGCAGTTGCACAGGACTACTGCGTGCAACACCCACCACCCACCACCCCAGATCCCCGAGGGAAAGAGAGAAGGCTCCTGCATAGAGAGCCCTCCACTGGGGATCACCACCGCTTGTCAGTAAATGGGCACATGAAGGCATGTCAGGGTGGTGGATAAAAAATAGGTGTATGATGTGCAGCAGCAGTCTATACAGGGCCCTCGGTTTTGCCCCTCTAAAATCCATACTACCTGCACTCCGGAGGCAGCTCAGGTTGTGGGATATAGTCTCCTGGGGCCATTGTGAAATTCTGTCCAAGTAGGGGTATGCACAGATGGGGTTCCACTGCACACCTGAGCATTCTCCAACTGGTGCACAACAATGGGCCTGAGCACCGCCATGTTAAGGCATTGAATGACATTGGCTGCAAACCGGATGTCTACCGTGGCCCTGCGTGCCAATTCCTGCAGCAGCATCCAGCCCAGGCCCCCACCACCCGGCATGTCCCTGACCCTGGTCACCCCCACAGCCATGGCCCTCCCCTTCCACCAGCCACTCGAACCTGCGATTGTGGAGGTGCGGATTCCTGAGCAGCGGCTTGCTGACGATGGTCTCCACTCCTGACGTAGGGTAGACCTGGTGCAAGTCGACCATGTCCCAGACAGTGATCAAGTCCTGGTAGAAGACAGGCAGTGTCCTGAGGGTGACTGCAAACCCTCGTTGTCAATAAACAGGAGCTGTGTGTTGTCATTGTTGAGGTAACACACCTGGTGGAAAAAAGTACGTCGCTAGGGCACATCACCAAGGAGGAGGCTCAACATGAAAGTATCACTGCAAGGTCTGAAGGCAGTAAGTTGCCACCTAGGTGTGGACACACACCAGCACCTGACCACTCTCCTCAAGAGGGAGATTCAGAACCTGTGCTGTGACCCACTGCATTTTTTTTCTCCCAAAAGAAGTGAACCAACGTTAACAGGCATGGGTCTGGACGATCAGACCTTGCAGTGATGAAGGGTTTAGGCCCGAAATGTCAAGTTTTCCTGTTCCTATGATGCTGCTTGACCTGCTGTGTTCATCCAGCCCCATGCTTGTTATCTCGGATTCTCCAGCATCTGCAGTACCTTTTATCTCTGAACCAACGTTCTCTGGATGTCAGGCCCAACACCAGGAGCAGAGACCAAAGGGACCAGTCGGTACGACAACATGGAGGCCCTCAGCTGGCTTACAACCAGTGCCAGTGCCTGTAAGATAGCACTCGGCGCAATCCCATCCAGCGGCCTTGGCGAGCTGAGACTTTGGCTTCCAGCTCCTCCAATTTGCCGGCCAGGATTCCTCAGCTGGGCTATGGTAGACCTCAGATAGAGGTGATGGACCGTCCCCAGCTGAATCCCATAACTCCTCCGGCAGAGTCCACATGCCATGGACCGACGAGGAGTCTGGAACATTTAGCCCAGTTGATCCTGGCAGATGACGCCACCGAGTACACCGCCTGGCACTCGCACATCCTCCCCAGGTCAGCTAGGTCAGTGAACATGAGGAACACGTCATTGGTGAAAGCCAAAAGAACCACACCCATGCTCAGCCCACGCAGAACCAGCCCTGACAATCTCCTCTGCAAGAGGCATAGGAAAGGCTCCCCCCACAGGAAATACAGCTGGCCAGACAGGGGGCAGCCCTAATGTACTCCTCTCCCGAAGCAAAGGGGCGCTGTCAGGGACTCGTTAACTTTACACCACCACAGATTGTCTGGCTACAAAAGTTGGATCCGGGCGACAAACTGCATCCCAAACCCAAATGCTCACAGAGTCCCCAGCAGATACTCATGATCAGCCCTGTCGCAAGTCTTCTCTTGATTGAGAGACAGGAAGGCGCTCAACAGACCAGTCCCAGACCAGATGGACATTGTCATGGATTCTCTGGCCTCGGACCATGTATGACTGGTCAGGGTAGGTCATGTGGACTGGCACAGATACCAGGCAAGAAGCCAACACTCTGGCAAAGGTTTCACAATCCATGCTGAGAAGGAAGACCAGACACCAGTTCTTAAGGGAACAAATGTCCCCTTTCTGTGACAGCAGCACGATGGCCGTCCTGTGCCAAGGAAGGGGCAGCTCTCTGGCTGAGAGACACTCACCCAGGCACTGTGTAGTCACCCCCCTCCCACCAAGGACATCCCAGAAAGCCCTGAAGAACTCCACATTCAGCCGGTCCTGGCCCTGGGACTTGCCCCGCAACAGCCAGGTCAGGATTCCTCAGCACTGCTCAGCTCCTCTAAAGTGATGGGAAGCATCGCGCCTTCCGGTGCCCTCCAGGCTGAGCTGCAGCAGGTTCTCCCACAAAACTCTCCTGTCTGGGCGGATCTGGAGAGAACAGAGCCATGTAATAGGTGTTGATGGCCTCCGGATCCGAAACAATGGACTCCTCATCGGCCAGCACCACAAGGAGCTGTTGACGGATGCTACACCTTTTCCAGCATGTTGAAGAAGGGGCAGCCAGATCCACGAGCTCCTGTACGTGCCCCAGAACCTGATGAGCTACAGGTCTCGGTGCGGGGCCTTCTTCTCTTCGTGCGGAACACGCAGGGCTGTGTCTGCATCCGGCTGACCAAGACGTGACTCCAGGTC
Source organism: Ginglymostoma cirratum (assembly GCA_024137785.1). Lineage (NCBI taxonomy): Eukaryota > Metazoa > Chordata > Chondrichthyes > Orectolobiformes > Ginglymostomatidae > Ginglymostoma > Ginglymostoma cirratum. Next base: position 55,299,124 of record JAHRHZ010000012.1, read on the forward strand.
GAGAACCTCCTTCTCCACGTCCTCAATCCTGGATTTCCGCCTCTTTGTTAACCCCTTCACGTAGTTCTAACAGAAGACGTGGATGTGAGCCTTGCCCACATCCCACCATAGCCTTGAGGAGGGAACCAGCCACCCTGGTTCCTTGTCCAGTCGGTCCAGAACCAACAAAACAAGTCCCAGAACCACAACAGGGGGTCAGGGGAATGCATCCACAGAGGTGGCCCCTCGGTGTTTGGTCTTCTTCTGTGCCTTCTTTCAGACTGGACCCTACAGTACCCCCGTACCCCTCTCTCCTGCCACCACTGCCAGAGGCTGTGGTGATGGCGACCGCTGGCTCAGGCTCTGATTTCAGGGCTCCTTCCGTGGCTTTGTGCGGCGGAGGAGCGGGTGCAGCAGTGCCACTGAGACCGCTGGTGTGGGCTGGGTGCCCTTTAGTATAGGACAGTTCTTCCTCACGTGCCCCACCTCTTGGCAGAGGTGGCAACGCATGCTGTCCACCGTCTGGAAGACATGAGAGGCCACGCCCTTGTGGATGACAATGAAGGTACCCTCAATCACCTCCTCCAGAACCAAGTAAATAAAAACCTGGCACCAGAAGGAATAGACATGCGTGTGAGTGGGGCCCTTTAGTCCGAGCAGGAGTGGTGTAACACGTAACTGGATTTCCCCCAGTGATTGTAGATGGGGGAGAAGAAGCTCCCTGGCAATAAAGGATGGGACATTAGAGATTACGACTCTCTGGGCCATGACTTCCATAGGGTGGACAGGCAAATATTTCCTGCCTACAGTGAGCCCTTTCTCCGAGGCCAGGTGCACCGCCTGCTGGGACCATAGGAAGAATGTGGCATTCCTGCACATTTTGGCCACAGCGATGATGGCTATTGGGCCGACCACACTAGCCATGGCCTTGCTTCAGGCCTCGATGGTCATGTCAGGTGGGGATGGCCCTTGGTAAGGGGCCTAAAGGGGGATGGGGTTTTTGCTGGGGCTGAAGCAGCTGAGCCTAAGGCCGTGGCTACCGTGAAATAAGTGTGGTTGGTGCCTGCTACTTTGGGGCTGGTCATTCTGTGCTAGATGCTCCAAGAGGGGTCTTCTGGTAGATGGGTCCCACATAACAGCAGCAATCCCAGTCCTTAATAGGGCCCAGGCTGCAACAGCGGCACCAGCAAAGCTGAAAGGCCCAGGTGACGGCAGCAGCAGTGGGAGGCCCAGCTAGTAACAGCAGCAGCAAACACCTGAAGAAGGACTGTGGCTCCGAAAGTTTGTGTTTTCAAATAAATCTGTTTGGTCTATAACGTGGTGTTGTGTGATTTCTGACTTCGTCCACACCAGTTCAAAACTGGCACCTCCACATCAGTAGCAACAGCAGAGCCAGGTAGGCCTAGGCAGCAGCAGTTGCAGTAATGGTGTTGATAAAGAACTGATATCTCTCTCTTCAAAGGGAGCTTCTCCACAGTACTCTGGCTGTGAACAGCCTGCTCAGAGTCAGTGCCCTGAATTGAGGAGATTCTAAATCCCCTCCTTGTATTGGTCAACCAGGGCTTCCTGAATGGCCCAGGTTAACAAGCCCAATCAAGGATCACGTGGTCAACACGATCCAGCTGGTTCTAATCATTACAAAATCTAACGCAAAACTAAAATTCCTCCCAAGACAAAATCCATAGAAAGCTGTTATGGGCACATTTGATTGATCTTGAAGTATGCTAAATGATGTTACAGACAAGGAGAAAGTCGAACCCCTCTGATAGATAAACCAAAACACAAGCCCCAATCTATTATGGTGGGAAATAGATATTCCCTTCTCATTATTAAACCCAAAACACCCACGGAAGTACGCCTCGCCTTTTTAATCTGTTAAAAGAGTGGTTAAATGAAAGAAAATCCCTGATATCCACTTTATAAATAATAAGTAGCTATTTATTTAACTGTAACAGTGAACAAATTAACAGACTTACTAACAACCCAAACAATTGCCTCCTAGACTACTGAAGACTCCTGAACTGGTCTAATTTCTACTGGAATGCTGTTCAAATAAAAACAAGTCTCACTTATATAAACCCAATTAGAATATAATAAATTAAAACTTAATCTCTCCAAATTCACACAGCCTGTGTCTTCTGAAATGCTCTACCTTCTCTGTTAAGCCACAAACACCTTTCTTCCGCTGATTCTGCTGTCAGGGACTTTTTTTCTGTAATTGCTTCGGTGCAGACTTTGAGCTAAAATGCCGTGGTACCTTTTTCTGATAGATGGTGCTTTCTTAGAGAGCTTAGCAATTTATTGTGAGAGCCTGGGGCTTATTTCTCAGATGGTGGGCTTGCTTTCTCCTCAAATGACAGTTGGCTCTCACCCCGATTTTCAAAAACCCTCATCCCCTATGACACATCAATTTCTTATAATATGATTGGTTTCAGGTTGTCAAAACCGTCAGTTTTAAATTCAGTTGGTTTTCTGTATCTCGGTGCTTGGTTTAAATTGATTGGCTAATTTTAAACTTATCTCAATACCAAAACAAAACTGCTATTTTGCCTGCCAACTATGAGGCCTTTTGATACACTTGTTTTAGTTATAGGGCTCTCTGTACAGTACTTGCAAACTTCCAAGCACAGACAAAGCACAATGTCTTAAATAGACCATGCACTACTTTTCCTCACTATCATCTTTACCAACAAATTCTAACTTCCTGCCTTCCAATTCATTGATATGCTACACAACTTCATAACAATGACATGAACATGAAGAGAATCACATTTATCATGAAAGTAGTATCGATATTACAGGTGAACTACAATAAAGCTAAATGTTTGTTTGACTGGAGTTATAGTGCATAATCAGGTCAGTATGCTCAGAAGCATGATGAGGATCATGTCCTCAGATCAGCTGGTCATGATGGAGTATTCCACTGAATGAACAGTTGAGTGTGGGCAGTTATGAATACAATGATAAGAAGCCTTATTCTGAACGTGTCTCGGTGAAAAGCCAGATGAGATGGATATGAACATAACAAACAAGACTAAGCCACCCAGCCCTTTGAGTTTGCTCACCATTCAGTAAGATCATGGCTGATCTGATTTTAACCTGCACTCTACATTCCCGCACACCCCGATGGTCTTTTTTTGGGTCAGAGCATGACTCTGTGTAATTGCATCAGTGTTTGCTGTAACGCACAGCCTTTTCTGCTAAATGCCTTGCAAAATTAATTGAGTGCTGCGCATTTCATGCATGCATGCAGAAGGTTACACCTCCTGTACATCTTGTTGTGTTTGGACATTCTGATTGTAAGGATTACAGATATTTTAATTGGATGTATAAACAGGAGAAATGAAAGTTTGGACTGCTTTGTTGTGGAGAATGAATCTGTTATTTTTCTTCTGTAACTCAAAGGAAAGTGGATCGGTGGGATCACTTATTAATTACACAGTTATATTTTGAAGAAGCTAGATATTGTTACTTAGATCACAGTGACACCAGCTGTCTTTGTAAAACATCTGTCCAGCATCAGCTTGTGGATTGGTTGAAGTACAATTTATCACAGATCTGAGGAGCAGTTGAGATTCAGAACTGAAAAAGGTCTGCAGCAAGTGAACTCACTCTCCCTATCTCATTCTCTATGGGTGGAAAAGAAATAACAAAGACTTTGCAAGGAAAAATGTTCTAAATTAAGCCAAGACTTAGGTCCAACTGACTGGCTCCAAATTGACCATTGCTGCAGTTGACAACTACGTGATCGTCACCAAAAAGAGATTTGTGAGAATATTGCCTTATTTCGCATTTTTGGCTTGGATTTAAATTCATAGACTTTGTGCCTTTTGACTATAGTTTCCACCCACAACAGATACAAGTTGACACTCCTTGGCCAGTATTTCCAAGGGTCAGAGGGGTGCAGGCAGTGTTTAAATACCATGTGTCCTATGTCCTGAATGAACAGTGCAGAGAGACCAAAGTATGGTTCCACCTTGGGCTGGGTGCTTCCTGATGGCACCTTGTCTCCTTGTGAGGAGAGGGCACCTGGACTGTGGTCAAGGTTCCCTACCATATGTTGCCATGCCTTTGCTTCTGAGGACTCATGGCTGGGGCAATGCACGGCACGTCTGTGCACCTCTCCAAGAGCCCCTTTTGGCGTTGGCTGTCCATGGAAGCCACCACCAAGTCCATGGGTCTGACAGATAGTCACATGACTTGCTGCTGTGCTACTGCATTTTGGACATTAAGAGCTATTGCATTCCAGACACATGTCTGCTCTCCCTGCTCCTACCAGTGCATGTGGACCAGGTCTCTCAATGCTGAGACCACAGCGTCCTTTCCTGCCTGGGGCTGGGCAGGTGCTTGGTTTCTAGTAGTCCCCCTAGTACCAGCAACCTGGGATGTTTCAACTTCATCCTTTGCTGGAACTGTTGCTGTGTCAGACTCATAAGCCTGTGATCCCACAATCTGCGCATGTATCGACCCCATTAAGGTGTCATCACCTGAGCTGTTGGGAGGGCCCAGGAGATAGATTTGCCAATGTTTACCTCCATTACCTTGACCCTGTCATCCGGAGAGGTTGAAGTCATGCCATCTGGGGGAAATATGCTGGTCTCTACAGATGAATTTGGTAGATTGGGTGCACCAACAAGACACAAGATGTAGAAGATGTTGGAATCATGAGTTAGTAGAGGTGTTCTATGCATTGCACTGACCTCCTGGTTAATGTGACAGTTACATCAGAATGACAAGTGGTACTTACTTGGCTTTCAGGATATGGATGTGTCTCCATCTCCACTGGAACGTTCCAGTTCTTCTCCTGTAACAACAAGGATTCTGTCCTTGTAGGAGGGTGAGGGTAAGGGTACAGGTATTGGGCACACTCCTCCTGTCCATCCCTGTTATGGGATGTCTTCTCCTCTTGTTATGACATAAAAGAGAGTGAATGAGTAACGCACAAATGGGTTGCACAGTTGTTAGTGCTGCTGCATATGGAAAAGGTGTTAAGGTGGTCTGAGGAGTGGGGAGAAAGTGCACTGGCCTTTCAGAGTTCATGGTCTGGAAGGATGGGGCCTAGCAAAAGCAAGTGAGGGAAGGCTTTGCATGCAACGGAGGAGGTGTCACAGCCTTGGTGGGAAGTGGGTGCAGTGGCAAGGATAGACTGAGTGTGAGATAACAGACAGCAGAGTGTGACACTCACCCTAGCACAGTGGAGAAAGTCAATTACCTTCTTTCTGCACCACAACCCAGCCCTCCGCATCCTGGAGACAGCACTAATCTGGGTGGTAATCTCTGACTGGAATGGCATGATCTGGTGATGTAGCCTCCAGTGCCAGCCCTCTGGGAAGTGGAGTCCACTCCTCTAGACCACTCTGTCCGTCTGTCCACCAGGTTCTCCAGGTCCCTGTTGACGTCCTTCTCTTCCATCTTTTAAAACAGTCTCCAAAACAGAGAAGGGCTGCCTCCAAATGCCAGCGCTCCTCCTGCTGCCCAGCCAGCTTTCAAGGATGGCTTGGACGCAAGGGATGTTAGTCTTTGGGTAGTCATTCGCTGAGTGGCATCTTTTTCCAGGAGTGGTGTGTTAAGAAGGCACAGAAGTATGATGTCAGACACTCCTTAGGGACAGGTACAGCAATGAATGTGGCAAGTTTGGTGGTATACAGTGAGAAAACTCAATTAGACTTCAGAACAAGAATTACTTCACACAACTCAATTTGCACTTTGTAGAGTCAGAGAATTATAGAATCATATAGTACAGAACCTTTTGGCATATTAAGTCTACAACCCTAAAAATAGACTATTATCTACTCTAGTTCCACTTTCCCACAGTAGATTTATAATCTTGAATGTTATGACATATCAAGTGCTTGTCCAAGTCCTTTTTAAATGTTGTGAGGTTACTCACCTCAGCAACCCTCCTAAGCAGTGCATTCTAGACACCCACCATCCTCTGGGTGAATAAACTTTTCTACAAATCCATCCCCTCGAATTCTCCTGCCTTTCAGTTTAAAAGTGTGCCCCTTTGTTATTGACCCTGCTACTAAGGAGAACAGCTGCTTTCTATCCATCCTGTTGATGTCGTAAACAAATACACAGCCAACAAAATATAACAGTAGGCCCTACAAAAATGTTAGCTTCATGTCTGTCGTGGGGTTGGTGTTAGAATCAATCATTAAAGAGATAGGGGCAGCATGTTGAACCAGTGGTTAGCACTGCTGCCTCATAGCACCATTGACCCGGGTTTGATTCCACTCTCTGGTGACTGTCTGGGTGGAGTTTGCACATTCTCCCTGTGTCTGAACGTGTTTCCTCTGGGTGTTCTGGATTCCTCCCAGAGTTCAAAAATGTATAGGTTAGGTGGATTGGCCAGGCCAAATTGCCCATAGTATCCAGCCATGTGAGGGGTAGGGTGGATTAGCCATGGGAAATGCTGGGTTACAGGGATGGGGTGGATCCAGGTGGGATGTTGTTCAGAGGGTCAGTGTGAACATGATGGGGTGAATGGCCAGCTTCCAAAGTGTAGGAATCCTATGGTTATAGCAGCCTGACCTATTCGGTTTCTCCAAAATCCTCTGTTTGTTATCTGTACCATATTACATTGGTTAAAACAAGGAAAAAGTGTGCATAAGTTTAGAAGATCCAAGCTTTTCGAGATTGTTTAGAGACAATAAAAGCAAAGAACTTGTAAGGCTTTTAGGATGTAAAGACTTAGAGGCCTTGCCTGGTCTACAATATTCAGGGTGTCACCTCTTGGGGATTCCAGCAACTAATATCACCATTAAGTTTCATTTTCTGTCAATGAGCACAATATCTGATCTTGGCTCTGGCACATGTCACAGGGTAAGACATCTTCCTTGTGTGTTACTTCCATTCCTGATGTAACAATGAGCTACACAATCAGTTCTGTCAGATCCTTACATAGGAAACAGGGCTAGCCTGTTACTGCTTATCTTTGCATCTCCTTGTGAACAAGCCCTTGCCATCTATGAGCATATTGTGAATGAACAAATCAACATCATAGCCTCGACAGAGACATGGCTGAGGTTCATGACATCTTTCTCCCTCCGGAAGAGTCCCTGTCTGGCTATGTGTTTCATCAACCATACCATTTCAATTGCCATAACAATGGTGCAGCTCTTATCTCTATCTAGCTATCTGTACTCTTCTGGTAACATTTCATTTAAACATTTCACATTGTTACATTCTTCGCGCTTCTAATTTGAAATTTTTTTCACTTAATTGCTAAACTAAGATTCTTACAAAGACCGTTTCCTACTTTTATCCCTCAGCCCGCACACTTGAGTGATTTAACATTCTCAAGGATTTCAACTACCTTCTCAACTCTTCTCAGTTTCTCTCCTTTAAGTTCATTGCCTTCCTTTCTTCTCCATATCACTTTCCCTGTATAAACTCCCAAATATATGCATGGCTACTTCCTTTACCTTACCTTGCATAAGGCCTTGTTATTCCCATTGTAGCTACTGTAACAATTATGAGATTTATAAGATTCTTATACTTTGGGATTGTTGTCATTGTCATTGACAATCACTTACTAACAAGAATGATTTCCACCAGAATGAATTTCCGTGTCACTGGGCTCTGTGGTCCCTTGCGTGGCTGATAAGCCTGATCCTAGAGCTGCATCACCAACCACACATTTGGCAGGTGTTCCTGGGAGGTGGAATTGAGTCTTGACCTCAAGATTGTTGGCATTCCTTTCTCCATTTTTTCCATACTTTCTTTTGCCAACAAGTATACTCAAAGAATTGTGCCCCTTCACATGTGAGTTTCCTTTAAGTTGGTTTCTTCTGAATGATGAAGGTAAATGAACGGGTACGTATGACCTGTGTGTCAGTCTGGCTGTCCAGTAAACCTGGGTGATTTGGTTGTTAGAGATCTAATGAGGGCTTAAATTGTTTTAGGAGGAAGATGGTGCAAGGCATTAATGCTTGCAGAAAATAGCCACAGTCTCTGAATTTATCATGCGTAGGCATTAAGTAGGTAAAGTCTCAGAAGGGTGTTGTTGGTAATAGGATATAACAGTTATGCTCTAAGCTGTAAATTTGTTTCTATGATGAAAGAGAGCTAATTAGCATTTATTAGCACTTAGCATTTAGATCCAAGAAAGGTGACAGCCTATTGGTATTGTCACTGGGTTAGTAGTCCAGAAGCCTAGTCTATCTGCCTTGGTAACATGGGTTCAAATTCCACCATGGCCGATAGTTAAATTTGAATAAAAACAAACTGACCATGTAACTGCTATCGATTGTTGTAGAAAACCAGTTAGTTCAATAATGCCCTTTAGGGAAAGATACATCCCATCTTTACCCATGTGACTTCAGACTCACAGCCATATGGCTGTCTCCTAACTACCATCTGGGCAATTAGAGATAGGCAATAAATGTCGGCCTAGCCAGTGATGGCAACATCCCATGAAGACGGTTTTTCAAAAGTAAACATGATTATGTGTTTCACATTATCACAGAAGAGAAGCAGAAGGAAACTTTGTTGAGATCAAGTTATATATAGATTTCTCTATAAATCAATGAGTATCATTGACAGACAGCAGTCAGTAAAGGCTGTTTGACATTGTGAGCTACTAGAGCTGAATGCAGGAAGGCGATGGGCTGGTGGTATTATCTGGACTGTTAATCCAGAGACTCAGATAATGTTCTGGGAACCTGGGTTCGACTTCCACCATGGCAGATGATGGAATCTGAATTCAATAAATATCTGGAATTAAGAGTCTAATGATGACTGTGAATCCATTGCCAATCATTAGGAAAAACCCATCTGGTTCACTAATGTCCTTTAAGGAAGGAAACTGCCATCCTTACCTAGTCTGGCCTACATGTGACTCCAGACCCACAGCAATGTGGCTGACTCTTAACTGCCCTCTGGGCAATTAGGGATGGGCAATAAATGCTGCCTGGTTAGCGACGCCCTCATCCCATGAATGAATGGGAAAAAAGGAGAGACATACCCTGCAGCCTTGCAGGGACTCTAGTAGATTTCTTCTGTCAGGGGCAGGACAAGACAAGTCATCAAAACAGGCTTTACTGCTGGTGATGGATTTAAGAAAATATTTGATAACTGAAGATGGTCATTCTTAGTTAGTACTTGGCAGGGATACGAGAACCCACTGGAGCTCAAAGCCACTCTGACTGTTTCCTAAAGGATTGCAAATCTGTGGAGACTGTGATGAGTGATAATTATAAAAAGGGAACGCTATAATCTGTAGTTTAAAGTATAGGCTGCCTTCAACAAGAAATAGTACTTAGTCTTTTTTTTGTCATTTGTTGCAGTAAAATTTTTAGAAATGAAATATGACTAATTCCGTCAGCTCTTAAATGGAAGGCAAAACCTGATCATATCCTTGTAATGTTTTCCACCAACATTGTCCTTCCCTCCAAGCTTTTTTTTTCCATATCTGCCCTGGAAAATCCTTCGCATCAAGTCATTTCCCATCACTCTTTCAAACGTAGTCTCATCTTTGACCCACATTTTTCATTACATTTCTGCAGCTGCCAATTCATGAAATCAAATCCTCTCCACCACTTTTGATGCCTTTGTCCTTGTTAGAACCTCTATCAATTGGCAATCCACTAGTTTCCCCTTCACCTCCACTTTTTAAAGTATAAGGGGACACAGATTTGAGCATTTATGGCAGACAGCTGCCTTAGTTATCTCATGCCAGGTTCTTTCTGGGAGCCTTAAAGCATTTGAATGACATGTTCATCACTGCTAAAGCTAAGCATTATTGAAAGATCATGCTGAAATGCAACGGTCCCTTCCAAGTTCCTTGGGATTCCAAAGAGTCATATCAGACTTGAAATGTCATGTCAAAGAGACAGCCTAGACCCTAACTTTTGTCTTATTTGAAGGCCTTGTGGGCGGCACGGTGGCGCAGTGGTTAGCACTGCAGCCTCACAGCACCAGGGACCTGGGTTTGATTCCAGCCTCAGGTGACTGTCTGTGTGGAGTTTGCACATTCTCCCCATGTCTGCGTGGGTTTCCTCCGGACGCTCCGGTTTCCTCCCACAGTCCAAAGATGTGCAGGCTAGGTGGATTGGCCATGCTAAATTGCCCATAGTGTTCAGGGGTGTGTGGGTTATAGGGGGATGGGTCTGGGTGGGATGCTCCAAGGGTCAGTGTGGACTTGTTGGGCCGAAGGGCCTGTTTCCACACTGTAGGGGTTCTAATTCTAATTCTAATTCTAAAAGGCAAGTGTATTCTAAAATGCAAACTGCTGCATTCCAGACGTGACTTGATTGGCCAAACTACTTGGCTTTAAGCAAAACACACTTTATTCTTCCACCTCAGTAAACACACAAACCAAAAAAAAGGCATAACTTTAACAATAACAAAATGCTTAACAAAATAGTACATTATTTAACTACTACTTATCAACTGTTCCAATATAGCAATGTCCCATAAACAAACCCTTGGCAAAGGCAAATTCAGCAAAACAGATTTAGCTCACTCTGTTGTCTCCTTCAGTCCAGGAGAAGGAACACTGACAGAATGAATCTAGCAACAGAGAGAGCTAAAGCTTTTAGCAGCAGCAGAGACAGAGAGAGAGAGAGACCTGTATCCAGCGGCTTCAACATCAAAAAACCTAAATTCAACAACTGAAAGTAAAGCTAAAACCATTGGTATGTGTGAGCCTGACTCTACCGACTCATGCTTCTTTTGTCTAATATTTTTAAAAAACCCTAAGCTATTTACTCTGCTTTCCATGGAGCAGGTGCCTCCATACCAGATTTACAACACCTCTCTTCAAGAGAAACAGGGCAGAAACAATCTCTGTTAAAGGCACATATTGGCATAGTCAACACTGTTTCTCCCTCTGTGTGTACTGTCAAAGCTGCTGAGTTTCCCCTGCACCTTTTTATTTGTCTTTCTGATCTCCAGTATCTGCAGTTCTTTGCTTTTATTTGACCCTCAGTTCTCTTTTCAACCACATACTAATGTTACAAAACCATCTACAATTGTCCACCACCCCCTAACATTAACAAAATGTGTAAAAGTTGATGAATGCTTTTCTCACAAAGAATCACCTGTTCAGCTGCCTCTGTCAATTCTTTCCCTTTTCCTGGTGGGTTCTGCCACACCCACACAGCTTTCTTGCCTTTCTAGCTCAGTATTTTTGTTTTGGTTGCTCCAGGACCGGCTCCAACGGGAGGCCAGGGCCCTGTGTATCTCCATCCCCACTCCATCTTAGCTGACTGCATCAGAAAATGAGCCAAGACCCTATCAGTCGATGTCTAGCTTCAGAGGAGGTGAGGGACCTGCGCAGTGTGACAGCCTCTGACACAGACAGTGGACACGGAATTAATGGCGGCAGAAAAGGAGCACATTGCCAGGACCCCCAGGACGGTGTTGGACAGCAGTGACTAGAGGAACAGAGAGGGTGAAGTCTAAGATTGAGGGAAAAAGAAAGATGAAATATTGTTGCTGTTTCAGTTTTAGTAATATCAATTTAATATTAATTTATTCAATATTTTACAATTTATTCAGTAATTTATTTTGTAATCCAAGATGGCGCCAGAATAGGGCAACATTACCCACTTTTCGCTGTACCTAGGTACAAGTGACAGTATTAAACATTAAATAAATATCTGGTAATGTCCTTCTGGCCTCGATTGGAGTCATTTCTTTCTCTGGATGTTATTTTATTTTCTGCCTTCTTTTTCTATGGCCACATTGTTTTTGAAATACATTTTTTCCGCCCATTTCTATCAAACTGTTGACTATCTAAATTCCATCCCTAGGCCCCAAGTAAGTTTACATTGTTCATGGTTCCATCTGTTCAGGCGTGATTTCATTTACATTCATACCCTTTTCTCAATTGCTAACTCTCAGTCTTTCTCTTTTATCCTGCTGCCTATTTCCAACTTCATTTTCTTTTCTAATTGTGTCTCCTGTTGCCCAGCCAGTTCTCTATCCATCTAGCTAATACACCCTGGACCCCATGCGACTTCACTTTCTCCATCAGCCTAACATAGGGAACTTTATCAAACACCTTACTGAACTCCATGTATATGACATCTACAGCCCTTCCCTCATCTATTGACTTTGTCACTTCCCCAAAGAATTCTATCAAGTTGGTAAGACATGACCTTCCCTGCACAAAACCATGCTGCCTATCACTAATAAGCCCATTTTCTTCCAAATGTAAATAGATCCTATCCCTCAATATCTTCTCCAGCAGCTTCCCCACCACTGATGTCAGGCTCACCGGTCTATAATTACCTGGATTATCCTTGCTACCCTTCTTAAACATGGGGACAACATTAGCAATTCTCCAGTCCTCCGGGACCTCACCCGTGCTCAAGGATGCTGCAAAGATATCTGTTAAGGCCCCAGCTATTTCGTCTCTTGCTTCCCTCAGTAACCTGAATAGATCCCATCCGGACCTGGGGACTTGTCCACCCTAACACATTTTAGAATACCCAACACTTCTCCCCTCCTTATGCCGACTTGACCTAGAGTAACCAAACATCTATCCTTAACCTCAACCTCCGTCATGTCCCTCTCCTCGGTGAATACCGACGCAAAGTACTCATTAAGAATCTCACTCATTTTCTCTGACTCCTCGCATAACTTCCCTCCTTTGTCCTTGAGTGGGTCAAACCTTTCTCTCTTGCTCCTTGCGTACAAATAAAAGGCTTTGGGATTTTCCTTAACCCTGTTTGCTAAAGATACTTCATGACACCTTTTAGCCCTCTTAATTCCTCATTTCAGATTGGCCCTACTTTCCCGATATTCTTCCAAAGCTTTGTCTGTTTTCAGTTGCCTTTTTTCCTCTTTGCTAGTCTCACAATTTCACCTGTCATCCATGGTTCCCTAAGCTTGCCCTTTCTATCCCTCATTTTCACAGGGACATGTCTGTCCTGCACTCTAATCAACCTCTCTTTAAAAGCCTCCCACATATCAAAAGCGGATTTATCCTTAAACAGCAGCTCCCCATCCACATTCCCCAGTTCCTGTCAAATTTTGCTATAGTTGGCCTTGCCCCAATTTAGCACTCTTCCTTTAGGACCACTCTCGTCTTTGTCCATCAGTATTCTAAAACTTACGGAATTGTGATCACTATTCCCAAAGTAATCCCCTACTAAAACTTCAATCACCTGGCCAGGCTAATTCCCCAATGCCAGGTCCAGTATGGCCCTTCCCGAGTTGGACTATTTACATACTGGTCTAGAAAACCCTCCTGGATGCTCCTTACAAATTCTGCTCCATCTAAACCCCTAACACTAAGTGAATCCCAATCAATGTTGGGAAAATTAAAATCTCCCATCACCACCACCCTGTTGCTCCTACATCTTTCCATAATCTGTCTACATATTTGTCCCTCTATCTCACGCTTGCTGTTGGGAGGCCTGTAGTACAGCCCCAAACCACCTTGTTACCGCATCTTTCCTATTTCTGAGCTCTGCTCATATTGCCTCACTGCTCAAGTCCTCCATAGTGCCCTCCTTCAGCACAGCTGTGATATCCTATTTGACTAGTAATGCAACTTCTCCACCCCTTTTACCTCCCTCTCTATCCCGCCTGAAACATGTATGTCCTGGGATATTTAGTTGCCAATCTTGCCCTTCCCTCAACCAAGTCTCAGTAATAGCAATAACATCATACTCCCAGGTACTAACCCAAGCCCTAAGTTCATCTGCCTTACCTACTACACTTCTCGCATTAAAACAAATGCACCTCAGACCACCTGTCCCTTTGCGTTCATCATCTGCTCTCTGCCTACTCTTCCCCTTAGTCACACTGACTTCATTATCTAGTTCCTTACAGGCTTCAGTTACTACCTCCTTACTGTCCACTAGCCTCCTCATTTGGTTCCCATCCCTCTGCCCCCCGCACATCTAAAACTATGCTCATCTAAAACTCTGCTGCATTTTCTCAACCTACACAATTTCTTCTTTATCAATCACCTTTGCACTTACTGATTCTTGGTCTAACAATGTCTCAATTTTAAAAATTTCATCTGGGTTTAAAACCCCTTCATGGCATTGCCTTCCCCTGTAGCATAGTCTAGCCTTACAGCCCTTTAACATCAAATGCTCCTCCAATTCTAATCTCCTGCACATTCCCAATTTTATTTGGTCTGCAAGTGGAGCCATGTTTTTAGCTGCTTGGCTTCAAAGACTGGAAATTCCTCCTTAAATCTCTCAGCCTCGTTATTTCTCTTCTTTGTTAAGAAACTCTTTAAAAGTTGCTCAGCCTCCAACCATTCCATCACTTCGTCGAGGTATTGCCTTCTGTGGTACAATACCAACTTTTGTTTCAAACAAAACAGTGATTATGATGATTCATACAACAGCCCCTAATGGCCACATGTGCCATAACCCAGAAGCCTACCTCTTTTGGCATGCAGATAACCAAATCAGATGAATAATAGCCTTGATGAATTTCATTCCTCCAAAACTAAATTTGACCCCATCAATAGTACAAGCTGACAGACAGAAAGTTGTGGGATCTAAATTGGAGATAATGCACAGCATCAACAACATTGGTATCAGGGACTGTATTTGTTAGTGCACAAATGAACTGGCATCATCAAATAACATGAAGCCAGCTCAATTGTAGAATTTCCCGGTGCTCTTGATATGTTGCTCATGACAAAGCAGAAGATTATATTATCAGGCATCCCTATTCAGTCAAGAATACTGGCTGTCCATTGTGCAGCAGCCAGTTGTCTGATATGAGGGGAAATAAACAACATATGGAATGCTCTGTACAAGTGGAGGCACATAGGTTCACCTACAAAAGAAAATTTCTGTAAATTTGTATCCTTTGTCAAGGTCCCACATGAGAGACTTATAAATAATTTAAAAGCACATGGGATCCAGAATAACTTGCCATGGTGGATCCTAAATTGACTTTGTGGCAGGTAAACATTGGGTGCTGGTAGAAGGCTGTGACTGGAGGCTGGTGCTCAGTGGAACACCATAAGGATCAGTGCTTGATCCCTTATTGTTTACGATATCAAAAAAAACGATATAGAAGAAAATGAAAGGAGATGATAAGCATGTTTGTGGATGACACAAAGATTGACTGGGTGATTGACAGTGAGGAAGTAGGTCTTAGGTTACAGGAATGACTGAATGATTTTATATTGCCACATATATCTAAGAAGATACAGTGAAAAGTGTTTTGTCACCACAATCTGACACAATTTTGAGTTACAAAAGGAGTAAAAAGAAATTACCTAAATAGAGTTCATCTTTTGTTCAAATTGGGTCTGAAGCATGGCTCAGGCGTAGATATAAAAGATTGGTCAGATGGGTAGATCAGTGGCAACAGGAGTTTAACCCTGATAAATGATATACTTTGGAAGAAGTAACAAGACAAGGGAGCACTCAATGAATAGTAGCACACAAGGGAGCTCAGAGGAGCAGAGGGTTCTTGGGGCGCTTGTCCACGGATTCCTGAAGGTGGCAGGATAGGTTAATGATGTGGTTAAGAAGGCGTATGGGATACTCTCCTTTATTAGTTGAAGCATAGATTAGAAGAGTAGGGAGGGTATGCTGTAGCTCTGTAGAACTTTGGTGAGGCCACAACTGGAATATGATGTGCAACTTTGGTCTCCGCACTATAGGAAGGACCTGATCACATTGGAGTGAGTGCAGATGAGATTCACCAGGAGGTTGCCAGGGATGGAGCAGTTCAGCCATGAGGAGGGGCTGAATAAGCTTGGCTTGTTTTCAGCAGAGAAGGCTGAAAGGGCACCTGATAGAATATGTATAAGATTATGAGGGGCATGGACAGGGTGGCTAGAGTGCAACTGTTCTCATTAATTGAAGTGTCAATAACAAGGGAACATAATTTTAAGGTGAAGGCAGGAGGTTTCGAGGGAATTTGAGGAAATTATTTTTCACCCAGATGGTGTTGCGCCTTTGGAATGCACTGCTGGGAGGCTGGAAACTTCACTATCTTTAAGAAGTACTTGGATGAGCACTTGACATGTCATAACATTCAAGGCTATAAGCCACATGTTGGAAAGTGAGACTAGTGTAAATTTAAAATATGTTTTTGTCAATGCAAATTCGTTGGACGGATGGGCCTTTTCTGTATTGTAAATTCTATGAACTAGTTCAACTTTCAGTAATGCTTTTGGGAATCCACTACGTGAGCCAAGCTGGTTGCCAGTGCTCCCAGGCACTGTTGAAGATTCAGCAGATATTAATAGGGTCAGGAGGTAAAGCCATCAATGGGCTGGAATTCTTCCCATTTGGTGACCTAGCAAGTCAGTGTTTTAAAGTATAGGATAGTCCTTGTCAAACACACTGCGATAGCTTGTCAGCACAGTGCGAGGAGTGCTTTTGCTGCCCTGCAACTAAGCTGTTGGGATTTGCGGGTGACATGTCCCTGACATAACAATGTGATAAACAATAACTGGGTTTTTCAATAGCTTGGCTTGGATTGTCTTAAAGCTGTTGAAGTCTTTTCAGGCAAGTCAAATAGCCCAGACAATCAAAGGAAAACACTGTAAATGATTGTTAACACATAAGGCAATGTAACCACTTCTTTGTAATTGCTTTTCAAAATCAATAAAAGTGTAACTTATAATATTATTTCTCTTTCAATGATCAGTTTTAAGTTTTTGCTAGATTACCATTTGGTTGCCAATAAGTTACCAGTTTAGATCCTGCGATAGGGTTAGAAGTAGAGTTAGGATATGTCTGTGTTCTGTTGATGGAAAAGATAAAACTTTCCTCAATAGTACAAAGCTAAGTGTGAATGTACAGTATGAGGAGGCCACAAAGAGGCTGAAATAAGAGATAGATAGGTTAAGTGGTTGTGCAATAAAATGGCAGATGAACTATAATGCGGGAAAGTGTCAAGTGATTCACTTCTGTAACAAAAGTAGACAAACTGTGCATTTTTTAAATGATGTGAAACTTCTAAATGTTGATGATAAGGGAGATTTTGGCACACTCATATAAGGAACACACAGTTAGAATCCAAAAGCAGAAAGCGATTAAGAAGGTTAATGAGGGGTTGTTCTTTATTACAAGGGAATTGCAGTGCAAGAATATGGAAGTGTTGCTACAATTACACAAGGTTTTGGTGAAACCATGCCTGGGGGACTGGTTACAAATTTGGTCTCTGTACTTGCACTACCGGTGCTGTAACACAGGTTCAGGAGAGGGGTTCTTATGGTAAGACTCTTGTTCGATGATTTAAGGCTCAGTAAATTGGGCCTATACCCTCTGGAGTTTGAAAGAAAGAAAGTTAATATCATTGAAAAATACGAGATTCTAAAGGGCCTTTATAGAATAGATTTTCAGAAGTTGTTTCAGGCAAATGGAATTGAGGCAGATCGTTCATGATCAAATTGAATTGCAGTGCAGGCTCAAACGGTCTTACAGTCTACACATCTTTTAATTCTTTATAGTTTATAGTTGCTGATAATCCTCCTCTACTAATTGTCCAATTGGATACACCTCCTAAAGGTGCAGAACACCATTAAGTGTGTAACATTTCTCTGCAGAGCTTAAATGTGGCTCAGAAAATATCATGAATCAAATCAGGCAAAAATTAAATGTTTACATTCGAGTGTTAATAAGGCTGAGGTTCAATTTGAAAGCAACAGAATATTCAGTTAAATAAACACTTAGCAATTATAACTAAAATTTGCATTTTCTACTATTTTGCATTTGGTAATGTTTTCTATATGGGCTTCACTTTCATAGGGAGTGTACAATGTTTGCTCTAATTCTTACCATAGTATTCTTTAGTTTCATAACTTGTGAATGATTGAAAGTGTTTAAACTTAAAATTGCTCCAAAATTTTAACGTTATTCTGTAAATAGAGGAGTATTTGCTCAAACTTGATAGATTAGGAGCAATCATTCCACCTCTTCTCTCTGGTTGTCTCCTCAGGCTTAATGTTCAGAAATTTTACTTCTGACCTGACTTTCGAATGAACTCTGACCCTTTCCATCAAGGGATTATTATTATATGACTCCACCACTGCTTCAGGCTATTTGTTGCTGAAATGCATACCTATACTTTTGTTAACTGCAGATATGTCAGTTGTAATCCTTTCCCGGTTGATGTCCTATCTATTATCCTTCATAATAATGAACTTAATCAAAATTCAGCTTTATGTATCCCAACCCACACCACTCTTTGTCACCCATTTCTCCTGTCCTTGCTAAATACCTTCTGGCCCAGCATTTCTGTAAATTAAACATTTTCCATGCTATGTTCAAACTCCTCTAAGACATCATTCCTCAATTTTCAATTCCCTTGAAGCCTGCTACCCTTTGAGATTTCTGCATTCATCCAACTTCCACAATCTTCCTTGTGCTACTCCAGCTGTTTTCGTCAGTGGCGAACAAACCTACAGCTATTCAGCCTTAAGCTCTGAAATCTCTACACTGATTTCTCCAGCTAATTTAAGATATTTCTTAAAACCTGAATATTTGGTCAAGCTTTTGGTCATTTGCATTAATGTTTTTTTTTAAATTCTGTTCATATTTTTGCCTTATGTGAAGCAACTTGAGAAGTTGCACTAAATTAATAATCCTATATAAATGAAAAATATTGTTAGATAAAAGAAGAACTGCTTACAGGAACCCGCTAAACCTTCTGAATTGTAAATTTGCTAGCACAGAAAATGGTCATGGTGCTAATGGGGGAGATAGACAGTTGGTCACAGCTCTAAATGTCATTTGTCTTTATAAACCCTGATCATCCAAAAGGAATAGTCCTGCAATTCTTCCAATTTTAATAATGCCACACTACTTCCTCACAGTCGTTCACAATTTTATCTCCAGTGTTAAACTTCAGAGGTTGTAGGCTGGACAAAGTTCCAACATCACTGATTACTTGCTTCCCATATTTATATAGACACCCACTTCCTACCTGATTATCCCTTAATTAATATTTGACCAATACCAGTTCTGAGGAAGGGTCACTGAACCTGAAACATTAACTCTGATTTCCCTCCACAGAGGCTGTCAGACCTGCTAAGCTTTTCTATCAATTTCAGTTTTGTTTTTGATTTCCACTATCTGCAATTCTTTCAGGTTTTGACCATCACCTGTTTCTTAGTTCCATTTGACCCCAGGCATCCTTAGTGTACTAATGAAAATGCACTACATACCTCACATCCTTTTAAAATTGAACACTTTTTTTTTAAAATCCACAAATTCAAAACATAACTGCCAAATTTTTGAAAAGAATAGCCTTTTAGGTATGTTGGAAATCCCCGGTTCTGAAAGACTAAGTAGGCTGTATTTGATGCAAAACATTATGAGCTGTAGCTTATACCACCAAATTCAAATATCAATTATTTCATGATACGTTGAGATTACATTGATATCATTATTTCCTTGAAGTATAAATCACTTCTGGTCATAAAACAAACAGTTATAGTGAAGACAACTCTGCAAATCACACCATACATACTTGATCTGAATCATTTATTTATTTTCTTTGACTATTATATTTCAACAGAACATGGTCATCATCTATGATTTCTCTTTATTGGACATAGCTTTTTTCAATAAGTATGCAACACATTTTTGCGTAAGATTACAATGACACACCACAATATTACCATTCTGTTTCAAAGTGATTGAAGATGTTATTGGGGTGCAATTGGTTTTGCTTGGTAATGCAAAATGGACAATAGCACTTTGGAAGCCTATCAATGTGGAATACTGACTGTTTCTGCTTTAGATTTGGGATCTGTAGCCATGTTGTCAACTTACAATCACCCATTTTGTTCTAATTTCATGCTCTGTGATTAAATTTGTAATGAAACAACGTGGTGCAGTGAGGCAATGCCTAATGGTTATGCACAAATGCTCAAAGTTGTTGCCAAGATAAATATTCAAAGGATGCATTCTGGGCACAATTTAATGCTTTTCATGAGTTTTCAGGCTGGCTATTTGTGTATGATCATCGTGGTGTGATTTAATGATGACAAAATCCAATGTTTTCTGCCAACTTTGAATTCTAATGGATGTCTGTTGTCTTAATTGAATACCCCTGGAATCCTGTGTATTGGAAGTATCTTAATAAATGTTGAATAGTGACCCTTACCACTCTAGATTTGGTTATTACATCTACTAAAACTCAGATGACATTCTGAACTACTGAGATTGCATCTCTGGATGGAAAACATTTCTAAAGATGAACACTAATCTTTTGTTGGGAATGATGGAATACTTCTGGTATGCTGAATAGTATTGTATTGATTTTAACACTTGTCAACTGACAGCTGAGACATATACTTTAATGCTAGGGAGCCATATTTTAGACGATAGCTAAAATGTTGACTACCCATTGATCAATGTGGATGCCGGTAGTATTCAGTTCTAGAGCTCCATTTGGATAGCAAAATAAATATGTAGAATCCAGCTGGGTGGAACAACAGACATCCTAGTTCCATTCTGATCCATCTAATCATACACAGAGAATCACCATCAATGTCTTCTCTTCCCATTCTGGCACAGTTAGGTTTGGTGTCCCTAAAGGATTTATCCTTGTCGCCCTCCTACTTCTCCCTATTGCTGATTCTTAGCAACACCATCTGAAGACACGTCTTCTCTATCAACAGCATTCTTCTAAACATCAACTCTGCCCCCAAATTATTAGATTGTCCAATATTTAGGACTGAATAAGCAGAAACTTCCTTCAATTAAATATTTAGAAGACTGAAGCCATTATCTCCAGAATCCACCATAAAATTTCAGGGAATACAAGTCATAGAATTATAAGGTTAACAATAGAAAGTACAAGGAGCAATCCACAATAAAAATGCTTAATTGGAGCGCAGCTAATTTTAGTGGAATGAGAAAAGATTACGTAACATAATTGTGATCAAAGATTGGTAGGCAAACTGTAACACTGTAATGTGTTGTCTTTGAAGAGGTGAGTGGAGTCGATGTACATTCTCACAAGAGGGAAAGGTAGGATAATCAAAGCCAGAAACCCTAGCTGACAAAAGACATGAAAAGCATGATGAAGCAGAGAAAAGGCATATTGGGCTAATAACATTGATGAGAATAGGCTGAATGTAGAAAGTTCAGAGAGGGAATAAAAAAGTAAACAAGACCAACAAAGAGATAGTATGAAGAGAAACTGTCGACTAACAAGATTTTCTATGAACATGTCAGTAGCAAAAGGACTGGAAGAGAAGGAATGGGCAGTATAGGCAGAAGTCATGGCTCGAGTATGGTACAAATGCATTACATCTGTCTTTAGCAAGAACAAAGATGCCAGGACTCTTGTGGCGTGGTCATAGTGTCCCTACCTCTGTGCCAGATGGTCCAGGTTCAAATACCAGCCTGCTCCAGAGGTATGGAATAACATCTCTGGAAAGATTGATTAGAAAATATCCAGAAAGAAGGTGCTATTCATGTCATAATGAAAGAGGAAGTCACGAAGATAATAGATGTTCTAGAAATCAATAAGGAGAAGGTATTAGAATGACTGACTCTATTTAAAGTTGATAAATTATAAGGAACATATGGAAGGCATCTAAGGATACAATGGAAAGTAGGATGTTAATTGCAGCAACACTGCCCTAAATATTCCAATCCTCCTTCGATATAGGGTTGGCCAAGATACTGTTGCAGCCTCAATTTGTTCTAGACCCCTGTGTTACCATGTACTGCCCCTACCTTTGGGTCAGGAGGCCTGGATTCAAGTCCCACCTGCTCCATGGGTGTGCAATAATATATTTCAACAGTTGATTAGAAAATATCTAGACACAGGAGCAGTGCCAGAAGAGACTTCAAATACTACAAAATGTTTGTCAGGATAAACATATCACAAAAAACCACTCAGTTTGCCCTCAGTTGTAGGTTTACAGATACAATAGTCTTGAGACACAATTAAAAGTAACGGAGACAAGTGTGGATTAATTAATGAAAACTAGCATGGATTTGTTGAAGGTACATCATTTTTTAACTGACCTGATGGACTTTTTGATGTGGTAACACAGATGATTAATGAAGTTAGTGCAAGTGATGTTGTGTACATAGACTTCCAGAGGCATTTGAACAGTAGCACATAAGAGTATTGTCAGCAAATTTGAATCTTAAGGAATAAAATGGTCAGTGGCTGCATATATACAAAGCTGGCTAAGAGACTGGAAGTTGTGGTAAGCGGTTGATTTTTTGTCTGGAGGAAGGTATTCATTGGCGTCCTAGACTGGGAGAATTTGAGTGTCAAAGCATAGCAGTTACGGTGAACCTTCATTAAAAAATTGATTCATCCTCAACAAGGGTATTGCTTCCAGTTCTGGATATCTCATTTAGGTACAATGTGAAAGCTTTGGAGAGAGCGCAGAAGCAAACTGTGAGAATGGTTCTGCAAATGAGTAAATTCAACAATGTAGATCAGTTGGAGAAATTACTGTTATTCTCCTTAGTTAGTAAGGGAGTACGTAGAATAATGTCCACTTCAATAGAATATTGATTTTACAGAGTACTCAAATCAGGAATTTGGTGACTGAGGGTTTGCTAAGGCCAGAATTTTACACCCCTCTGGGAACGGGAGGAACTGAGGAAGGGGATTGGGTGACGGAAGGGTCATTCTTCCGTCAAAAAGGTTGTTTATTGACTACCTGCTTATGATGGCATTTAATCAGTGACAGGCCAGGTGTTAGGCCCGACTAATTGAGTCCCATAGATGACTAATTATGGCCACTTAAGGGCTTTTGTCACTGCCGTTGGCATTTTACCGGCCCATACCATGTGATAAAGTTCACAGAAAGCCAAATCCTAGCTGGTCGTCCCTGTGGGTATTCTTTCCTTTTTGGACAGCTTGCACTCCCTGCAGAGCCTACCCAGTAGAAAAGTGTCCCTACTTGGTACACCCCAGCACCTCCAACCAATTCCATGCACCTCATGGGACCCGACTGTCTGGGCCCAGCATGGGAATACCACATACCTTAAGGTACAGCTTCCTCTGTGGCCCTTTTTTGGGATTGCCTGCAAGTAGCTACTGTTCCTGATGTGCTGCTGAAACTGGATTGTTGTAGCTACAGCATGTTCTATTTCTATTTCAGATTTCCTGTATCCGCAGTATTCTGCCTTTTCAGGAACGTAGTTGTAGTAGGCGGATAGATAATGAGCCGAATCTTCCCAGTATCTTCTGAATGATGTGGGCCAAAGCAAGGATGTTGGGAAAATCATGTGAAATGGCCAGTGAAGAGTTTCTTGATGTCGAGGGCAAAAAGTCCCATTTTCCAACCAAGTGTTGATCAGCAAGATGGGATTCTCACCAGTTAGAGGTGACAGGCCTGTTAGCATTTATTGGCGTGCATTAATGTTTAATTGTTAAGGGAGGCAGTGGCACAGTGGTAATGTTGCTAAACTAGTAATCCAGAACCCCAGGTTAATGGTCTGGGGACATGAGATCAAGACCCGCCATAGCAGAAGGGGAAATTTTTATTGAAAGAAATATGAATTAAAAAAGGCTAGTCAAATAGCAACCACTGTGAATAATCATTACCGTAAGAAACATTTATTACACTAATGTCCTTTATTGAAGAAAATCTGCAATCTGCAACTTGGTCTGGCTCTGAATCCACAACAATGCGGTTGACTCATACCTGCCCTATGGGTAATGGGGATGGGCAATAAATCCTGGCCTAGTCAGTGACTCTCATGTCTTGTGAACAAGTATAAGGACAAGTTTGACATTGTTGATTTGCAGTTTCCCAATCCCCAACCTGCAAAATAGAAACCAGATGGTGACGATTCCTAATTTGAAAGTCAGAGCAGTTACCTGGTGACTCCAATTTGCCGCTTAGTCCTTTGGATCTTCATCTTGGACACCAGTCAGCAACAACGCAGGGCACACTTTATGGGCAGAGACTGCATACACCACCCATCCACAGTCTTGGCATCTGACACGTACCACCCTTAGACCATCATCACTTAAAGTATGGTTCTGCACATTAATGATGCACTTTGGAGTGCACCAGCAATATCCCTTGTAATGATGCTGCCCAGAAGACATTGCACACAGACATAGGCATCCAGTCTCATGGATTCAGCCAGGGTTCATCTCAAATCTCCTTGTATGGTCTCTTAGTGTTGACTCACCTTGCACCACTTCAATACTCACATGGTGCCTGCTTTGCCTCACTTTGCCTTTTTGAGCTTTGCCTCCCCCCAGCCAGTCCCTTAAGGCTCACAGTACATCTATCTAGAATTGTCTTTTAAAGCAGGCACAAAGCCAGGCAGTTTGTCATGATCATCAGCAGTTGTCAGTCAAGGGGATGGACTGGTTGATTGTCACCTCAAGTATCACACTGTACCATGTTCCTGTTGTGTCTGTGCCAAATACATTGCATATGCATCAACCTAATGGCCATGTCTCAAAATCTAAGGAGAGTAGTCCACAGTCAGGTCAAGGGTAAATTTTGTCAGTTAGGGTATCCTGGCACAGTAAGTCGAGGGCAGCCTCTGATGTCAGCCCAGCAGCTTCAGCACAGTCAGTCTGCCATGTGGACCCACAAGGGTCAAGACCATTTGCAATCCGGGGAGTGGTCCATGGTCAGCCTCACGTGTCCAGTACAGCCTGGGAAGTCAGTCAGGAAACTGCACAGAGATCAGTCAGGGGCCTGGTCTCTTATTTTCTAAGGCTGTCATCGAGGTGAGTCAAGGAGCTAGGCTATGCTCAATTCTTGTTGGGGGGAGGTTCTGGCCACTAAAGGTCAAGGGGGCTAAATTAAAGGTCAGGTGCCACCGCTGTGGGGGTGTTCACGTGAAGAAATAAAGATTAAATGGATGTTGGATCAGAATGCGGGGATATTTGTGGCCAAAAGCACTGTTGACTACATCATACAGCATCAGGTATCAATCCTACTAATGGCTGTGATGCGCAAGCAACATTTTGTGATCTGGATACTTTCACCCTATTTGGCAAAGTTGCAAGTTTGTCCAAGTTCCCGTATAGTGCAGGAGCTGCTCTGTTCACACCTTGATATATAAATCATTGTATGGCACGAAGGATGACCAGGTTCTGCACCTTCAATCTTTTAGTCGGACAGACGTTTGCTCACATACCTGATGGTGAAAAGTGAACGTTCATTAACAAATGTGATCACGTATTTACAATGAAGTGGCACCCATGCTGTCTGTGTATGCTTGGAAGGTCTTTTTCTTTCTTTCCCCCCATTATGTGTCAGTGCAGTTCCAGAGGTTACAGCTGAGGCGGAGAGAGTATGCCCAATAGTGGAGCCTATTGGCTTTGGAGTTTTGGTTGGGTGACCCCTGGGGTATTTGAGTGTAGCTGGCCCAGACATGCTGAATGTGTCCTGCTCAGAGGAGATACACTCTTAAAAAAGGGTCACTAGATTTGAAACATTAACTCTGCTTTTCTCTCCACAGATGCTGCCGGACCTGCTGAGTTTCTCCAGCAATTTCTGTTCTGGCTGCAGATGCACCCTCCTCAGCTTGAACTCCACAGAGCTGAGGGGGTCAGATAGAGTGGACCTATCTCTGGAGTGTGCTGATAGAAGACTTTTGGGGAGCTGGTGTTCCTCCTCTGTCTGAGTCCTTACTGGTACCACCCCCATCTCCTTATGAAGAAGGGGCACTGAGAGTGAGTTCAAAGTCCTTTGTCCCCCTGTTGCCTTGCCATCATGGCTAAAGCGATGAATTGGGGATCTGTGCAGCAGAAGTTGAGGGTACCGAACCTACCTCCTATGGTAGTCACCAACCTGTCAGATGCTTGCATGCCAGATGCATGCATGCCAGAGGCAGTATGGTGCTAACAGCATTGGTACGCTCTGAAACCTTATGTCAGTTTATCCAGTGCTTTTTATAAACCTGCCTGCTGCTCCTGCATCTTGTGTGCATTTCTATGAGATTAATAATTGCTGACAGCATGTATAAAGTACTTCTGCCTATGCCGAGTGGGAGAATAGAATATTTATGATGCCATAGAGACATGGTGAGTAGTTAAGGAGGTCAGTTTGGGATAATGGTGTGACAAAACCCGCTAAGCTTCACGGACAGACACCCTCCATGAAACTTGCCAAAAATTGCACTTAGCCAATTTCTCGTAAAGCCGAGCCCATTTTTCCACAGGTTGTGTTGTCTGCCTGATGCCAGAATGAAGGATGTCTCCTCAGGCCTGGAGAGGAACTTGGAATGAGAGGGAAAGGCTTCAAATGTTGAGGTCCATATGGGTGGTGACAACATAGATAGACCTAAGAAAGAGTCTCTGGTGAGAGAATATGAGCAGTTCGGACTAAATTTAAAAAAAACAGAATCTCAAGGACCAATCTCTGGATTACTACCTAAACCATGAGCAAATGGGCATTCAGTAAATAAGATCAACAAGTTGAAAAATGGCTCCAACATTTGTATGGATAAAAGGGGTTTCAGTTAGTGGGGAGAGAGAAAAGTTGGCTGCAGTTGAACCAGACAGCAGTGTCCTCTCAAATGGAATAACTAGGACGATAGCGAGCTCTTTAAAGTAAGTGGTTGGGGCAAAGAATTCAGGTCAGGATAAATTTAGTCAATAGTGCAGGGTAGCAGCAAAAATGTGAATTAATACCCAGAGGGTGGTCAGAGACAGCAGAAAGGATAGGCAACTAAACAAAAGATACAGCAAATTCAGTTGCATTAGGGAAACATGATAACAAAAAAGGTCAGGATTGAGGGTTATTTGTGAATGCTGTACGTATTTAGATGATTCGAGAATTGATGGCACAAATAGAAATCAATGAATACGGTCTGATGGCCATTACAGAGATGTGGTTGCAGTATGACCAATGCAGGGAAGTGAATATTGAAGGGTATTTGACATTTTGGGAAGATAGTAAGGTAGGGCCTCAGAGTCAGACTCATACACAAATTTATAATGAAGTCTTTGGCAGCCATCCCAGGATTGTTCTGCTATTTGTCATAGCGCACGTTCAAATGCCTCCTACATTGTGAGTACATCCAAGGAATTCCTTGGTTGGTCGATCAGACTGCTGATCTGAATGGCGTTTTCTTTATTTCAAAAATATATTTTATTCATAAAAATATCTTAATATACATACATAGTCACCATAGCAGTTCTGTACAGTAGCATATGAAGAAATAAACAAACATTGGAGTTTAACTCTATCAAACAATCACACAGGCATTTCTTATTTATACAAGACTATATTTACGTATATTTGAGGCACTAGGGAAGTCTGATAACTGAATGGACCCCTATCATACTTCAGTAGAAAGACATTACACGGTGGTCCTTCCCCACTTCGCCATGACGGCAGCTGCCCCAAAATTTAGTACGCTCCCTGGACCTTAGAATGTGGCAGTCTGCTACACTCAGTCAGGGTCAACACCTTGCCCTGGAAGGCCAGCAGGTTTTGGGCAGACCAAAGAACATCTTTCACCGAGTTGATGGTCCACCAGGCGCAGTTGATGTTTGTCTCGGTGTGTGTCCCAGGGAACAGATCGTAGAGCACAGAGTCCTGCATCATTCAGCTGCTTGGGGTGAACCTTGACAAAATCCATTGCATCTTTCTCCAGACTTCCTTTGCAAATGCACATTCCAGAAGGAGATGTATGACCGTCTCTACCACCTGGCAGCTGCTTCGAAGGCAACATGCGGTGCTGCAGAGAATCTGGGCATAAGTGAAGGACCTCACAGGTAGTGCACTTCTCACCAACAGCCAAACTCTGTCTTGGTGCTTGTTGGAAAGTTCTGGTGATGACGCATTCTGCCAAATGATTTTGACAGTCTGCTCAAGGAATAACCCAACAGGATCCACTCTCTCCTTTTCCTGCAGGATCTCAAGGACACTGTGTGCTGTTCACTGCCTGATGGACATGTAGTCAAATGTGTTTTTCTTTGCAAGTTTCTCCATGAAGGATAGGTAATATGGAACGTTTCATGGCAACTAGGCCAGTCGCATCCTTTGCAACACCGGGGACAGGTAGAACCTGTTTGTTTTGGAATAGGGGAGTTTCGTGTTATGTCTCCCAGTTATTGTGCTGTGTACATTCAAGAGACATGCTCATGATATCATCGCTGAATCGTAGCGTGTAGCCTGAGCATATAAAGGCCTCAGATTTAATCTGGAATAAAAACAAAATACCATGGATGCTGGATCTGAAACAACCACAGAGAACGCTGGAGAAACTCAGCAAGTCTGGCAGCATCTGCAGAGACAGAAACAGAGTTAACATTTCGAGACCTACATGACTTTTTTTCAGAACTCAATTCTGCTGAATTTCTCCAGCATTTACAGTGTTTGTCTCAGATTCCATCTTAACTGAGGCCACCTGACTCATGACTCATTGGCGAAAGTATACCACTCTTTTTAACCGAATAGCTTCATCTTAGCCCAGACTATTATTTGTACACACCAGGAGTTGTAGGAAATGCCTGTTGAATACTTAAATACCACATTACTCATGCTCTCATTCTAATGTTGTGGAAACTAACATAAGGATTTCCAGAGATAGTAGGAACTGCCGATGCTGGAGAATCTGAGATAAAACGTTGTGGAGCTGGATGAACACAGCAGGCCAAGCAGCATCAGAGGAGCAGGAAAGTTGACCCACCCACTCCCTGCCATGGACAGGACCAATGTCATCCACAAGATCCCCTGCAGAGACTGCGAGAAACGCTATATCGGACAAACAGGAAGGAAACTAACAACAAGAGTACATGAACACCAACTGGCTACAAAAAGACACGACCAATACTCACTCATCTCAATCCACATGGAAAAGGAGAACCACGACTTCGACTGGGACAACACCAAGATCCTGGGACAGGCTAGGCAGAGACAAGCACAAGAATTCCTGGAAGCATGGCACTCCACAAAGCAGGCTATAAATAAACACATTGAACTTGACCCCATATACATTCCACTACGGAGAAAACCCGGAAGTGAGGCAATCCATCGCAACGGACCCCAGAGTTTAAAAGCCAGGCGGGAAAACACACCGACGCTTCATCAGACGCTGCACTGAGGATATTACCAAGCACGGTAACAAAACGTCTGCGGACCAACAAACCAGCTCGGCGAGCCAACCAACCTCAACACCCACAACCCGAGCTACAAATCTACTCCAAAACCTTAATGTTTAATTGTTAAGGGAGGCAGTGGCACAGTGGTAATGTTGCTAAACTAGTAATCCAGAACCCCAGGTTAATGGTCTGGGGACATGAAATCAAGTCCCTTCATAGCAGAAGGGGAAATTTTTATTGAAAGAAATAAGAAATTAAAAAGGCTAGTCAAATGGCAACCACTGTGAATAATCATTACCGTAAGAAACATTTGTTACACTAATGTTTTGGGATTGAGATGACTGACCTCCAACAACAAGAACGATATTCCTTCAATCCAGATATGATTCCAACTTTTGGAGCGTTCTCCCTCGAATCTCATTGACTGAAGTTTTGTAAGGGCTCCTTGATGTCACAGTCAGTTAAATACAGCCTTAATGTCTAGGGCAATGATTCTCACTCCTGGAGTTCGGCTCTTTTATCAGTGTTTGGACCAAGGATGTATTGAGGCCAGGAGTTAAGTGGCTCTAGCAGAACCCAAACTAGGCATCAGTGAGCAAGCATTTGCTGAGGATGTGTCACTTTATTGCACTGCCAATGACCACTTCCATCACATTTCTGATGATTGATAGTTTAATGATTTGACAGTAATTGCCAAGTTGGATTTGTCTTGCTTTTTGTGGACATATGGAGACAGTTTTCTATATTGTCAGCTAAAGCTATTATTGTAGCTGTATTGAAATAGCTTGCATGGGACATGACTAGTTATGGACTTGCTGGAATATTGTCAGTGCCCATAACGTTTGCCTTTGTCCAGTTTTTGATATGGAGAGTGAATTGAATTGGCTGAAGACAGACATCTGTGATGTTTGGGATCTCAAGAGGAGACTGAAATGAATCATGCACTTGGCATTTTAGTTTAAAGACAGATGCAAATACGTCAGCCTTGTCTTTTGTATTGATGTGCTGGGATCCCAGCATTTTAATTGACCACCACCATTCATAACTGGATGTAGTAGTACGGTAGAGATTAGATCTGATCCATTGGTGTGGGATCACTTAATCCTGTGTATTGTGTGCCACATGCCCCATTTGGCATGGAGATTGTGATGATTTCATGTTTTACCGTGCTTGGTACTGCTCCTGGCATGCTCTCCTGCACTCAATGAACCGGGCTTGAACCAGTGGCTTGATAGTAATTGATAATTGGCTTGATAGTAAGGGAAATACTGCGCATGAGATTGTAGATTGTGCTTGAATACAGTTCTGCATTCACTGATGTCCCACCAGACCTCACGGATGCCCAGTTTTGATTCGCTAGGTCTGTTCAAAAGTTAAAACATTTAGCATTATGGTAAAGCCACGTAACACAACAGAGGGTATCTTTAGTATGAAGATGAGACCTCATTAGGACAGGCAGATTGGTGAGAATGAGGTTAATTAGGGTTTTATTTCCTTCTTGTTGGTTCCATCTGCTGCAGACCTTTAGAACTTTTCCAGCTCGGTCAGTGGTGGTGCCACCAAACCACTCTTGGTGATAAACACTGAAGTCCTCCACCATGAGTACATTCTGTGCTCTTGCCATGCTCAGTGCTTCTTTCAATTGATGTTCAACATGAAAACAAACCAATTCATCAGCTGTGCGGGGGAATGGTAACGGGTAACCAGCAGGAGGTTTCCTTGCCCATTTCCACGTTTGACATGAGGCCTGACATGGGACCCGGTGACAATACTGTGGACTCCCAGGTCTACTCCCTAGTGACTGTTTACCACTGCGCCACCACTTTCTGGTGGGTCTGCTTTGCTATTGAGAGAGAGAGGGAGAGAGATCGTTATCCACTCCTTTGTGTTCTGCTCTCTCTTTGGGCTCTAGCCCCACCTATCATTTACCCCTTGCACCCCACCCCTATCTTCTGCATATAAACTGACATTTTCCTAGTTACCATCCATTCTGAAGAAAGGTAACTTGACCTGAAATGTTAGCTCTGATTTCTTTTCACAGATGCTGCCAGACCTGCTGAACTTTTCCAGCAATTTCTGTTTTTGCTTCTGGATTACTCACGATCACTATGTCACCACTTCCTCTAATTTAATTGCACAGAGTTGAGTTCATAAATTCCATTATTTATATTTTCTAAATTGTACTATTCAGCAAAATGAACAGTCAAAGTACCTGATCTTCATTCAGAGATAACAGCAGAATTTGAAAATCTAGTGACTACAAAACTTATATTTGTTGCGTGGAACTTGTGTAGAAATATCAAACAGTTGAATTTGACAATTGGCCAAAATATTATTGTACGACCATGTAATGGTACAATATTTGCAAATTGTGATTTCCATTTAATCGTTTCATGGGTAATTGGCATCATATTTTGTTTTCTATTGCTTCTGTGAAGGGGCGTGGGATGTTATGTTGATTAGAGAATCCGGTATAAGTACCTGTTTCAATCTACCCAACACGAATGGCCACGTGTTCATCTGCCTGGGCTCCAAACGCTGCAATTCGATTTTTTTTTCCTCATTCAAGTTGCTCTTTTACCTATCTGACCGAGCTTTTGGTCATCTGCCCTAATGTTTCCTTAAATGTCTCAATGTCAAATTGTATCTAGTAACACTTTCATGAATGTGCCGTAGACTGTTACACTCTGTTAAAGATACTGTAGAAATACAAATTGCTGTTCTAGCGCTGAGAGCCGCGTAACGCATATCCACATCATCTTGTTACATTGCGAACTCTAGCCATTCCCAGTCACATCTTTTATCGTAAAGGGGGTGATTGTTTACAGATTAGTTATTAACGTAACTAAGGGAGATGATGGTTTCATTATATATGGCAATGTGCCACCACATTGCTCCATGATCTTACATGACTTCCACGCATTGATTTGAAAAGTTGGAAAATATGAATTATTCAGTGAACGAAATTAGACCCTCCCCTTGAATGGTGGTTGGCCCTGCAGCAGTTGGATTGATAAATAGCAGGAAGCGGATTGCTGGCTTGGACAGTCGTAGGGGGGAGTGGTATTGTTGTTTGTGTTCGGGTAATGGAGCAGGCAGGAATGCCGAAAGTGGCGAATTTGCAGGATTTAATTCGGGCTTTGCATCAAATTTTTGAGAATGACAAGATTGATGTGGATGAGGTGCGGGACATGCTGGAATCCTACAAAAGTGACCGTTCCGAATGGTTGAAATACGCGAAGTTTGACAAGTACAGGTGAGGGTGAGCTAGCTGCATTGTACTCGGTGCAGAGACTGGTAGGATCGCTCACCATATGGGTTGGAAATGGTAACTAGTCAGCTCCATTGTGTGAGCTGGTTAAGGAGCAGCAGTGTGGGGCAGGCCTGTGGCTAAACAGTGACCACTGTACCTTTGATAGATCGGGATCCTTCCTTTCCCTGTGTAAACTTGCGGGGGTTCCGCGCTGTTTTCCCCCAAACGGTGAAAGAATAACATTGCTTTTGTTTTGCGTGGGTTTAGGGAAAAAAACGACTCTTATTCCGAGGGGTTAGTTTGTAACTCGTGCCCCGCGCTTTTTTATCCATTTGCATTTTGATTGATTACTACACTTCGTGTTCTTGGCTTTGCCGTGGTGGCTTACTATCGATGGGTACGACGATTTTATTAAATTCTGCTATTCTTTTTATTACCCCTATCCCACACCCATTCTTTAATTATTCGTGGAACGTGTTCAGTCTGAAATTGCAAACTCCTTGACTTCTGCAGTACAAACTCTATAAAAGTTATGACAAAACGGAATTTTCCTTTAGGCTACTAAGACATCCTAGGAACAGAACAAACCTAATTTGCTATCTGTAAATCTTTTAACAAAAAGACTAAAGTAAACAAACGCTACACTGCCAACAAAAACAAAGTTGCTGGAAAAGCTCAGCAAGTCTGGCAGCATCTGTGGAGGAGAAAACGGAGTTAACGTTTCGGGTTGGTGACCCTTCCTCAGAAATACACTGCCAAGTTGTACTGTATTATTTTCAATCTGCTTGTTATAATGAAAGTTAAGAGATTCGAACCGTTAACTCGTTTCTTGGTAAGCGTTTGCAACACTCTTTAATTCACTGTCATATGTGACTGAAGAGGAGTTTGTTTAAAGTCTTGCCTCGTGACCTTTTTGACCTGTAATCTGTTTGGGTTTTACTAGAAGGACAAGTGTCCCAAAAGAACATCTGGAAGTGCCTTAAGTAACTGTTGTAAGTGTTATGGAATGTTGTTTTTTGTGCGCGATTGATCCCTTCTGGAGGGAACGGATAACTTTGTACTGTGCCTGGGGAGGGGGGAGAAATGTAGAAAGTTACTAGTTTTTTTCTTTTGCAACTTTCGTAGTTATTCGTACAAATTTCTCGTAGGTTTTTTTTCTTGCCCCAACATTCCCGCTCTTCCTAACTTATTTAGGTAACAAATTCTGGAATGACTGCATCTGAAATAAAAGTATGAATACACAGTGGGTTCCTCCAAACGGAAAAGTTCAAGCTGCATTTAGAATCAATGAGACAGTGGACTGTAGATGCAGAGCAAGCAGAAAAGGTTTTTCACTCTGGATTTGCTTTGCACTGCCCTGTTATTAAAACAATGCAAATCTGCGCAGGGGGTGAGCCTTGACTCTAGAATTGCATTGCAGCTTTTGGCATTACTACTTGCAAAGTAAAGACAGTGTCATAATTGTATTCCAAACTAAAATCTGATCTGTTAAGTAGCAGTGAACACATTAAATTTCAAGACTGCCCAGTTGAGGTTCACCAAACTGCGGTTGGTCTGGAGATCTAATGCTGTGCAAAGTCTTTGTGTTTTTTTTTGCCACTGCTTTTAGTGGCAGAAAATTGATGTTTGTATTTGTGAATAATCACACCTCAGCATTCAAAATAAAAAAATTATACTTAATTGATCATTGGATAATGTGAATGGGTAAAAGATTGGCCAAAAGTAGAAAGTAATTTTTTATTTCTGGTGGCTGGTGATAATGTTTTCCTGAGGCTTAATGTTGAGTTTGCCAAATAAGGGAATAGTTTCCTTCCCAGTAACTCTGTCATAGCTGTATATATTGGTAACTTTTTGAGTTTTTGGATAAACAGGTTCATGGGTTCTCTGGATTTCTGGTTAGTGCTGCAGAGTGAGGCCAACAGCACTAGTTACACTTCCACACTGGGTGAGGTTACAATGAAGGATTCTCCTTATCAATCTCTCTCCTCAACTGGGGTGTGTTGACCCTCTCATTAAACCGTTGTCTGTCATCATTGTCTAATGACAGAACAACCCTATAGTCTCGTAGGACTATGGTGACTTTACCTTTTCACCACCTTTGTTTGGTCATGAAATCGAACAAATGAAATGTAAGTGGACTGTGCCTGAACCAGCCTGTAATTCCAGTTGATCTGTGTCTCAGGCCCAAATCAAATGGATCCAATTTAAAGATTTGTGATCCACTGAGGAATTTGGGGGGGCGGGGGGAGAGCGGTGTGGAAGCACGCTCTCATTAAAGACCTTACAAGCATTTTCTCGGATGTTGCACCATTTTTCTTAAAGTTGTCCTGGGTTGGCCGAAACCTTGCCAGCTACTTCATCTAGGCATGATCATTCCCACAAAGCAGAAACTCTACAGTCTCATCTGTCTATTTGAAGTCATGAGGTGATGGCAGGTGTTATTGACAGTGTCATTTTACCACAACAAGCCCATTAACCTGTTCAGTTCCTCCAGTGGCATGGCACTTGTGGTAATTAGATCCTTGTTTTAAATGAGGACAGAAGAATGGGATTTTGGAAAAGTAACTTTTTTTTGTGAACAGAAAGGACTGATTAGTGGCAAGGAGCCCTGGGAAATTCCCTTCAATAGTGGGGAACTCAACACTAGCTGGAGTCTGAACCAGCACAAAGGAAGTTAATTGTAGTTGGTCAATCATTTATTCTAGAGCATCACTGCAACAGATCAGACAACACTGCAAGAGCCAGGAATTGTATTGCATTCCCATCACCGAATCTCCTACATAAATATCATGAGGGAATCACTGTAGAGCAACATAACTGAGCAATTCAGTAGCAACTAACTGTCCATTGGCTTCTCAAAGCCTGCACAGCAGACTGGCTGGCAACAGTCAGCTTTTTCAAGTTGGAAGTCACAAATCTAACAGTATAAATGTTTCATTCATAATATGATATAAGTTAGGAGTGGGGATAAGCCACTCATGTCTTTGAGTCTGCTCTTCCATTTAGTAATATGGCTGATCTGGTTTGTAGCTGAACTCTCATTCCTGCTTGCCCTCAACAACACTTCTACCTTATTTAGCAAATGGTGCAGCAGGCTTGAAGGGCTGTTTGGCCCACTCCTATCCTTTCTGAAGAAGGGCCCTGACCTGAAATGTCAACTTTCCTGATCCTGTGGTGTTGCCTGGCCTGCTGTGCTCCTCCAGCTCCATACTGTCTCTGACTCCAGCATCAGCAGTTCTTGCTATCTCCTAATCTAGGGTTGTTGCTGTAGTCCTACCAGACAATAGGGCTACATTGTCCAATGACTGGCTTAAACGGAAGGCCTCCATATTTTCGTTGATCTTAGGTTGATAGGTCATTTTTTTTTTGTGATAACCTGGGCCAGTGTATGAATTGAACTTGTACTGTTGGTATCACTTTGATTTGGATTGTAGTCCAGCAAACTGAGCTAACAGACTACCCTGCCCATCTGTATCTTCATATTAAGAAAACACTTCATCACTGACTTCAATTTCATGTCCCTTTGGTGATGTTATAGTTAAATTGAGTCTGTTTCTCAATGCTCTGTCATAAGCTGTTTGATTTTGTTTGGTACCCAGTATACTTTGTTTGTCATTTAATTACATTTTTGTAGTAACTAATACTCAAACCATCACCTTGCAGAAGCTGACAAGAATAGTATTTTTGGGGGTGTATTACCTTCTCTGGAAATGAGATGGACAACCATTTAAAAAATAAAACTCTTGAATGAGCAAGGAGCAGTGAACTGTTACATTTCTAGTAAAATAACAGAATCAAGATGTACATATATCTAATGAAATAAGATTTGATGTAAAGTGAGAAAATGGTCCATTAACACTGTCTCCATATGCTGCCAGACTTGCCGAGTTTCTCCAGGACTTGGTTTTTAGTGATCTGAGGATCACGACATGATTAACCTGTGATCATTGTGATACAGGCAGGATACAGGCTTTTTTGAAATGTTCCCTCAATGTACTTTTTCAGTCAACGGAACATTTTAACTATCAACATTAACCTGGAAACTATAGAGTTCATGTCCAACTCCGGTACAGTTGAGTACAGCATTGAAAGTCATCTTATTTGCATTTGTGCTTCTGGTTTATAAACCATTTTTCATGTCTTGGATCTTTTGATTTTAACATCAATATAATTGGTCCTTCTTTACAGATACACAAGGAATCTAGTTGACGAAGGAAATGGCAAGTTTAATCTGATGATACTATGCTGGGGTGAAGGCCATGGAAGGTAAGTTAGTGTTTTGTACTTCATTGAATATTAATTACTTTAATGTTTTTCTACATCTATAGGTTTACTTCTGTCCTCTTTGTTATGGCTGGCTTGTAATAGGTAGCCTATAGATGGTTGGTTAGTTTTTTACACTCCCAATTCTTTTATAATGAACAATGTTATTGAATGTCAGCTTTTGATTTTAAACCAAAAAACAAATTTTAAATCCAGCTTGTTCTGCATTATTTCTAAAATTACTTAGGCTTAAAATCAATGTCTTTTGTTTTCCCCAAACGTTTGTCTTTGTGGCTGTAACCTGTGTAAGCAATCATGGGCTGACCTTTTCTGGTAAAGCTACAAAAAATGTCACTAATCTTATTTTTCTTTTGCTTTTCTTTTCCCTTCCTTTTCAATGGAAAGTTCCTGGCCTCAAATGTACCTCCTAATGCCATAATTGAGAAATGGTGGGAATAGTTTTGAAACAACATCATACCACTGCATCTAACTTTTTCAGTACACTGCTGTTTTAAGATGTCTGTTCACTCACTTTGCCAATAATAGCAATGGCTAAAATGTGAGAATTTGAAAACTGATGATCCTAAGAGGATCCAACTTTTTAAGGGACGGGGAGCGGGGAGTTAAACTTTTGGTTAATTTGAATTCACATTTCATCTTTTTGTCAAGGATCTGTTTTATCCAGATTTGTAGAACCACTAGTTTGAAGTTACTGGAGTCTCTGTCTTTAATTTTCCACATTATAGCAGTATCCATGATCATGCTGATTCCCACTGCTTCTTAAAACTGCTTCAGGGACAGTTGAAGGAAACACTCTTTCACTGGCCTGATGGTGAGGGAAAAGAACTAAACAAGAAGTTTGAGACCATTCTTCAAGAAAATCAGTGTACCTACATCAATGGTAAGGCTTTCTTATTTTATTCTCAAGTATATAGTACTAGCTGAGATTACATTTTGTTTTCATCTTTGTAGGTTTTTCCCCTCATGGGATGAGGACGTTGCTGGCTGGGCCAGAATTTATTGCCCAGAGGGCAGTTAAGAATCAACCACTTTGCTTTGCTTTTAGTCTGGTGTCACATGTATGCCAGACCAGGTAAAGATGGCAGTTTCCTTCCTTAAAGGAAATCAGTGAATCCGATGGGTTTTTCTAACAATCAGCAATGGATTTATGGTCATCATTAGACTCCTAGTTCCAGGTTTTTTTTCTCTAAATTGAATCCAAATTCCACCATGTCATGTGGCAGAATCTGAGCCCAGGATCCCCCAGAACATTACCTGGGTCTCTGGATTAACAAATTTTGTGTTGTGTTCTTTAATTGGGCAGAAAAAGGATTTTATGCTGTTGAAAAACAAAACTATATCTTTTTAAAATGTGCTGACCAATGTTAGTTTGAGGCTGGATTTTCATGTTGAACCTCCAGTGAAGTGACACTTAAAGTGGACAACTTCCTAATCTTTTATTTGAACCTGCTACTCTTTCCTGTGATCACCACATCGATTGCTCACCTCTAGGAAGACAGTGTTCATTTTTCTGAAGGTACCATCACCATGACTATGGTACCAAGATTGGCTGACTTCAGTGTGAGCCACATGACTCAATAGCTCCTTCAATACCCATGTATCACTCCATTGCCACTTGCCCCATAATCATGACCTACAGCCCTCAGACTTTGTAACTGCAATGGATGAGGGGCTATTGTTGTGTCTCCACCTCTGGACCAAGAGACCCAGGTTCAACTCCTGCATGGTCCAGAGGGGTGTAACATGTTCTAACTGATTATACAACATGTAATTGCAATGGACATCTTTTGTAAAGAAAGATACACTATTTTTAAGAGACCAAAAGACACAGTATGAGCAGAAATAAGCCATTCAGCCCATTGACTTTGCTCCACCATTGAATGAGACCACAGCTGATCTGAATACTTCACATCCCTGCCTTCTACCCATAACCCTAATTCCTGTGCCAATATAAATCTGTCTGTCTTAAATACAAATAATGACCCCCAGCCTCAGCAGCATTCAGCAGAAATTCAATAAACGTGCTACCCTGAAATTCTTGCTGTCTTTTAACTGTGTAAACATGTGTTTTTATTTCTGAGACTGTGCCACCTAGTCCTAGACTCCCCTACCAGGGGAAACTCCCTTCCCATACTTACCCTGTCAAGCCCAGTAAGAATTTTGCACACTTTAATATGATCAACTCTCCATCTTCTAACTGCCAACAAATACAAGCCAAACTTACTCAAAATCTCAGTACACCTTTTTAAATCTATAAGAACTATGATATTAACAACTATATCTTTTTTCAGAAAGCCCTGATTATGGTTTCTGTCCATTTCCTCCCCCACCAAAAGTCATTTGCTTGTGAAAACAAGCCTTTTTATCCAGTAACCAGTCAAAGGCAGATGATCCTTAAACCCTCCATAAAACTGTCAATCGAACTGAACAGAGCTTGTTGCTGGGATAAGTGGTTTTGTAGTATTTGAAATCCTGACAAACCATTCACAATGCCCTTAGTTGTCAAAACAAACCTCTTGGAAATACAAATAATGATGGCTGTGGAACAGGTTTCTTCCTGAATTGAAAATTGCAGACCCATTTGGTCCTTGACTTAAGGGGTGTGGACATCTTGAGTCTCTTCAGATCATGACTGTTCCCAAGCTCGTGGGCACATTACACTTTTGCCAATCAGCATGTACTCTAATGTGTCACTTCTAAATTTGAAGAACACTGCTGTGTAATCTCTACTGAAAAACGTCTCACGCTTAATACTGTTATCTTGTAATATTTGAAGCTACCAAACCGTTCTGACTGGGGGCTCCCCAGAAAGTTTCTGCCAGCAGGTCTCCCCTGGGTTTCATGCACTGTCAAACAGAATGAGTTTTTAAAAAGCTTCGCTCCTACCTGACCAACAAAAGGCGGAAGTCAAAACAAATTTTCTGTTGGGCTTTTAAAAGCATCCAAAGCCTTGCCTGACTATGGGATGCTTGTTTAAGCCAATTCCAAATGAAGAAAGTCATGGTTGACAGAATTTTTTTCTTTAACCAAACCTAGTCCTTTTTCAGGACCTGCATCTGGCCCAAGGTTTCTGTTAGAACACTGGTACCCATCATTTTAGTGCCATGAAGGGGGAATTCTGCCTACTTTTCTATCTTGTGCAATATTTTTTATATAAACTAGCTTGGAACTAGAGGGGGGAAAAAAGCAAGATAAAAGATCAAGTCTGGTTAAACCTACTATAGAGATAAGCCAACTTTTTAATGCTTTCGAGATAACAAGCATGGGGCTGGATGAACACAGCAGGTCAAGCAGCATCATAGGAGCAGGAAAACTTGACGTTTCGGGCCTAAACCCTTCATCAGAAAAATGCTTTCCTCAGTTCTTGAAGTTTAATTATGTAAATACCAGCCTGACTTTGCCATGCTGCACAGAATTATACTAAAATAACTGCAAAGGCTGATATCATGTCACTTTTTTTTTTGTTACATTTACTCAGTACATGGGCTATGACCAGCCAGCTCAGCCAATCCCTAGAATGAGAAGACTCTGAATCTCTATTTACCTGTCAGTCAGGGCTCCCTAGTCAGCCCAGGCTAACAACCCCAATCAAGGATCTCAGTCAATCAGATCCAGCTGGCCCTCATTCCAATCACTCCATGTCCCTTTGTAGACAATCTCCCAGTTGTCACTGTTTCCATCCATGGAGATCTTCTGTCCCTTTTGAGGGGGCTGCTACTCCAGAGGTGGCATCATAACAGCATTTAGTCAGGAGGAAGTTACCCTGAGTCCTGCATTTTGATTTGAGACCTTATGATATCAGTCATGGATGGATGGTCAAGAAAATTTCCTGTTGATCAAAATGTGCTGTTCCCACCCCCTCAGTTGGAGAATCTGTGCCCCAATTTAGACACCAATTGAAAGAAGCATTGAGAATGACATGGCCATAGAATGCACTCCGGGTGAGAAATTCATGTCCATGTCCATCTCCAAAATGAAAGCTACTGATCTACTGTTTTCTGAGCTGGTCAAGTCCTAAAGGACAGATGTGGAATTGGCCTGCAGCAAATGGTGATAGAACTAATAAGGGAGAAAGGATGTTATTTCATCTTGTCGTCTCCAGTCTGTCAAAAAGTGCATCTGTCTGATTTGAGGCTGTTTCTATATTCAAACGATTAATCCAACTGAAACTTTTTTAATGAAACTTGAAATAAGGGAAATGGTGCATTTTTTAAGCATGGGATACAAAAGGGACTTGAAGCCAAAGCACTTCATTTTTTTGACTCCTCAGGGCTGAAAACCAGAAATCAATTTTTTTGGAAAGCAAGTTTGAGAGGTAACAGACCCTATTAGAAAACAATTTTCAAATTCTTACTATCTCTGTTTTGAGGCTATTTGTTTAATTGTGGGTTCTTGATTATCCGTCCCTTAAGCTTTATTTGTGGCATGGCAGGGAATAAAACCCAGTCACCAGTTGGTTGCTATTCAGTTTTTAAAAATTAATTCATGGCTACTTTAAAGGAGAAATGTTCAAATGAAAGTGTTCTTGCATTAGCATAGAACTAACTTCAAGTTAATTCTTAATGTAAATTACAATTGAAATTCTGACATCATTGGCCTGAAATGGTATTTTCTTCCACATGCCGCCAAACCTGAGTATCTCACAATGTTTTCATCCTTAAACTGTTTGCCATTTCATGTTTAGATTCACTTGGAGTGCACAGAGTTGAAAATGTGAGTCACACTGAGGTGGCAGTCAGCCTTCATTTGTACAGTCCACCCTTTGACTCCTGCAACTGCTTTGATCAAAGAACTGGGCACAAAAAGAAAGTGAGCGTTACTTTTACCAGCAAATATGGGGAGATCATTCCTCCTGTAAGTATCATGTGGCTTGGAATGTCAGGGGAGGTGTTGAAGAAATGTCCAGTAATAAATAAAATATTTGTGGAAATTCCTGTCTATTTGTGATCCCTATTGGGTTTTTCATTCTTCACTGGGACTAGCACTGTAACCTGTTGAAAAGTTGGTGCATGACTTGATGTAATTTATGGCATAACTTTGCCACTTATTCCCTGACAGGAAACTTTACCCATATTGCTCTGACTTTCAGAATTGATGCTACCATGTGAAAATTTCTGTGCACGAATGATTTTTGTTAACTGTAACTCTCATTCTGATAAATGGTGAGTTCTGAACTTTTCTTGGGCTCAAAATTGTTCATGTCGAGATAAACTAGGTAGCTATACATTCCACAGACCTCAGTAAAACGGCCAAATGAATTGGTGCAGTTCTTGCCTCTTGACGATAAGGCAAGGAATGCATTGCTCCAAGCGTGGTTTCCCTAGAACCTATTATGTGACTTGTTCCAATTTAAAATAATGAGACCATTCTTGGAAACCAAGACCACCTAAACAAACAGTACTCTACCTATTCGGGTATCTGTCTCATGATGCATCTTAAACGTTGCTGTTATATTTTTTTTAAATACAAACTTCCCCCTCACATCTCCTCCACTTTTTTTAACCCTTGTTTCCCTTGAACCTTTGCCTTCTAGTAATTGACATTTGTGCCCTAGGGAAAGACTCATCCATTCTTTCTGTGCCCCTCAGCTTCTAATGCTCAAGTGAAAACACTTTTTTTTTTTTTTGTCCAATCTGTCCTAGCTAATGCACTCAACATCTGGGCATCCAGGCAACATCTTGTAAACATCTTCTGTACCCTCTCCAAAGCCTCCATAGTCTTGTGCAACAACCAGAACTGTACACAATATTCTAAATGTGCCCTAACTAAAGTTCTGTATACCTGCAGCATGACTTGCCAATTTTTATACTCCATATTCTGAAGACCAACATGCCATATGCAGCCTTGACTACCTCACCACTTGTCAGTCACACAGCACAGCACTTCAATCCAACCAGTCAGTGCTGAATGTAATCCCAAATTAATCTAGCCCCACCTGCCTGCTCCTGGCCCTTGTAACTTCAAATGTTTTGCTATTCATGTATTTATCCAAATATCTCAGACCGTGTAATTGTACCCACGTGCACTCTCTCTCCTTTTTTTTTTAGAAATAAAAAAAAGTGCCGTCTAGTCTTGAAATCCCATCCTAGGGAAAAGACAAATACCATAACCATGTCTAGACCCCTCATGATTTTATAAACTTCTAATAT
The DNA here is from genome assembly GCA_024137785.1 of Ginglymostoma cirratum. Taxonomy (NCBI): domain Eukaryota; kingdom Metazoa; phylum Chordata; class Chondrichthyes; order Orectolobiformes; family Ginglymostomatidae; genus Ginglymostoma; species Ginglymostoma cirratum. Next base: position 55,341,742 of record JAHRHZ010000012.1, read on the forward strand.
ATGGGTGCCTCTCAAATTTGTAGGCTCCAATAAAAAAGGCCCAGTCTTTCTTTAACTTGAACTGTCCATACCTGGCAACGTCCTGGTAAATCTCATCTGAACCCTTGCCAGCTTAATATCCTTCCCATAACTGGGCAGCCAGAACTGGACATGATTCCCAGAAAATGGCAACAATATTGTGGACCTGTGTGCCTCAATGCCTGTTGATGCTACTAAGGGTTCTGACATTTACTGTATAGTGCCCTCTTCATCAGATTCCAGACAATTGAGGGGACATTTTGTAAGATTAAGTTCTATTTGCCATTTCTCTGCTCAAGTCTATAGTGTATCTATATTCTGCTGTAGCTTTTAGCAATCCTCCTCCCTATCTTCAACTCAGTGCTAGTCACTAGTTACAGACACCACTGGTCACAGATCTCCAGTCAAAAAAACCACTTCCACGATTGATGTCTTCTATGACCAAACCAGTTCTATATCCATCTTATCAGCTTATCTTGGATCCCAGGTGATTTTCACCTTCAGTATCAGCCTGCTATGAGAGGCTTTATCAAAGGCCTTGCTAAAGTCCACGTAGTCCACTATTCTGCCCCCAGTCACTTTCATCACTTACCTCAAATTGGATTGAATTTAGAGTATGACCATCCCCATCCAAAGTCATGCTTGTTGCTAATAAGTCCATATTTTTCCAGATGTGAAATCCTGTCCCTAAGAATCTTCTCTTTCCCTCCCACTGCCGTAAGGCTCACTAGCCTGCAATTTATCTAATTAAGTATAATTGGATATTCACTATGTTTGCAGTAGTTTTATCCTGTTTCAATGTAGAAAAGGGTGTCTCATCAAACTCATGATAGCAGGGCTTTGGGGATCAACCCTTAAATAGAACCCTCCCTCCACGTGTATGGTTAAGGTTGTGATGGGATCAGTAAATCATGTTAACTGCCCACCCTCATGACATGATTTTGTTCAATGTATATTTTGCCCCCTTGTCACTAATTCCTAACTAATATGGGCATTTTCACAGAAAAATCGTTCCAACCAAGTCAGGTTGACAAGTGGTTGTTGGTTCTGTACCCCAAAGGCAGTATGATACTGCTGTACGTTCTTCCATTTATTCCAAAATGTTCTGGTCTGTCTACTTGGATCATGTTAGAGAGGTCGTGTGCACCGATTAACTGGAGAATCTTTTCAGGTACCATAGAAACAAATAGTATGGGGGCTGATATGGACAGTTTGAGTTAAAGAAAGACTGGGCCTTTTTTCATTAGAGCCTACAAATTTGAGAGGCACCCATATATTAGAAATTTATAAAATCATGAGGGGTATAGACATGGTTAATGGTATTTGTCTTTTCCCTAGAATGGGGGATTTCAAGACTAAATGGCACTTTTTTAAACTTTTTTTTTTAAAAAAAAAGAGAGCACGTGGGTACAACTACGCTGTCTGAGGTATTTGGATAAATACATGACAAGCGGTCTGATTTTTGTCCTGTCTTGTGAATAGCTGTCATTATATGGAGCTAACTGCCACTTGCATGTTCCTGCAGAATGTTAAAGGGAGCACCATTTAAATACTGGGGTGTGGAACAGATATACCAGACCAAATGGCCACCCCTGACAATCAGTCCCACTGAGTTTATTTGCCTCATCAATCCACTTCCCTCTCATCTCTGGCAGCCACAATTGTTGCCCAAACAAATGGGGGAGAGTAATAAAATTATGCCAATTCTGTACATAAGTCACATCAATAATGCTCAAGGTAAAATTCCTACCTGTTTGTTACAGGTAGGATGTTGAAGATTTGGTTTGATCAGTAATTTTCATCTGGCAAACGTGAATAAATTCACCCAACTGTCCTGATAAAATTGTTTGTTCTAATTCTGCTATTAACAACAGTTTTGTAATTTCATGGAACATATAAACAGTATAATTATTGAAACTTCCTTGTTGTAGAGACATGTGAAATTGTTCCATTGCATTACATCAGATAACAACATTTGCAGTTAGCCTTCTGTCCCAAGTATTTATAGCCTAATAGCATTCCCAGTCAGGCTACCCACTTTTTTTTTTTTTTTTGCATCTTGTTTTGCAAAGTCTGTACATCCATGACATTTAATATTCCAATGCTTTTCCTAGCCCTCCTAACATTGTACCAAGCCCCAGTTTTAGTCTGGTCTTCTGTTGTCATGTAAGTTTGCTTTTTGTATCCTGGGGGTTTTGACTCCGTATACTTGTGTTAGGAGATATAGCTATTTTGTATGTTGAGTTGAGATGTCAGGCCATCCTAAGTTTCATTTAGTTTTACGGACTGATCGAATGGCCACCATCAATGTCCTAATCGCTATTTGAGATGCATTGGAACAGCCATACCACTGATGTGGTTTTAATTACCCTTTTCCAATGTATTTGTATTGTTCTTTACCCAGTGCAATAACCAGGTTCTGTTCATTAACTGTGGTTGTATAGTATTTCTTTAGAAGCCACTTTCTGTTTGTCATGCAGTTTACACTTGTGCTGCATGTCCTTTAGATACGGTGAACGTACACTATCCCCATGCTACCCCTAACCACATACTATACATGTAGTGGTATAGTGTCCAATGACCCATCAATGTCTTGGTTGACCAAGTTGCTCTGCAGCCTGTTGGTCTCATGCTGTCTCTACCATATCTGTGCACCAGCCATATAAATCTGCTACCTGTGTCAACTGAGCCATCCACAGCTGCATCCATCCATAATAAATTTGCATGGTCTGAAGAAATCCTATCCTATCAATGTACAATCTTTAACTTTTTTTTTTGTTAACTTCCATTCTCGTGGAGAATCACCAGGAGATGTAGAGGAGTCTTCAAGAGCGTAAACTTTTATTTGCAAACAAAAGCTGTGACAATCAGAGTAGCTTTCAGATCACCCGCGCCCCTCAGGGCCTGTTCTTCTTTATACCTTTTCTCAATTATCATGTTTTTCTAAAGTTATCAGTATGACCAATTATGTTAGCCTTTGTTATCTCTTCAAGGCTGCTCATCTTCTGCTTCACTTGTTAGCCACAGTGGTTTTCTACCCTAAGATATTGTGCTTTTTCGATTATTACATTCATGATTAACTTCTGCCATTGTTTTCCTAGGACACTCCATCTATTTTATAAATTACCTTTCTACACTCTATATTCTATGTATTATCTTTCTATGTATTACTTCATCTATTTTGCGTCCTCCGTATGTACTATGTATGTACCATTTTATTTTCCATACCATCTGTCTATACACTCTGGTACTTCCTACCCCTTTATCAATACACAGTAAGTATCACCTTGTCCATGGACAAGTATCACACCAGGCTTAGATGGGTGGTGTACCCACACTTTCCCCTGTACAAAGGTCATTAGGTGTTGTAGGTTTGGGAGGATGTAACTGGCCACAACCTTTCGATTGTTCTGCTCCTGAGTGACCCTTCTTTCAGAGGCCGATTTTATTCAGATTATACAATGTTTGTGACAGCCCTGTAATGTATTTACAAAAACAAGTGGTTGGAAAAGCTGGCAGCATGTGAAGGAAAAAATCAGCTAACGTTTTGGGGTCCGGTGACCCTTCCTCAACCCTGTACTGTATGATTAGGGGGTCAATAATTTAACTTGTTTAATAACCTAGTCATTCCTTCTACAAGGCGAGCTGCTTGAGGTTACATACAATGCAGCCCACTTTCATGCCTGTTGGCGTTTGAAGTGTAAACCATTGTCTGATGGCTCACCATGGTAGGCGATCATCTGCTCTAGGCCTTTAAGTATTACTCTGAGATAACAAGGTGTAGAGGTGGATAAACACAGCAGGCTGAGCAGGAAAGCTGACATTTCATGCCTAGACCCTTCAGAAATGGGGGAGGGGAAGGGGGTTCTGATATAAATAGGGAGAGGTGGATAGATGGATAAAGGAGAAGATAGGTGGAGAGGAGACACAGGTCAAAGAGGTGGGAGTGGGGCCGGGGCCAGTAAAGGTGAGTGTAGGTGGGGAGTTAGGGAGGACAGACAGGTCAAGGGGGTGGGATGATGCTAGTAGGTAGGAGTTGGGGGTGGGGCTTGAGGTGGGAGGAGGGAATAGGTGGGAGGAAGGACAGGTTAGAGAGGTGGGGGACCAGCTGGGCTGGTTTTGAGATGCGGTAGGGGCAGGGGAGATCTTGAAGCTTGTGAAGTCCACATTGATACCATTGGGCTGCGGGATTCCCAAGCAGAATGAGGAGCTGTTCTGCAACCTTCAGGTGGCATTGTTGTGGCACTGCGGGAGGCCCAGGATGGAGTTGTCGTCGTTGGAATGGGAGGGGGAGTTGAAATGGTTCGTGACTGGGAGGCGCAGTTGTTTGTTGCAAACCTGTCCTTCCTCCCACCTACTAGCCTCAGCCTCATCCCACCCCCTTGACCTGTCTGTCCTCCCTGGACTGACCTATCCCCTCCCTAACTTCCTACGTACGTTCACCTTTACTGGCTCCACCCCTGCTTCTTTGACCTGTCTGTCTTCTCCTCCTTTATCTATCTTCTATCCACCTCCCCCCCACCCCCGCCGCCTCACTATTTATTTCAGAACCCCCTTCCCTTCCCCCAATTCTGAAGAAGGGTCTAGGCCCGAACCGTCAGCTTTCCTGCTCCTCTGCCGCTTGGCCTGCTGTGTTCATCCAGCTCTACACCTTGTTATCTCCAATTCTCCAGCATCTGCAGTTCCTACTATCTCTGAAACAAGTATTACTCTGACTTGCTTTGGTTGACAGGAAAGCTAACATTTAGCCCAGAGTAAGTGTCCAGCATGGTTAACAGATACTGATTATTGTTGTTGTGGTGATAATGGGCCAACATAGCCAATCTGCCAAACTTGAACAGGCTGATTTCTCCCCTATTTGAGTGCCATTGGCTTTTTGGCAGTAATAAGTGTTTTTACCTCTTGACATAATTCACACCTTACTTGCTGATCAGGTGAAAGAAATTGCTGGCAAGTGCAAACCTCTATCTCTTGGCTATTACAGTGCTGTGATACTCTAAATGTTCTGATTTTTCATGAGCCTGTTTTCTAGTATGATACTCTTCAGATACATCTTCAATTGTTTGATCTACAGCATTGTGATCAGATTGGAAACCATCCTTCATATGGACATCAACATGGTACACTAATTTTCATGTGCTGTGCCTTTGCCCATGTTTGTTTCTATAGTTCTGTTCTGCACAGGGGCGTTTCGGCAATCTTGCAGTCATGTGACTGCCACATTGGCCTCCATACAGCCATTCCATTGACCACCACCCATGAATCAGTATAAATGTGCAGGCACTGACTCTTCCAGCACTAGGACCACAACTGCTTTGTTGTTGTTCTCCCCCATCTCCTTCACTATGGATAATTCTGTGTGGAGGAACTAAATGCAGCTGCCCACCATCGCCTTCAGCCATTCTTCCAGGTGGCTGATCCATCTGTGAACCAAACACAGTAAGTATCTTTTGGTCAATTGTTTGAAATGGGAGTTTGTTCACCTGATGGGTATTCAGCTATTTGTTCATAGTTTGGTAACCATTCCTTTTCCCTTGGCCTGATCAGCTATCAACCATTTCCATTTTGCAATGGAACTTTGGGCTGTAACAACTTTTGAGTCACAACATCAGAAAACACTCTCATTAGAATTAGTAGTTAAAGTCTGAGGAGTACTTTCTCCTTGTCTGTCTGCCCTTCAATCTCTACTGAGCCCTAGCAACAGGCAAGAAGTTGCTTTTCAAATGGCATATAACATGTAGCTGTATCAGTCAGTTTTCTGGACCAGAAGCCCAAAAATTGCTTTCCCCTTTGTCTCTGCCATAAGCTCCACATGGCTACTCCTGATCCTTGTAATTCAAAAGGTAAGCTAGGGGAAGTGCTAGTGCATGACTTTTAGCAGCAATAAATGCTTTCTGCTGTTCACTGCCCCATTCAAACTGAGTTTTCTTTCAAGTAATGGCATATAGAGGCCTTAGTAACATTGTCAAATGAGGGATCTATCTGCACCAGTATCCAAGCAGACCTATAAATTTGTGCCTCAGCCTGGCTACTTGAAACAGTCACTGCATGTATTTTTGTTTACTTTTTTTCAGGGATTTCTCGTGCGTGCTCTCTCTCGCGCTCTCCCCTCTGATTTTATGCTGGTCCCTGTATCGTCTATGGGTTCACTTCCCAGCCTCTGTCTCTCCTATATATTGCACCAGAGTGGCTACAGCTTCCACCACCATTATTTCAGTTGCTCTGTGTGAATCAAGATATCATCAATATAGTGTGGTTACATGAATGTCTGGTGGCAGTGGACACATCGAAGTTCCTTGCTACTAGCTTCTTTAAGGTTGGGCTGTGTAGATATCCTTGTGGTAGCTGTCACAGTATATTGGCAACCTCCCCATGTTTAAAAACAAACTGAGCTTGTGATTCCAGGGCTCTCTGTATTGAGACATTTACTAGATCAATAATGGCATACCAGGTATCTGACCCAGGTGATAAGCATTCTATAGCAGTGATCACATCAGGCATGGCCACTGCCAGTAGAGGAGCATATTTAAGTTGGTAGTAATCAACTGTCATTTGCCAACTTTCAAATAAGCTTCTTTACAGGCCATACAAGGCTATTGTATGCAAATGCTGCACATGTCATGATCTCTGCAGCTAACAAGCCCTGTATAGTATCCACAATTTCTTTGTGCCCTCCTGGAATATGATACTATTTCATTGAAACCACCAATGTGGGCACATGAATAATGAGGGGTTTCCATTTTGTCTTGCCAGCAGTAATTGTCACAGCTCGTATACCAAGAGAATTTGTCCAGTGGGGTTTGCAAGGTGTACCTCACGTCCATACTGATTATGATATTGATATCCAACATACCAAAAAAATACCAGGACTATTCATGGGGGTCCATTCCCAACAGCTGTTCTAACACTTGTTCAAATTGCTGGTGTTACCACCCCACCAAATCCATTAAGTCATTTTGAGCCCTAAATGTGTTTGTGGATGTACAGTAGTAACTTCTGCCCCAGCATCTGGTAATGTGATATCTCATTGTACATTTTGAGGAAAGGCAATATTCTGTGATAGGGACATGAGGCCTTGAGTCTCCAACTTGTCCCATCAAATGCCCTCACAAAGACCCCTGGAGTCCCAGCCCCACCCCTAATCAATTGGCTGAGTGGCTCACCACAACTGCCAGGTGTGTGGTGTGTGGTGCTCCCAACCCTACCTTGTCCTGCCAACAGAGGGCAGTACATCGTCCAGTGTACATGGCATTGGTACATACTTCATCTATTGTATTCCTGCTCTTCATGCTGCAAACATTTCTCCTCTGGTTATCTTCTGCTTCACCAACCCACTCCATTTCAACCTTGTCTGTTTGTCACTTGATTGGATAAGCCCCACTCTTTGCTTACCAGCCTCCCACATGCCTGCCCCTAATGGGGAACCTCTCCTCATCCAGCCCAGCCCACTTTGTATCAACTAGCTCCTCATCCTGCTAGTGAAAGCTTCCTGGTCTGGACCCTGAAATTACAGAGAATACATACTTGTGTAGCCACATTTCTCAAACATTTTATACCTTCTGGTATGCCTTCTCTTTTCAACATCACCTTCCAAATCTAAAAGGGAAGGGTACTTTGTTTTGTACTGTTTAGTATCCATGCATTCTATAATGATCCAGTTTGCCCTAGGTTTCTTAAAAAACACTTCATGTGGATCAACACTTGATGCTCTGAGATTCCCTCACTCTGTGGCACTCGCCATATGAGTGGTGCCCTGACTCCATGACTGTCGGCCAAGGGTTCACCCAACTTCTGCTTGAAGCATGGCCCCAAACCCTATAATTCTGACAAAGTAAATCTCTCACTATTCTTGAATTTTTGTGGGTTTTGTCCTTTGATTTGCCTTATTCATTATTAGAGATCATGCTATTAGTCCCTTTCCTGAGGATGGCTTCAGAGGTGGACCATCCCCTTCCCTGTATGTCCGTTCAGACTGTGAATCAGATGAATACCAAATAGGACCCTGTCCGTTGGCAAAGGGACCATTTGTGAGGTTAATAATGTGTGCAGTTTAGGTCAACTTTGCACTGCACCATTTTGCTCTCTTCCTTCTGCTGTCTAATGACAGTATATACTATTTGGTGCTGTTTCTCCTGTGCTGACTTAACTGCCCCTGTTGGGCTGATGTTACACTGTTCTGTCAATGCAGCCTCCAGTGCCTGGGACTCTAATTATTTTACATGCAGAACGCCAGACTGTTAACAGTATCCATATCACTTGCGGTACACTGCCCTTTTGGGAAAGTCTGCTTTCTGCAAACACTTGTATGGCAGCCTGTATGAATAGTACTCCTTTCCTTCTTCCACTTATAACTGCCCACCCTCCATTCTTGCGGGGGTCCTAATTGTGCTAACAGACTAGCTCTAGACCTGAATCTAGAGTCTGCTGTATTCCATCCTGGAAAACAGAGGGTCTCCAGAGCAGCAGAGATAGTGGGAACGGCCAGTGCTGGAGAATGAGATAACAAGGTGTAGAGCTGGACAAACACAGCAGGCCAAGCAGCATCAGAGGAGCAGGAAAGCTGACGTTGTTCTGAAGAAGCAGAAATTTTCTGAAGGGTCAAGACCCAAAATGTTAGCTTTCCTGCTCCTCTGATACTGCTTGGCCTGCTGTGTTCATCCAGCTCTGTGCAGAGCAGCAGGTTGCCTTTTCCCTTAAACATTTTTCCCAAATCCCATCCTTATCACCCAAGAGTGTCTTGGATCAGTATATCAAAGTGGTTCTTAAGATTTGGTTAAATGTAGTTAAGAGCAGACTCGACAACAGCAAACTGCATACATATGAACTTATTTTACTAAACAATAAAAATGGGAAAGGAGGCGAAAATGTGCCTTGGGCTCCTCAATCAACTGTTGGTCTGGAGGCTTGAGTGCAATCCTGGCATGTTTCATGATCCTGGTCCGAGGTGAAGTCTGACGACTCAAAGTTAGACTGTTACAGTCTAACAAACAGCAAGTGCAGAAAAACAAATTTGTTTGTGCCATCTTTGGCACGTACAGGAATATTCACTGGACTCATTAAAGGTCATGCAGCTGTCAGATATAATCAATTTTAGCCCATCCTGTACACAGTAATTTAATTCTGACCTTTTTCTAGCTGCTTTGTTTTTAATATTTAAATGTTTTTGATTTTTCCCAAATAGGCAATCTGTGCCTCAGTAGTGTTCTGAAAATTTGAGCCCAAAAGGGAAAACCATGCCCTGACTTGATTCCAACTTTCACTGGCTCAAATAAAATTGCCCATTGTCGAACTCACTTTGGGAGGAAATTGATTGCCTCCCAGCATGTTAACTAATGTATTTCTCCACTATTTTCCATGATCACTCTTCAGTTTATAGCTTTGCAGAAAAATTTTGGAAACTGCCTGTTTAAGTTGAACTTTTAAACTTAACTGAACAAATAGTTGACCATTGAGTTTCCTGGAAAATAGGTTAAAATCTATGCTGTTTTATACTAGTTTTGATTTTATTAACTTAAACAAATCCAAACCAGGATTTGGCCAAGGCATTTGTGACACTGTCTCCATCCAGAAGTGCTGAGGTGGATGATTTTTCTTCCTACCTGACCTATTCCAAAGCTGCTCTCCATCATAAATATTAGTCTTCAGCCAATTAGATTTGTCACATATCAAATGGCAGAAGGCACTGGGTATATTTTTTGTTCTCGGTCCGCAAAGCATGAAAATAATCAAAATTGTGTCATGGATTTTCCTCCATTTTCAGCCAATCATTTAGGATAAATATGGATTTTAAAAACAAAACCAATTTTGTTTAAGCAATAAATTGTAAATCACTAACAATTTGCAATAGACAATGGGTTTTCACAGCCTAATTTTTCTTGCTTCTATGACTTGCAGACAGAGACTGTTACTCAAGAAAACAACTGATCAATTTGTTAGACCAGCAGGCCTGCTCAGTGGATTTCGTGAAAATGCATGTGTACTGCAACATTACATGTGAACCTGTTGGTGACCTCTTTTGCTTCTACATTTTATAAACAAGAGGGAGAAAATTATAGCCTTGCCTGTGCTGCAATGTTGAATAGTTGATCTTTACACTTATAATCTGACTTAAGCAAACTCATTTTTTTAGAAAGTCTTTGTAATCACTTTTTTGGCTTGGGATAGTAGAGTAAATGTTAACCAAACTCTCTTTAGCAATCATCTTGCATGCTTGTGACAATGTTTGCCAATGTGTCGTGAAGTTAATTTTTCTATTTTTAATACTAATGGAATTTCCTGACATTCAGAACACCTAAAATAAAATGACAGTTTTTGTTCTTTCTCTTGGCATTTGGAGAATGTTGGCTAACACTTTGTAATGTGGTAGAATTATGCAATAGCATCCTGCAAGGAAACCGCTGTAAATGTATTGATTTAATTGCAGGTCTGTTGGCTTGTAGCTTTCATCATTTCACTTAATGTCTGAAGTAACTTGTGTATATTTTGAAAAAGCATACATTTTATTAATGTTTCAATTGTTTAATAAACTCTAAGCTTTGAAATTCTTGAATAAAGTCTGTTTTGGTTTTGTAGAAGGTAGTAATCACTTTATGATAGAATTAACCAGCAGTGCTGTAATTCTGCCATGAATCATGGCAGCACTGGACAAGGCTGCTCCCAGAATACAACCTGGCTTGGTTTTTATTTTCTGGCTGGTTAACATGGTTGTCAGAGACATTCAGAGGCTGCAGATTTTCTTAACAGCAGGACAAAAGAATTCTTTCATGCAATGAGAATTCAGAATATTTCAGCAGTTTGTTTTTTCAGTCTGGTGTCTGATATTTCTCCAACCTTTTCTGTTACAGAGAACAACCTTGTTAGAACTTTCTCTTTGGGGGTTATGCTTCCTTGCTATTCACAGAAGTTGGTTTGAATCACTTCCAAATCTCAGTGAACTAGCCACAAACCTGAGCCTAAACTCTCTCTCTCCATTTCTAATAACTGGAGATTTCTAACTGTACTGTCCAAAATTCCACAGGCTAAACCTTCTGCTGAAGTAACTGGTCATTAACTGCCCATTTCCTAGGAGGGGGAAGAAAATAACCTGGTTGTAAACTGAACCATGGTACTTTCTAAATTTAAATTTGTTCAATTCTGGATTCTTCTAACCTTGCATGCTCCTCCTATCTAAATTTCCATTTAATCCCACTGGGTTCCACATTAACTTGATTTATGACAAATGATGGCTTTTTGTTCCAGAAAGACTCCTCCAAAAAAGGAGGAAAAAAAAACATTCACATAGTTAATTGAATGCTTTCATCTGTTTTGAAATTCAAAAACCAAAAATGCTTGTACACAAAGAACACCTTTCTTCATAGTGTGTAATCCTGCATCTGCATTAAATTAAATAAATCCCACAAAATGAAAGCTGCCTCAGACAATCCGTCTTGTGCTTCAATAAATGTTTCTAGCTAACCACTAAACAGGTTTTGAAGTAGATTCATTTATTTCAAGGGAAAGGGAAAATGAGAAATAGGGGGCTAGGTTATTATAATCTCCAGGGCTTGAGCAAAATGTGCTCTTGCAGAGGTATGCAATCAAAAGTATAATTTCCTCAGGTGGGGTGGGTAGCAGCCAGTAGAAAAAGTACTTTCAGTCCAACTGTTTGCTCATTTGGAAATTTTATGACTGAATTTACAGTTTAAATTTTTAAAAACTTAAATGGGCTTCCTGGAAGCTTTACTCCTAGTAGTTCTTGACCAATGTGATTTCTGACCATGTGGACAGCTACCTTTTGTTTGCATCGGGGTCCCTGGCTCCTGAGGGAATTGACACCTGAAAGTCTTGCTGGAGCATGAAGGTCCTGCTGTAGATCATTAACCTGTGGTGGTGTTTTTTTTTTTTTTTTTTTGGCAGGTGGTGGTCATGTTTATAAGGAATTGTTTTGTCAAATCTTAAATAGTGAACATTATTTTGTATAATTGTAACATGCCTGAACAAGTTTGACTGCAAAAGCAAATGAATTAGCTGAGGCCAATACTTTAGTACTGGCACTACCACTGCCCCCAGCAACACAGGCCACTGACAGTTTTGCAGTGCCATTTATATCATGAGTTGTCTGTAAATGTAACAGGTTTGCTGGGGCCAGATAAGGTCCTTTTCGGGGACCAAGGAGGTGGTGACAATCATAACTCCATGAAAGTGTGTAGCGATGGGTAAGCAACGAAAGAAAATGTTTTAAGATAATTAGCTAAGTAGCCAGAGTGAGGGAACACATTTTGTGATCTGAAAAGGTGGTGTAAGTGAAGTCAGTAGCCAAAGAGAATGATTAGTACTTCAAAGGGGGGAAAAAAAGTCACTGGAATATGGGGTAAATCACAGCAAAGAATAGGAATGAGGAGCTAAAAGGCTGCCACCTGTATCTCACTTTGACTTGAATTTGTATATAGACTTAATCTTGATATAAATTTTCAAGATCTGTCTTATTTTGAGTTGATTCTTGTGGGTCTTTGCAGAGCAATAAGTCTTTACAAAAGCGAAACACATTGAGTTGATTTCTGAAATAATTCAATTCAGTTGAGAATGTATTATTTGATGTTTTGAGACAGTTTTTATGATGTTAAAGCTTATATTAGCAGTGACCTTAAAAAAAGGTGTGGAAGTACTTGGAAGTTTCTGCACAGTCCACATAATGTAGTATAACTGACTTAAAAACTTGGGTCAAAAATATAAATTGTACAGGGAAAGACATTTAGAGTGCCAATATTTAGAGCTTTGAAACCTCAAGTTATGATCACCACTAATGGTACAATAGAAATTGGGGACACAAGGCTAGCATTGGATGAATATAGATATCTTAGGAGGGGTAGAGCACTGAAAGAGATTACAAGTAGGATGAGGCCATGGAAGTATTTCAAAACAGAACTTTTGGTCAAGAGACAACTAATACAAATTGACAAGTGCAGGAGTGAAGGGTAAACAGAAATTGGTGCAAGTAGGACCATGAGCAGGTTAACATCTCATTCTTAATTATGCTATCATGTTATGCCAGCCATTTGGTTTATTTCCAGTACCATCTTTCTCTTATCTTTTGTAATTATGTCTCTGCCTTAATTAAGCCAATCATAGGTCATCCCTTCACTTGTTATTCAGCTATTGACACTTTACTCACACCTTTTAACTTTTTTGATCACCTGCAAAGATTTGTTATTCAGCCTGTCAATACTCCAATCGCACCATTTGTACTATCTTTTGACACTCTTAATTACCTAGAATTATCTTGGAATGATCTTTGTCTATAAATTCAGTGCTTGTGCATTTGCCTCCACTTCACCTGATGAAGGCGCAACACTCTGAAAGCTTGTGATTTCAAATAAACCTGTTGAACTACAACGTGGTGGCATGTGATTTCTGACCTTGTCCATCCCTGTCCAACACCAGCACCTCCATCATTTGAACTATATTGGTAGTGAGATGTGAACGTGAGAAGCTGAGATTTGAAGAAAGCCAAATTGATACATGGAGATTGAAGTGTAGAAAGCAAAAATAGAAGACAGATGAAGCCTAGGTATGCATTGGAAGAGAAAATAAAGTTGATGAAGCTTAATTAAAGACATTGTCTAATCAATATGCTTCGCTGTAAAGGATGTTTTGAGAAATAGTAATCATCGTATGATAGTTTTTCATTAAGTTTGAATTTAATTCTGAAACTTACATCGTAAATTTGAAGAAAAGAAATTGTGAAAGTATGAAGGGCAGGTTGGTTATGGTGTTTTGAGAAAATACCCTTGAATATTTGATGATAAATAAGTAATGGCTAGTATTGAAAGTAACACTGCTTGGTCTACAACAAGTTACATTTCTCTAATGCATGAACACCCAAAGGTAAATTAGCACTGGTGAATGAAATAAATTAAAGATCATCCAACACCAAAGGAAGTCACTGATAAAGATATCAAAAAGAAAGTGGAAAGGCAAAGGATTGAGAACAGCCTACAACCAAACTAAGGAGGACCAAGTAACGGGTTTAGAAATGGAAAAGGAAGTATGAATATAAATTAGCAAGGGACATAATGCCAGACAGTGAAAACTTATTTAGGTATATGAAAAGGAAAAGATAAGCATGGACAAATGTGGGTTTCTTATAGGTGGGGATAGGAACATTTGTAGTAAAGAACAAGGAAATGATGGAGAAGCAAAACAATTATTTTTTGTCTGACCTCAAGGAAGAAAGTAGAGAATCTCCCAGAAACACGAGGTGACCAACGGAATTTTGAAACTGAAGAACTAAAATAGTATTAATGAAGTTGTACTGCTTGAAAAGTTGATTAGGTTGAAAATTGATAAATCCACTAGTCCAGATGAGCTTCATTATTGTGTATCGAAGGAGATGGCTAGAGAGATAATGGATATAAAAGTAAAATACTGTGGATCCTGGAAATCTGAAACAAACTCAGAAAATGCTGGAGAAACTCAGCAGGTCTGGCAGCACCCATGGACAGAGAAATGTTACAAGTCCTGTATGATTTCTTTGGAATCGGATAAATGACCTGCACTCCAAAAGGATAAGTGTCACTGTCTTCTCACTGCAATCTTACTGTCATAGGATACAGCCGTAAGGCCTGTGGCCAAGGTCCGAATTCAGAGCACGATAGTGAAAAATGGTCAAACAGTATGTCTGCTTCAAGACATGCCTCACAGGGATACAAAAGTAAGCAGTTCTGCCACAGAGTTGTGAACTCAGGCTGATAATTGAATAATCAATGAACAAAAGAGGAAATCTTGACTCAATGAGATCCTTAGCAGAGGATCATTCTTCCCCTTCCTACACTGGTGCCAATTCTTTGATGCCTGCTTAAGGTACTGACCTCCTATGTGAATTTGAAACAGGCCATTTGCTTTTATTGGAGGACATCTTTTTTGCACATCACTGAGAACAAAGCCCTTTTAGCTTGGGTGTTCAGGTGGCCTTTAAATGTGGTGTCAGAACATTTAACTCTGGAAGGTGTGGGAGAGGGCACCAAAATCCACCTGTCAGTCACATGTGCTTCACCATTTAACTTGCTGTAAAACTCACATTGCATACAAAATGAGCAGGGAAATTATTGATCATGTGAATAAACTCTTCACAGACTATGGCAGAAGGAACAGCATCTAAAATGCTGCAGGCCATGCTCAAAATGCAAGGTGCAAAATCCTGACCCCATCCAGAGTGGAAACATCCCTCAAGGCATTAAAGTAGGTACAAAAAAACCTAGAAATATTACAAAGGTACTTAGAAGAAAAAGACATGGCAAACAGTGAAATTTCAGGGCACTTTTGCCCTAGAGATTGATAGAAGTCAATTGTCTGGAAAGAACAGGAGTGTCTAATAAATGTTCTTCAGTTGTGACCCTCACACCACAATATAGCCTTCTAGAACTAGAACATAAAGAAAATAAAAACATAAAAAAGAACATAACCAAAAAGAACATAAAACACTGTGAGCCAGCTTGCATCACCTTGTGTATTCCTAGAAAGGGAAAACACCAAACAAGTCTTAAGTTTTCCTGCTCCTATGATGCTGCTTGACCTGCTGTGTTCATCCAGCCCCATGCTTGTTATCTCGGATTCTCCAGCATCTGCAGTACCTTTTATCTCTTTCACCTAGGACTGTTTTCTTTCACCTTATATCCTATCCACAGAGTGGAATATAACTGACAGAATATGGATTCTACTGTGGTGGGAATCAGCCTGTTTATCTACAAACACTGGAGAGTATAAGAGATAAAAGGTACTGCAGATGCTGGAGAATCCGAGATAACAAGCATGGGGCTGGATGAACACAGCAGGTCAAGCAGCATCATAGGAGCAGGAAAACTTGACATTTCGGGCCTAAACCCTTCAGGGGTTTAAACCCTTCTGCTCCTATGATGCTGCTTGACCTGCTGTGTTCATCCAGCCCCATGCTTGTTATCACTGGAGAGTATAATGCAGTTTTCGGATTTCATCTCTTCCTTTGAAGTATCTCTGTCTGACATTCCTGAGATACTACAAGTGAAATATTCCTTCATTTTTCTCAGGACTAAGTACAATACACACAGGAACTTTCAAGACAGTCACTAAATTACTTTTTCAGAATTTACATCGTATCCAAATTTGGCTTATATGTCCTTTCTAAAAAAAAGTTTGTTACAAACCTGCCTTATTCAAAAGTCCAAAATGTTGTGAGTAATTCAAAGCTGTTGTCATGAAGTAAAGTTCCTGTTCGTGTCAATGTTTTCTTGTCAAGAATAAGATTTGACAAATCGTATAAAGAAGAATCAGAAATTGTTACATATGACTGAACTGAAACCTTCTCTATATTGGAGAAATTTGCTAATGCTATCTGTGGAAGACTACCAGACATGTGAATATGAATATGCAGTTATCTGTTAAAAAAGTGATGGAGATAGTAGGCACAGTTACTGCAAATAGGAGAGAAAGAGAGATAAGCAGTAGGCCCTGGAAAATCCATATCATTCATATTTATCATACCTGTTGTTTACATGGAAATTTTGGTTGAGTGGAAGGGGAAATGTGGACATTGCCTTTTTCTTCTTTGCAGAAATATCAGGTTGTAAGTTATGCAGGACATGTATCAAAGTGTGGAATCGATCGACAGCTTGATACCAGTTCAGTTCACAGATTGGAGATCAGGGAAGGCTATTGTAAAGAAAAACATTAGAAGCCGTTACTATCAAATCACATTCAATATGTCATCACTGACTTTCATGTTAGTTTTCTAGTGTTGGAGGTATTGGCCAACGATTATTATGTGATCTTTCAACTTTAGTTTTGTTTCATCTGTGTGCACTCTTCTGAAGAATGATATAATGAAGGATATACATCCACAAAACAGAACTTGCTGAAAGGAAATTAGAGATGGACAGAAACACTGACCATGTTAACAACACCCAGATCCCATGATAAAAACAAAATTTCTCATTTCTATTCCCTCATCTCAAATCACCTATTATATATTCCCACCACTTCCTGTTTTTGTTTCAGATTATCAGATTTTAGGTTTTTTTTCCAATTTAAGCAGCTGTGTTAACAATATTAATCGAGGTCAGTCCATACCTGGCCAACTATGATAATACTATGGCTTTGAGAGATGTATTTTGTCCTTTTAGTTTTGTGAAGAAATGTTGAGATAAAGGTAGAGAGCAGTCTGCTCGAAAGCCAATATTGTAAACAGTTTGTGAGGCCTGGGGGATTTTTTAAAAAATATTGAAACAATGAAGCAGACTAAATAGTCAAGCTCCCACATAACCAGGATTTTTTGTTCAGTTTTAGCCTTCTGTAGCATTTGCTGTGGTCTTGAAACTGGATGTGGAAGCTCTTTTCCTCTTTCTGTTATAGCTAAAAGCTGGAGTTCTCTTCCGGCTGCTAATATTGCATATGAGACAACGTTTTTTACTGAATTTGCTTTTTCCAAGGGTGTGATTATGGGATGTTACTATATTGGAATAGTTAATTAGTAATAGTTAATATATATTATTTTGTTAAGCATTTTTGATAGAGTTACAGTTAAGCCGATTCTTTTATTTTTACTTTGTCTGTATTTCAATTATAGTGTATGCATGAAGAGTGTTTTGTTTCAAGCCTGGTAGTTTGACCAATCGAATTGCATCTGGAACACAATGCCCTACACTTACCTTTAAAATCAGAAAAAGTTAAGATGTGGATTATCTTCTTAATATATTTTGAGGGGTTTGGTCTGGTCCATAACACCAACTAGACCTTTCCTCCGTCATAAGGTCAGAAACAGGATGTTCACTGATGATGGCACAATGTTCAGCACCATTTGTCACCCCTTAGATACTGAAGCAACCCATGCCCGAATGGAATAAGTCCTGGATGAAACTAGGTTTGGTCTGACAAGTGGCAAGTAAAATTGTGGATACACAAATGCCAGGCGATGACCATCTCCCACAAGAGATAATCTGACCATCATCCTTAAAGTTCCAAGAAGTCAATTACCTAGAATGAGTATACTGTAACTCCAATAAACATTACTGAATAAGAAGTTAGAATGACTGCATGAGCTCTACTGATGCTTCAGCAAAATTCCATTTGTTGTGCCATTGAACATGGAATTAATAGCTGCTATTGATAATTATTCAGAACTCTGAAATTCATCTGTCTTAAAATGTTACCATTTAATGTTGCCTTTTGAAATGTTGTGTCAATGTTATGACAGGTCCCTTGCAATGGTTCTGAATGCATATGATTTTAGCTGGGACATCCCCAAATGCATATACACATGGATAAGGAAGGAAGGACTATCTCCCGTTCTTTACTCAACTCTACACTCCAGAGGTTTATCACAACATGACAAATTTGGCACACGGAACTCCTTCCTTTGCCAGTTCCAATACATTTACATTTAAAAAGACGCATTTAAACAGGCTTTCTTGTCTTAAGAAACGAATGTGTTTGTTAGTTATTAAAATGTGAGGAAACACATCTGTCTGCATTCCCGAGACACATCGGGTGCAACCTTCCATTGGATCTCTTGGGACTAAGTATGATACACACAGGAATTTTTAGATAGGCATTAAATTATATTCTCAGCATTTACATCCCCATCCATCTTTGCCTTTGTGTCCCTTTTTTTTCTTTATTCCTAACCCATCTTCTTTAATAGTCCAATAAGTCCATAATTATTTCATAGCTATAATCTGTTGTCATGACATTATTTCACATCCTTGTTTATGTTGCCCTTCCTACATTTAAATATGACCAAATGAATAGAAAAGAATGAGAAATTGTTAAATAATTGAACCTCGATCACCTTTTTACTGGAAAAATGTTGTTAATGGTATTTGTAGTAGGCCACCAGGCCTATGTGTATTCATATATGAGATACAAATGTGATGGAGATAACTGGCACAGTAAGTGGGAGCAGTAAGAGGGAGCACGAGAAGCAGGAGGTCCTGAACAAATTCATTAGCCTGGATGAAAATGTCAGAAAATCCCTATCACTCGTATTTACTATACCTGCACCTTTTATGTGGAGAGGGAAATGTAAACAGTCTGCCTTTTTTTTATCCTTCACAGAAACATCAGGTTGTAAATTATGCTGGATTTGTAGCAAAGTGGGTTACTGGTCAACAGTTTGGTACCAGTATAATTCACAGCTTGGATATCGGGGAAGGCTATTTGTGAGAAAGAAAATTAGAAACTACAGCAATCATTCATATTCAACATATCGTACCTGGCCAACATAACCTTCCCTTCATTCTAAGGTCTGAAGTGGGATGTTCACTGATAACTGCACAATGTTCAGCACCAGTTACAACTCCTCAGGTATTCAAGGAATTCATGCCCAAATGCAGTAAGACTTGGACAATATTCAGGTTTGCACTGACAACTGGTGAGTAACATTCACAATCACATTAATTCCCGGCAATGGCCATCTCCAGTAAGAGACAATCTCACCATTGGCCCCCGAAATTCAATGTTGATGTCACTGAATGCCCCATTATCAACATACGATCAACATAAAATGGACTAGTCAAATTAGTGCTATGGTTATAACAGTCAGTCAGAGGCTAGAAATACTGCAGAGAAGGACTCACCTCCGGACTCCCCAATGCCTATTCACCATCTAAAATGCTCAAATGAGGAGTCCAATGGAATACTCCCCACTTATCTGAATGAGTGCAGCTCCAACAACACTCATGAAGGTGGACAATATTCAGAACAAAGCAGCCCACTTGGTTGGCACCATGCCAAACAAATATTCAGCCCTTCACTACCAATACTCAATAGCAGCAGTGTACACTATCTACAAGATGTACCGCAGAAATTCGTCAAATCTCCTCAAACAGCACCTTCCAGATTGACAGCCACTATCCTCTAGAAGGACCAGGGAGCAGATATGTGGGAACACCACCACTAATGGCCATAAAGCCCCTACGGTGTGGAAACAGGCCATTTGGCCCAACAAGTCCACACCACCTCTCCGAAGAGCATCCCACCCGGACCCATTCCCCTACCCCTGCATTTCCCATGTCTAAGCCAAACACCCCTGAAGACTATGGCCAATCCACCAACCCTGTTCATCCCTGGGCTGTGGGAGGAAACTGGAGAGCCCAAAGGAAACCTACGCAGACACAGGGAGAATGTGCAAACTCCACACAGACAGTCACTCAAGGGTGGAATAGAATCTGGGTCCCTGGTGCAGTAAGGCAGCAGTGCTAAACACTGAGCCACCATGCCACTCTAATGGTGCGGGAAAGAAATGCTTTAAATAAGAGGTAATATCCTGTGGGCATGGGAAGACGGGGGCATGGGAATACATAGCCCTTAACTGATGGGAGCAATGTCTGCTGGATGGGTTTGAATGAATGTGAATCTCCACCAAATTACTTCAAATGATCTAATTTAAGGGCTGTCATCTTTTCTAATGTAATTGGTCACACTCAATGTGGTAATCCTACACACTTTAGCTCCAGTGATTAGATCATCCAGCAATGTAGCTTGTAAAAAGTCTGTAACCCTGAGGCTACTTTGATAAAAAATATATTATTTAAGCCAATTTTACTTAGCATACTCAAAGATAAATGAACAGAGGCCCCAACTGCTGCCAGGAACATGTCCTGTAGTAAGTATGAAGAATTACTCGAAGTGTTTCAATGTATCGTATCAAGTCAGTGTTGAGTTGTTAGTCAAGTGCATTTTGCTTGTAATTACATACATAATATTTGTTTATGGTTGTTAGTGGAAACCATAAATATAATTATCTATCCTCAGAAAATATTACAAGTATTTGTCACTGAAAGTAATATAACAACAAACATTAATTTTAGAATGTGTTTTTGTATGTGATCCATATGTCAATATTACAGCCAGTTTTCTTAGTTATGACATATCAGATGTAATGTTCATTTTGCTGGTCATCCTTCTGACCTGCAGCACTTATCACATGAAGCAATGATCTGCAGCAAATACAAGCAAGAGCATGAGCATACAATGGTTTACATCCAAGAACATTTTCTTTCTTGCTCCGAATTGGCAATTTTCACAAGTCTTCATTACTTTGAAATTATTTTCAAGTTTACACTAAAAGCAGAAAATCCCAATTTTCCTACAAATTTTATAACACTAGTATTCCAAGTCCAAAATTGTTGGCTGCATTCCAATGCACAATTTTGTCTCACTTCATAGCTCAGACTCTTGCCCTGTGCTTGAACTAAAGAATAGAGTACCAGTAAGTCTGTGTACTTCCAAGAAGTTATGAGAAAGCAGCAGTATACCCTGCTGCTCCACTATTGTGCTGTACCACAGGGTTATGCAGCAGTGTCACCAGCATTGATTCAAATTTCTTTTCTGTATATGATCATAATTAAATAAATCTATTCCTAATAGATTTTTCAAAATAATGTTCGATTATCAAACTTTGTTTTCTGTAGCTAATTTATCAATATCTTGCTGCCATATTTTGCAATGTCTCTATGAGCATTTTGAGATGCAACACCAACGATTTGGCTTTCACTGGTTAAACTGAAGACATCAATAGCCTTAACAATTTCTCATTCATTTTACTCTATTTATTATGGATGCAGTTCTTGTATCTTCCTTGTATAGGGAGTAGGACGTGGAAGTGGAGGAATAACAACTACAGTCTTGGAATCTATTGAGATAATGGTAGAGGAAGCAATGTAAATGATGACGTACCCAGAACCCAGGATTCAAAGCTAAAAATCACCTTGATAACATCATTAGAAATAGAATCTGGAGTAGATTATTTGGCTGTTCAAGCCTGCTTGACATTTCACTAAGATCCTGCTAATCTGATTACATCCTTAACTCCATATTCCTGCCTGTTCCAACATCTCCCCAATAATCCTTGATCACTTTTTTAAACTCACCCGTAAATACGTTCATTGACCCAATCTTTGCTGCTTTCCGGGGAAGCGTATTTCAACTCTGATGACTGTCTGAGAAAAAAAAACCTACTCTCATCTCCACTTTAATTAGGAGACTTTTAATATTTATATTGCACTTCCTACTTCCAGATTTCCCTATCATCATCCTTTCAAGTCTCCTCACAAATTTGTGTTTCAGTAAGAACATCTTTCATTCTCTAAACTCCAATGAATATAGGCAACCTTTCCTTGTTAAATAACTTCTTAATTATAGGAGTTCACCTCATGAAGCTTCTGTGAACTGCTTCTAATTCAGTTATACACCTCCCTATATAAGGAGATCAAAACTGTACACAGTGCCTTGGATGGAGTCTCACAAAGACCTTGATGTGCAGGTGATGAAACACTTCCCCACCTTCATGCTCTAATGCCTCTTGTCATATAACTTCTTCATTTGTTTGCCTTTGTCTTCTATGTTTTAGTTTATTTTTCTGTGTTTTAAGATGGTGCTGCAGAGTGCAACACTTTTCACTGTGTTTTGTAACATGATACATGTGATAACAGATAAATAAATAAAATCAAATAATGTTCCAGATGCTTTCTAAATCACATGCTGCACCAGCATGCTAATTTTTTTTTTTCCGATTAATGTATCAGACTGTCAGATCCCTTTCTGCAAGAGATTTCTGCAGATTCTTCCTGCCAAGGTTGACAAGCTCACATTGACCTACATTATTCCATCTGCCAAATACTTTGCCCATTCACGTAATCTATCTACATCCCTTTGCAGATACTTCCCGTCCTCTTCCTAGCTTGCTTTCATACTTATCTTTATGTCAACCCTAATTCAGCAAACATGCATGCATTTATTTTACCATGTCATTAATATAGGTTGTAAATGGTTAAGGCTCTAATGCTAATCCCTGTGACATTCCACTAGTTACAATTTGCTAACCTGAAAACAATCCTAATGTCTTCAGCCTTCTTCCTGTTAGCCAATCAATGCTCTATCCATGCTAATATATTACCCCAACATCATTAACTGTTGAATTGTGTAGTAAGCCTTTATGTGACACTTTATCAAATGCCTTTTGGAAATCCAAATGCACTACATTTACTGGTTTGCCATTATCCACCATGTGTGTTACTTCCTCAAAGAACACATAAATTTGTCAAACAAAATTTCTCTTTCACAAACTCATGTTAACATTGTATGATTATATTATGATTTTTTAAACGTCTTGTCATTATGTCTTCAGTGGTAGATTCAAGCATTTTCACAAAGATAGCTGTGAAACTAATTAGCCTGCAACTTACTGCTTTCTGTTTCTGTCTTCTTGAATAAAAGGTGGTACATTTGCATTTTCTATTGTGCTGAGACTTTTCCATAATCCCAGAGAATTTGTAAAAGTACAACTAATGTATCCATTATCTCTGCAGCTTCTTCCTTTTAAGAGTCCAGAAAGCAGGATAGCACGTGCAGGGACATATCAGATTTAAACCTAATTGTTTTCCTGGTACCTTTCCCTAGTGATGGCCAAAGACGAAAACAAACAAAGACATTGACCACATGGGAAGTGAATCAAATGAAGAAATAAACCCATACTTCTGTCTGACCCAGTAGTGAATCTGCACAGCTGACTGTTCTGCTGTTTGATTTCAAGTATCTCTGAACATCGGAATTATCTAAGAAAAATTAACAAACAACAAAGTTGACAGCTGATGTTGGAGAAACCTGTGTGGGAGAGCTCACAGCTGGGTAGCAGCTAAGTGGCTTTTTAAAGTGTGACCTTACTGTTTTGTTTTGTAAATTTACAATAGTTAGTGGAGTGGGTTCCTTTTTGATTACATATTTTATTGAGATCTGTCTTTTGATTAAAAATGTAAAACGTAGGTACTAAGTTAGCCTGGAGCAGTGATTTTTGGAGCAGTAAGACCGTGCTATTTTCTGGATCTGTAGATTGTTAAGATGTAAAGATGGCATTTGGTAGAGCGATATGCTCTTCCTGTCGGATGTGGGAGATTAGGGAGAGTTTCCATGTTACTGATGGTTATGTCTGCAGGAAGTGTGTTTGGTTGTGAATCCTATCGGATTGCATGGATTGATTGGAGCAGTAGTTA
Organism: Ginglymostoma cirratum; assembly: GCA_024137785.1. Taxonomy (NCBI): domain Eukaryota; kingdom Metazoa; phylum Chordata; class Chondrichthyes; order Orectolobiformes; family Ginglymostomatidae; genus Ginglymostoma; species Ginglymostoma cirratum. The sequence continues at coordinate 55,365,756 of JAHRHZ010000012.1, forward strand.
GAGGCAATGAGCAATTTGCAGGAGCTGTGATAGATGGCAGTTGCAGGAAGGGAGATAAACTGAAGATACAGTCAGGGAGATAGGTGACCTACAGGAAAGGTAGGAGAGGGAGGCAGGTAATCCAGGAATCTCCTGTGGCTATCGCTATCTCGGACAAGTATGCTGCTTTGGAAAATGTAAGGGATGATGGACTCTCAGTGGAACATAGCACTGGTACCAAGACTGGCTCTAATGTAATGGACGGGGACGTAAGGTTCCAAGCAGTCGACTGTGATCAGGGACTCTAGTCAGAGGCACTGACGGACATTTCTGCAGCCGACAGCGAGACATCAGAATGGTGTGTTGCTTCCCTGGTGCCCAGATCAGGGATATCTCGGACAGGGTGCAGAATATTCTCAAAGGGGAGATGGACCAGCAGGAGGTTATTGTACACACTGGAACTAATGACATTGGAAGAGAAAAGGATGAGATTCTGAGGAGACAATATAGGAAGTTAGGCAGGAATTTAAAAAGGAGGTCCTTGAGGGTAGTAATAGGTGGATTACTCTCGGTGCCCTGAGCTAGTGAGGGTAGGAATAGGAGGGTAGAGCAGATGAATGTGTGGCTGAGGAGTTTGTGCAGTGGAGAAGGATTCACAGTTTTGGATCATTGGAATCTCGTCTTGGGTAGAAGTGACCTGTATAAGAAAAACAGATTGTGCCTAAATTGGAAGGGGACTAATATACTGGTGGGGAGATTTGCTACAGCTGCTTGGGAAAATTAAACTAGTTGGGGTTGGGGGGATGGTATTTGGACCCAGGGAGATATTGAGGAAAGAGATCAGTCTGAGACTGGTACAGTTGGGAAGAGGAACAAGTCAAACAGTCAGGGCAAGCAGGAACAAAGCAAAGAATGAGGTGGGACTGACAAATTAAACTTCATTGATGTCAATGCAAGAGACCCAACAGGTAAGGCAGATGAACTCAGGGCATGGTTGGGATCATGGCACTGGGATATCATAGCAATTACAGAGACATAGCTCAGGAGTGGGCAGGACTGCAGCTTCATGTTCCAGGGTATAGATGTTAAAGGAAGGATAGAAAGGGGAGCAATAGAGGAATGGAAGTGGTGTTTTCGATTAGAGATAAGATTACTTAGGGAGGATATTTGTGGGAAAACATCCAGGGAAGTTGTTTGGGTGGAACTGTGAAATATGAGGTATTGCATTTTGCAAAGGCAAATCAGTACAGGATTTATCAGGACCGGTGAAGGATCCAGACCCGGAACTTTGATGTCACTGCTCCTCAGATGCTGTCTGACCTGCTGTGCTCCTCCAGCTCCACATTTTGTTAAAAGGATGGAAGAGCTGGATTTGAGACTGATGAACATTTGAAGCAGCAGGAGTAGGCATTTTGACCCCTCAAGATTAGTCTGCCATTCAGTAGGATCATGTATGATCTGATTATTCCATGTTCCCACCTCTCCCTGAAAACCTTTTAAGCCCTTTGCCTGTCAAGATTCTATCTACCTCTGCCTTAAAAATACTCTGCCTCCACCACAATTTGAAGAGAGACTTCCAAAGACTCACAACATTGAGACAAAAAGTCTCCTCTTTCTGTCTTAAATATTGACACATCTTTTAAAATAGTGACCTCTTATTTTACTCTCTCACAAGAGGAAGCATCCTTTTCATCTGCACGCTGTCAAGACCTTGCAGATTAAATCAAGTTACATTACTCTTCTAAACTCCAGCAGATACAAGTCTAACTTGTCAAGCCTTTTCTCATAAGTCAACCCATTCCAGCATTAGCTCAGTGAACTTTCTATGAACTGCTTTCAATGTATTTACATCCTTCCTTAATCAAGAAAACCAGTATTATACACAATACTGCTGATGTACCAATACCCTGTATAACCGAAGAATAACCTCCATACATTTGTATTCAATTTTGCCCCACCTAAAATACAACTTATACATTAAGATGTAAAATGGTACGTGTACATAAATTTTCAGAATGTACTGAGCCAGATTTTCACAGCAATGGCAATCTCACACAGATTGTCACTCCAGTCATTCTTTTTTATGAAAGGAAGGGAGTACCAAATTTCTGAAAGGAGATTCTGCTCAGGTCTCCCTCAGAAATGAGGTGGTGTACTTCCATTCTGACCATTCTTTTGTAGCACAAAATTATCAGAGGAAAGTAAACCATTCCCGGTTTTCACAACAGTCAGCTGCCATGTTCTGAAATGTAAAGGTCTTGACAGCCACTTTGATAGTTGCTGTCAAACTGTAAGTACACAAGGTAATGATGTGATGTGATAAATAGATGATGTTAAGGTGCTGGGAAGGTAGGGTGCCAGATGCATAGGGGTGATAGGATGCTAAGTAAGTAGGGTGCCAGCAGGGTTGGATACCAGGTAAGTATGATGCAACCTGGGAATGTGGCATCTGGGTAGGGGTAGTGTGCTGGAGTATGATGCCAGATGAGTATTTGGTTTCCTCCCACAGTCCAAAGATGTTCAGGTTAGGTGGATGGATCAAGCTATTTACCCAGTAGTATCCAGGGATGTGCAGGCTAGGTAGATTAGCCATGGTAATGTGAGGTTATGAGCATAGGGTGGGTCTGGGCAGGATAATCTTCTGAAGGTCCGTGTACACTTATTGGACCAAACAGCTTCTTTCTGCACTGTAGGGATTCTGTGAATATTATGTGTATTGGGCCAACAAAATCATTTCCTGTCTCTGCAATCATCAAGTCTTTACAGTTATAATTGATTCAAAGAGGGCAGTATCAGTAGCAGTGTGGGAGATGATGGTATAGTGGTAATGTCACTGGACTAGTAATCCATCCAGCTGACTTATATTTTTGCTGTGGATACAGGAATTATATTTTAAGCCCTTTTACTATCATCATTGCTATCTGTTTTTTCTTGCTTTCTGATTCTTGATCTTCCTGTTCTATAACTTCACTTCTATTTACGTACCTATCATATGTGTATTGAACAATTTCCAAACTCCTGAACTAGCATTGGATCCACCACAGACTCAAACCTGGTGCATGGTTGTGAGTTGGAGTTTTGCTGTGCTCTGAATCAGTATTGTTTCCTCTGTATGTGATCTGGATATGACTATCACAAGTCTAGAACATTGACTGAAAATGGGGCAATTTAAATTAAAATGATTCATTACCTACAATAGATAACATCATTATCTTTCACCTCAGTTAGTAGAAAACAAAGAGAGAATAGCAAAATTGGAGGAAGCAAAATATACTTCTTGCTGGAGAAAAATAATCCACTTATTTGTGCACTAGGATCAAAAAACATTACCTCTTTATCCTTGCAAAATTTTTTGGATCTTTACTTCTTCTAACTTGCCTCCAAGAACTGAACATGTTCCTTTCTTTATAGGTGAATGCCTAAAAATGTTTTCCAATGTTAAAGAGTATGATGCATCTACAGTTAATGATGTAGTAGAGTTTGTGGTAATGGAACGCTTCCCATATGTTATGTCATGACTAACCAATTCTTGCTCAAGAGGAAAAGAACATTATGAGCTGATCTTAATTTAGAGTGATAGAGTTGTACAACATCGAAACAGATCCTTCCATCCCACTTGTTCATGCCAACCGGATATCCTAAATTAATCTAGTCCCATATCCCTCTATCCCCTTCCTATTCATGTACCCATCCAGATGTTGTATTTGTACCAGCCTCTAACACTTCCTCTGGCAGCTCCTTCCATACTAGCAACATCCTCTGTGTGAAAAATTTACTCCTCAGGTCCCCTTTAAATCTTGCCCCTCTCACGTTAAACCTATGCCCTCTAGTTTTGGATGCCCCCACCCCAGGAAAATGACTCAGCTATTCCCCCTATCCATGCACTTCACGATTTTATAAACCTCATTAAGGACACCCCTCAGCCTCTGAATGCTCCATGGAAAATAGCCCCATCCTATTCAGCCTCTGTCTATAGCTCAAACCCTCCAACCCCGGCAACATCCTTATAACAGGATACAAATGAAGCAGAGCAAGAAGGTGGACAAAGACACATTCCTCTGTGATGTGCTTAATGCTTTCTATGCTTGATTTGAGCAGGGTGCCTGTGGTGCAGTGAAACTTGCTCCGACAGCCCATGATGCACCTGTTTCCTCTGTACCTGCTGCAGACATCAGATCGGCCTTCTTCCTACAATCTGAAATCCCCACCTGCTTCAAGAAGACCACTATCATCCCAGCACCAAACAAAACACATAAAGCTTATGTTAATGACTACCACCCAGTGGGTCTGGCCTCAATAATCATGAAGTGCTTCAAGAGGCTGGTCATGGCACACATCACCTCTAGCCTCCCAGGCTATTGTCTACTGACAAATATGTCCACAGCGTACGCCATTTCCCTAGCCCTACCCTCATTCCTGGTACATCTGAATAACAAAGACACCTATGTCAGGGTCCTACTCATCGACTACATCTCCACCTTCAACAACCATAATCCCTTCCAGACTGATCTCAAAACTCCAAGACCGAGGTTTCAGCTCTGCCGTCTGCAGCTGGATCCTCAGCTTCCTGACCCACAGACTGCAATCAGTGAAGATAGGCAACAGCACCTCCTCCACAATAACCCTCAACACTGGCACCCCACAAGGAAGCGTTCTCAGTCCCCTTCTGTACTCCCTGTACACCCAGAACTGTGTAGCCAAATTCGGTATAAACACCATCTTCCAGTTTCCTGATGACACAGCCATGGTAGGACTGATATCAAACAACGATGAATCAGAATACAGGAAGGAGATAGAGCATTTGGTGTCACGGTGTAATGATAACAAACTCTCTCTCAATGTCAGCAAAACAAAAGAATTGATCTTTAACTTCAGGAAGAAAGGAGGAGGACACGCCCCCACGTACATCGATGGAGCTGAGGTGGAGAGGGTCGAGAGTGTCAAGTTCCTAGGAATGACAATAACTAACAATCTGTCCTGGACTTCCCACATAGATGCGACAGTCAACAAGGCAAAACAAAGCCTCTTCTTCCTCAAGAGGCTTAGGAAATTCAGCATGTCCATAAGGACCCTCACCAACTTTTATAGATGCACCATAAAAAGCATTCTATCCAGGTGCCTAATGGCCTGGTACAGCAACTGCTCTGCCCAGGACCATAAGAAACTACAGAAAATAGCACAGTCCATCATGGAAGCCAACCTTCCATCCATGGACTCCATTTACACTTCTCATTGTCATGGAAAGGCTGCCAACACGAAGCTTTGTTATAACCTTTTCCATCGAGCAGAAGATACAGGAGCTTGAATACACGTACCAACAGGTTCAAGAACAGCTTCATCCCTGTTGTTATTAGACTGCTGAATGGACCTCTCTAACTTCAAATAATGTCGATCATGCTACTATTGATCTTGCTTTGCACACTTCCTGTGCAGCCCTAACCTTATATGCCTTAACTTGTCTAAGCACCTAATGATCTGTATGCCCTGGTTTGCTATGATCTGCCTGTTCTGCTTGCAAAACAAAACTTTTCACTGTACTTAGGTACATGTGACTACAATAAATCAAATCAAAATCTTTTCTGAACGCTTTTAAGTTTAGCAACATCTTTACTATACTAGGGAGACCAGAATTGAGCACAGTATTTTGTAAGATTTACAGACTTTTAAATAAAGTTTCTTCCTTCATCAGGTGGGGAAGGTGTTGAAGGTGCATGACTCTCATTTGCATATTCTTTAAAAAGCAGCACCAGCACCACCAAGTGTATTAAATGCCATTTCAGTTTAACCTCAATACCACCTCTCTTGACTCCTTCAATAACTGTTGCCAAATTCTCAGATCGCTTATCTAATAATTGCATGAACTTAAATTTCCTCTAACTTAGTATTGGGAATGTTATATTAAGGTAATGGTTGGAGATTGCATTAAAATCTAAATCAGAAGATGTCATTCCACCTTGAATGGTGAAATTGACAGGATAGCTCTGGGTCTTGGAGGAATGTGTCATTTATGCCTCTCAATAGCCATAGTAACAATTTCTAACTAGTTAGTTTTAATTGTCTGAAGAAGGGTCCCGACCCGAAACGTCAGCTTTCCTGCTCCTTTGACGCTGCTTGGCCTGCTGTGTTCATCCAGCTCTACACTTTTGTTATCTTAGTTTTACTTGTACCTAGTTGCTATCATGCAATAAGCTACACCTTGTTAATAAAAGAGTCAGTTCCTGCAATCCAATAGACTTTTTTTAAATTCATTAATGGGATGAGGGTGTCACTGGCTAGCCAGTATTTATTGCCCATCCCTAAATCCCCAGAGAGCAGTTAAGAGTCAACCACATTGCTGTCGGTCTGAAGTCACATGTAGGCCAGACCAGGTGAGGATGGCCGTTTCCTTCCCTAAAGGACATTAGTGAACCAAACAACTGACAATGGATTCATGGTCATTGCTAGACTCTTAATTTCAGATTTTTTACATTGAATTCAAATTCCACCATCCGCTGTGGTGGGATTTGAACCCAGGTCCCCAGAACATTATCTGGGTCTCTAGAATAACAGTCCAGCAATAATATCACTAGGCCATTGCCTATCCTTAGACCCAGTCAAGGAAAGAGAAATGGAGGGAGCACCTTTTTACCCACAAACAGTAGATGGTACCAGTGGTAGACAGTGATGTTTAGTACCACAAGGTACTGCAGTAATAAATACATTTGACCAAGAAATTTGCAGAAGACCAAGTAAGTTTAGAGCTTTAATGACTTTACTGCTTTAAGAACTACTCACACAATCAATCAGCAGTTACAAGCTGTTGAACAATCAAGCAGCCAGCAGCAACTTGTGGAAATACCAACAAAGGAGAAAGAGCTAAGTTCAGAACTTGTAAGGAGCACAGAAGGAGCAGTGCAGGCTAAAAGGAGTTTAAAAACGAGTAAATTCTAGCAGATACAGATTACATTGGGGAGTGAAGATCTGTAGGAGTGATCCTGATAAAGTTTTGGCCAGGAAACAAACATACTGCAATGCTGTGATGAAAGTTTTAAAATCCTTGTTGCACAAGGAGGGTAACTTTAAATTAACAGTGCAAAGAAGAGGCTAGAATTTTGAAATAAAGAGTACTTACGAGAGCGTTGCTGCCGTATTGAACAAACATGATGAGCCATGGCTGTGGCAGGGAAATCAAGGTCCATCAAAATACTTTACACATGCAGCACAAGGAGCATCATGAGGCAAATTAACGGAATAAAATTATTAACCTAAAAGCTAAAGTATACATCCATAGTATAACAGAAAAAGGTAGAAAACGTTTCAGGTCAAAGCAAGAGCAAGAGATCCATTATTGCAGATCTGTCAGGAAGAGTTTATTAAGACAGAAAATACAACTTTCCATTTAGGGAAGTCATGGAAAAGGCTGTTGTGAATTTTGGCTGTGAAAAGCAGGAAATCACCCATTTTGTGTGAAGGCAGGAGAGCCCCATTTTGGCCACAGAAGGTGACGAAGCTCCATTTTGACTTCAAATTTAGGGAGAACTTTAATAACTGTAACATACATACAGATTAATATTGATTGATTTTATTGTCACGTGTACCAAAATACATTGAAAAGCTTTGTTTACGTGCAGTACAGGCAGATCACAGCAAGCAAAGGATGCACAGATCAAAAAGACTTAGAGGCATACAGGTTACATTGCAGGTTACATGATTTGAGGCTAAAGTCCATTCAGCAGTCTGATAATGGCTAGAAAGAGGCTGTTCCTGAACCTGCTCGTGTGTGTTCAGGCTTCTGTATCTACTGCCTGACAGAAGAGGTTGTGGGAGGTCATTACCAGGTGCAATGGGTCTTTGATGATGTTGGCCGCCTTTCCGCGCCAGTGAGCCATGTAAATAGAGTCCGTGGATGGAAGATTGGCTTCCTTGATGTTCTGGGCTGCGCACACCACCTTTTGTAGTTTCTTACAGTTCTGGACAGAACAGTTGCCATACCAGGCCGTTTTGTACCCAGACAGTATGCTTTCAATGGTTCATCTGTAGAAGTTGATGAGGGACGTTATGGACATGCCAAATTTCCTGAGCCACCTGAGGAAGAAGAGGCGTTGCTGTGCCTTCTTGACTGTCACATTTACGTGGGAAGCCCAGGACAGGTCAGGAAATTTGATGCTCTTCACTCTCTCAACCTCTGTTCCATTGATGTAGATGGGATCATGTTCTCCTCCTTTGAATAGAAACAATAATATTAAACAGAATTAAAAGCTTTAAAAGAAAACATATCCAGAGAAAGATGTTTCATCCTACTCAGAAGTTATACTGTACTGTGAATATAATTTTCATGATGTTTGTTTGAATATTCATTTCTTTCATGGATCTGAAGTCAGTACTTAAATTTAAAGAAGAATTGTTATGTTGTAACTACATTTGATTGGCCAACTACTTTATGATATCGTTTTCATGACTAAAGTGTAATCCCGAATTTATTCTTAAAATAAATATTCATAAGTATTAAAAGCTTGCAGTCTTATTCTTAATTCCTCAAGAACCTAGAAAAAGATAACAAGACCCTATAATTTTTAAATGAGGATCCTCAGTGTGGTATTTGTAACTTTAATCCATATGTGAATGTACATATGTAACAGTAGGAAAAAGCCTTGGGGAATATGCTGTAGAAGGTAATGGTTCTGAAAGAGTTCATTTTGGAGACGGCATTAGGGTCAGCCAATATGATGACATCATAAGAACATAAGAAATAAGAACAGGAATAGGAAATTTGGGCCCACTAGCCTGCTACGCCATTAGAATCAGTGCTGGGCCGATTCTTCACATCCACTTTCATGCCCTTTCCCCACAACCTTGATTCCCATACTGATCAACTATCTATCTATCTCAGCCATAAATATACACAAGCACTCTACCCTCACAGTTCTCTGTGGCAACGAGTTCCAAAGATTCTCAACACTCTGAGAGAAGGAATTCCTCCTCATCTCAGTTTTAATTTGGCACCCTTTATTCTGAGAATATGCCCTCTGGTCCTAGACTCTCCTATGAGGGGAAAGTTCCTCTCAGCATTTACCTTGTCAAACCCCTTAAGAATCCTATATGTCTCAATGACGTCTCCTCTCATTCTGCTAGATTCTGATTAGTAGAATCCCAACATGTGCAGCCTTTGCTCACAAGATGATCGCTCTATACTGGGAATCAACCTAGTGAACCTGCTCTGAACTCCAATGAAATATTATCTTTTCATAAATAAGGGGACCAAAACTGCTCACTGTAGTCCAGATGTGATCTTACCAGCATTACATATAGATTCGATAAGACATTTTTACTCTTATATTTCAACCCCCATGAAATACAGGCAAACAAAATTGTCACAGCATGATGGCTCAGTGGTTAGCACTGCTGTCTCACAGCACCAGGGACCTGGGTTTGATTCCAGCCTTGGGCAACTGTCTGTGTGGAGTTTGCACATTCTCCCTGTGTCTGCGTGGGTTTCCTCTAGCTGCTCTGGTTTCCTCCTACAGTCCAAAGGTGTGCAGGTTAGGTGGATTGGCCATGCTAAATTGTCCATAGTGTTTGGGGATGTGTAGATTAGATGGGTTACTAGGGGACAGGTCTGGGTAGGATGCTCTGAGATTTGGTGTGAACTTGTTGGGCCAAAAGTACTGTTTCCACACTGTAGGGATTCTATGATTCCATTAGCCTTTCTGATTATCTGCTGTAACTGTATGCTAGTTTTCTACATTTCATGCACAAGTACCCCCAAGTCCATTTGAGTTACAGCTTTTCCCAATTTAAATAAAACTTTAAAAATCAAAAGAACTGCAGATGCTGTAAATCAGAAACAAAAACAGAAGTTGCTGGAAAAGCTCAGCAGGTCTGGCAGCATCTGTGAAGAAAACATCAGAGTTAACATTTCGGGTCTGGTGACCCTTCTTCAGAACGTTAACTCCGGTTTTTTTCTTCACAGATGCTGCCAGACCGGCTGACCTTCTCCAGCAAATTCTGTTTTTGTTGTTGTTTTTAAATAAAACTTTGTTCTTTTGTTCTCCTTTTGAAAATGAATAACTTCTCATCTTTCCCACATTATAGTCCATTTGCTAACTTTTTGCCCACTTGCCTAACCTGCCAATATCTCTCTAAATTGTTTGTATCCCTCTCACAATCTGCCTATTTTGGCAAGAGCATATTTTCTCCCTTCCTCCAAGTCATTAATATATTTTGTAAACAGTTCCAGTTTCACTCTGCTGTGGAAGCCCAGTAATCACAGGTTGTCAACCTGTAAAAGAACACCTTAATGCCAGGAGCAGTTTCCTGCTCAATAGCCAATTCTCTAAACATGTTAATATACTACCTCCAACACTGTGGGCTTTTCTCTTATTGTTATGAATGTAGTTGGGGGTGTCTTACATTCTCATCCAAATTGTTTATATAAATGTCAGAAAACAGTGGGCACAACACCAATCCTTGCAACATATCATTGGTCATAGGCATCCAGTCTGAACATCAATGTTCCACCAGAAACTTCTATCTCCTATTGTCTTGCCAATTTTGTATCCAATTGGCTACCTCTTCCTGGATCCCATGTGATCCAACCTTACTAACCAGTCTCCCATGTGGTACCTTATCGAAGTCCTTGCTAACAACAATGAAGATAATGTCTACTGCTCTGCCTTCATCTACCCTCTTGGTTACCTCTTCAAAAGACACAATCATGTTTGAGAGATATGATTTCCCACACACAAAACTATGCTGACTATCCCTAATAAGTCCATGTCTTTCCAAATGCATTTAGATCCTGTCTCTCAGAATCCCCTCCGACAACTTACCCATCACTGATGTCAGCCTTACCAGGCTGTAGTTCCCTGGCTTTTCCTTGCAGCCTTTCTTAAACGATGGCACAACATTTGCCACCCTCCAGTCTTCTGACACCTCACCTTGTAGCTGCTGATGATACAAATAACTCTACCAGGGGCCCTGCGATTTCTTCCCTAGCTTCCCACATTGTCCTGGGATACATTTGATCAGATCCTGGTGATTTATCGACCTCTTGCCCCTTTAACAGAGCTCACCAGATGACCCAGAGGGGTGGAGCTTGGGTCCAGTCCCGAACAGTTTATTACCTTCATAGTTACCTTCATAGATTATTTCCTCTGTCTTTACTACCTTTTTAGTTTTCCTTTGCTGGATTCTAAATTTATCCTAGTCTTTAGGGCTATCACTAACTTTTGTGTAACTCCTTACGTGCTTTTTGTTTTAACTTAATATTCTCCTTTATTTCCTTGGTTAGCCATGGTTAGTTTATCCCTCTTAGAATCTTTCCTCCGCTGACGGTCAAGAACTACCTCCTCGAAACGTCTGCCACTTCTTGTTTACTGTCATTCTTGCTAACATATCTTCACGTTAAACACAATTGTTTCTAACTTAAGCTTCTCACTGTCGAACTGAATATTAAATATTATCATGTTACAATCACTACTTTCTAGGAGATCTTTTACTTGGGTATCATTATTAAACTTATCTCATTACCTCTTGACAGATCCAAGATAGCCTACTCTCTGTTGCCTCCATGATTCGTTTCTCTAAGAAACTATCCCTAGTGTACTGTATGATTTACTGTTGTAGCTACCCTTTCCAATTTGATTAAACCAATCAACAAGAAGATTAAAGTTACCCATAAAATTTCTCTATTCTTTTCGCATGTTCCTGTTGGTTGATCTATAGTCTACAGAGTGGCTACTGTCTGGGGCAAGTCTGTACGGTACTCTACTCCTACTAATGTTTTCTTTCCATTACTGTTATTTATTTCTGCCTGAATGGACGCTGCAACTTCCAAGCCAAGATAATCTCTCACAACTGTTGTCATTTCATCTCTTCTTAACAGTGCTACCTCACCATCTTTTCCATCCATCCTGTCTTTCCAAAAGGTCAAATATCCCTGAATGCTAAGTATCCCGTTTTTATCTCCTTGTAACCATTTTCTGTATTGGCTATGAGATCTCATCATCTATATCAATTTGCATCATCAGTTTGCCTCTCTTATTCTGAATGCTTCATGCATTAGGATACAAAGCTTTTAACTTTGTTCTATTACAAAATGTTCCTACACTTTTATACTTCTTTGGTCCAATGTGACCATTCATACGTTCTTTCCCATCCTTTCGTTTTCTGGTAACAATCAATCAGCCCCATCACTTTCCTGCAATCCTACCTTCTCCTTTAACTTACATTTTCTAATTGTCTATGTAATTAAACCCCTCCCCCCATAAATTATTTGGTTCAAATCCCTATCTACAGCTGTAGTTATATGATTCATGTCAAGACTCTGGTCCCAGCATGATTCTGGTGGAGCCCATCCCATGAGAACAGCTCCCTTATTCTCCAGTACTGGTGCAACATCCTATGAATTTAAACTTATCTCTCCCACACCCATTTTGAGCAACATGTTTACCTCTTTAATCTTGTTGAACCTGTGCCAATTAGCTCATGCCTCAGATAGTACCCTGGAGATTATTACCTTCTTGGTGCTGCTTTTTAATTTAGCCTCTCACTGCTCATATTCCTTCAGCAGAACCTCTTTCCTCATGCTACTTATGTCACTGGTACCTACATGACCACAATAATTGGATCTTTCTCCCCCAATTCCATCTCCCTGTACAGCCCAGCTGAGATATCCTGAACCCAGGCACCAGGCGGATAATACAGGCTTCAGGACTCTCGATCCTGGCTACATAGAACAGAATCTATTCCCCTCAGTATACTATCACTTATTACAATTACATTTCTCTTTTCTCCACCACCCACTTAGTGGCTCCCTGTGCCATGGTGCTATGTGCTTTTGGAATGTAAGTTACAAAGCATTTTCTTCACAAAATAGTTTTATGTTTTCTTTTATAAAATTGAAATCAGCTGTACAATTGGTATATAGGGTTAAAGACCAGTCAGTGGAATTTCTTGATTAAATTCAATAAAGCATTGCTCTACAATTAGAAGTTTAATATTAGATCTGAAACTGGGAAGCTATTCCCTGAAGGGCAGCACTTGTAAAACAGCTGAAGGCAAGTCAAAACAGAAAATTGATACCTGGTAAACTTACATAGCACTATATCATACAACATTTTCCACCCCTCATGCCCATTGGTGATGCGCATGCATTTTTAGAATTAATACATAATGGATGGACTGATTATTGTGGAATAAAAGCTGAAAAGGCTTGAAATACTCAGCAGGTCAGGCAGCATCTCTTAAAAGGGAAATAGAGTTAGCCTTCAAAATTGATAACCTTTGGTTAACACAGATAAAACATCATTAACCAGAAACATAATTTTGTTTAGCTCTTCACAGATGCAGACTGATTTGCTATTTCTAGCATTTTCTGTTTCTGATTCCCAGCAGCAGCATTCTACATTTGTATTGTTGTAATTAGTAGACTTGTGGAAAGTTAATTCCAATCAGACTCATAAGGAATATAGTATCAGAGATAAAAGGTACTGCAGATGCTGGAGAATCCGAGATAACAAGCATGGGGCTGGATGAACACAGCAGGTCAAGCAGCATCATAGGAGCAGGAAAACTTGACGTTTCGGGCCTCGACCCTTCTTCAGAAATGGGGGAGGGGAAGAGGGTTCTGAAATAAATCGGGAGAGAGGGGATGGCGGATAGAGGATGGATAGAGGAGAGGATAGGTGGAGAGGAGGCAGACAAGTCGAAGAGGCGGGGATGGAGCCAGTAAGGGTGAGTGTAAGTAGGGGCTTCCAGCCCCATGCTTGTTACCTCATAAGGAATATATCCTTAATTACAATGGTAATGATTAATTGACTAAATTAAAGTCAATGTCAACGGTTTCCACACATTAGTGGGGATATTAGAGTGAATAAGACATTCAATTCCATGTGAAGTTCACTAGTTTTGGGTCATTGTCACATGCTTTAATTAACCAGATCATACCAAGATGTTAAAGTTATCTTTTGAGTCAATATGTTTGTGATTTAACTTAAATCACCATCACTTCTAATGTGCTCAGCAAACAAAAATGCATGTATCACTCTCTAAAGCAAATTATGATAGATATCTTCAAATTTCATTGCCAATTCCTTGATGCGCTAACATTATGAGCTTGAGTCCTTTAAAAGATATTTTAAAAGATGTGCAGTTCAGTGGTTAATTGGAAGGTATCCACAAGAATGCTGTTCAACTGGTCAAGCAGCGACTTATATGATACACAAGATGTTATCAGAACCATTGATATATATGGGGGAACAAATATGTCAAAAGACATTTGTATTTTGTGATATTTTGAGATTTTCTTCAATTGTTTTGTAAATTAAATAAATTCTACTTATATTTTATTGTAGACTACAAATTTGTGGAACCATTTATTCTTTTCCTAACAGTCTCAATTCTAATTGCAAATATTTTAAAAGATATGGGCAATGACATGAATTATGTTCAGAGTGTAACATTTGTGCAAAACTACGCTTTGCAAACAAGAGAATATTATTTTGCACAAAATACACTACAAATTGAACTCAATCTAAGGGAGAAGGTAATCACTTATGTTGTTTGTTTAAATAGATATTTTGAGTAACTTGTTCCAAACATCTATTAAATGTTGAAACTCACTCAGAGATAGTAGGAACTGCTGATGCTGGAGACAACAAGGTGTGGAACTGGATGAATACAGCAGGCCAGGCAGCATGACAAGAGCGGGAAAGCTGACATTTTGGGTCTGGACCCTTCTCAGAAAAAAATTTGTGTCAAAATCCTGGTGCCAAATTTAAAGGAAGCCCAGACTGGCATTCATTCCTTCAAGCCAGCAGCATTGCTCGAGCTGTCACAGTAGACTCCTGTATCTAATCATTCTGGTTTTCCACTCTCTGCTGGACAGCTAGCTCCCCTTTCCCAATTGGCCTGCCTCCCTTCCCCTTCCTCCCTATTCCCATTTAGTCAGCTTCCTTGAACGTTGCATGTTAAACATCTGCTTCCTCCCTTTGTCATCCTCATAGATATTTTCTTGTCAACCTGTTCAGAGATGTTATCACATACCTCTGGAACAGGCAGGGCTTGAATCTAGGTCTTTTGCCCAGAGGTAGGGACACTATTACTGTGCCACAAGAACCCTTAACAGTTTTGTGCACCATACAATTTAAACTACTAATATTTAATCTGAATCTTTGCATATGCATGAAATACTTGTCAATGAGGACAAACTCATTCCAAAGGCCATCAGTTAACTTAAGTTGCCTACTACATGCTTCTTCTGTACAGCTGGGTTTTAGAAGGCATATTTTCCTCACTCTCAGGGAATTGATTTTGGAAGGAACTTAACTGTGATAAGCTAACTTTTTTATTGAGAATGCAGGACATGTTTGCAAAAGGAATTCCTCGGGCCAGCAGTCAAGATATCCAATGCACTTATAATGTCTAAGAACCTAATTACAAACTTTCATCCCACCACCGAGAACCTGATTCTTGCCCTTGTGCACAATTAGGATCCACCCCACTACCTCCCAACTGATGTTGCTTTTTCTGCTCCTGACAGTTGCACAAGATTCCACCCATTTTTATCTGAAAAGGAATTATGACATTCTTTGAAATCTTTTTTGGGGTAAGTTCTAATATTTCACTGCATTTAGTTGTGAAAAGTTACTGCATTAAATATTAATTTTTATACTTCATTAGTTGGATTCACATTTTGGACTTCCTTTTTAAAAGAACGGCATTTCACTGAAACAAATGGACACTGAATGTATTCAAATAGACTGTAATTTGCATTACTATAGCTACATTTCATTCCATAGAGTCACAGGCTCTAGGAAGTTCACCAGAAACAATACACTCCTGCAGGCGTGTTAACAGTTTGTGTCAAAATGGAGACACAAAGTATACAAGAGGACAATCAGCTAATACGATGTGCAGATGTGAACTAAAGCTGTCGTTTGAAATATAGCGTGGATTTGTAAATCTTTAATGGAAGTTAGAGAGGAGTCATGTAACCAAATAAGCTTTGTGCGTGAATTTGGACTTGGTCTGAAATAGAATGTAATGGCAGAAGTGACAAAAAGCTGCTCTATCTCCCTCCCCCCTTCAATATAACAACTAACCTTGGAGTTTGCTGCAACTTGATCTCTGTCTATATCTCTGCCAGCAAACAGAGAATTCCTCAGGAAAAATTTCTGAATTTCTATAGCAGCATCTCCTGAAGAACAAAGAATACCCACCTATATTTTGAAACATCAACTCAGTGGCTTATGAATGTCAGAGGGACCAGGATACCAGCTGTAAGCTATGACTGACGCTTTTATTTCATATTTGGTCAAATTTGCCTACTTTACACTTCACCTGTACTGCTCCTTTGCCATGACTCCTTCATCTGTAATTGAGAAGCATGGATTCTGAGAGTTGCATTGCATTTTGGAAATATATTAACCTTTTAATGATTTTACCTTGGGTCATTTCCAGTACAATAACTTGACTCAGTATTTGTTAAAAACCCAAAGAAACCTGTCTGACTAATCCTTACAACTGGCACATAACAGTTAATTACAAACACTAGTTCAGCAATTCAAACTTGCAGTTTTTAAAAACACCTTTACACTCAAGCAAGTGATACAAACAAGAAAGTCATTCAATTCCTCCTTACCTGGTTATTGCCATTTTAGTAATGAATTAATAACAAGATCACTAAAGAGGACCGTATGGCTGCATATGACTGTTATATCATTGCCACATGATTTGTTTCATAAATTATTTTTAAATTAAATTGAATTTCAAAACTTATACTACTTTTGCAAGTGAAGTAGGTTCAGATACAGGCACAGGTAGACAAACAGGAGGCTGGAAGAACACAGCGAGCCAGGCAGCATTTGGAGGAAAGGAGCAGTCAAACTTTAAGATATTACCCTTCTTCAGTCCTGGCTTGCTGTGTTCTTCCAGCTTCCTGTTTGTCTGCCTTGGGTTCCAGCATCTGCAGTATTTTTTGTCTCAGAAAGAGGCACAAGCTGATTAGCCTCCACAAGCTGATTAGCCTCTACAGTTACCAAACAGGGCTGTCTATTTGTTTACCTGGACTCACAGCTGTTTACTGAAGTAAACCTCAAGGCCAGGATGGACATTATTAAAGATTTGAAGATTTAAAACATGAGCTTTGTTTGTTATGAGAACCAAGATAAACTACAGTAAGAAGTTAGATAAGATCCCGCAAAAAATAAAGGAATTTTCCCGCATACTCTTAGAAAATTGATAAATATTCAGCAGAGCGGTACACACATAAGTTTGCAATAGTACCACAATATGGCTGTAGCTAGAATGGTAACACAGCCAATCCTTAACTCATATTTGCCTCTATTTGAATTGTATTGAAAATTAACTAAGTGTTGTAGAAAATCTTAACTACAACATCATTCAAGGATTGATGGTTGTGTGGAATACATTATCGAAGGAGGCTGTTGAATCTGATTGCATCAGCAAATCCAAACTAAGTATTCTTAAATGACTGAAAGAAATTTGATGGACAGGTTTTAGAGCTATCAGGGGATGTGATATTTCCAAGGTATTGGATCTACTCTTCAGAATGTCAGTTATGACGCCAGCCATTGAATACCTTCCCCCTTGAGATATGCAGGGAAGTTGTTTCTCCTGTCTGCGACCAATCATGACAATACCAGGATATAACTGTAAGTGTTTGTCATAGCAATCTCCTTGATCCAATCATGTTCAGTTTCTTCATCAATGTCCTATCCTCAAGCGTTAGGTGAGGAGTGGGACTGTTTACTAGCTATTCCATAATGTTGAGTTCCACTCATAACTGTTACAATAATGAAGCTGTGCATATTAATCTACGTTATGCAGGCCTGGGCTGCAACTTATATTCATGATACTAAATGAATACTTCATGTCAGTATTTACTGTCAAGAAAGATATAGAAGCTAGGGAATTTCGACAAATAAATAGTAATGTCTTGAAATAAGTTCATATTACACAAGGGAAGGTGTTGGAGGTTTAAAAATCATAAAGGTAGATAAATTTTGGAAACTAATCAGTGGATCCCAGGACATTGCAGGAAGCTAGGAAAGCATTTGCAATTAGCATTTGGCCCAAATGGGACTAGATTTATCTAGGATATCTGGTCAGCATGGATGAGTTGGACGGAAGGGTCTGTGTCCATGCTGCACATCTCTACAACTCTATGACTCAACGACCTTGCATTTATCTAGATTAAACTCCATCTGCCACTCCTTGGCCCATTGGCCCAGCTGCGCCGAGATATTGCATTTTTATAAGACAAACTAGGGCAGGATTTACACAGATAATGGAAGGGCCCTGGGAAGTGTTGTCAAACTGAGAGACCTAGGGGTTCAGGTACATAGTTCCTCGAAAGTGGCATCACAGGTAGACAAGGTGGTGACAAAGGCATTTGGCATGCTTGCCTTCATTGGCCACAGCATTGACTATAGGAGTTGGGAGATCATGTTGTGGCTGTACAGGACATTTGGTGAAGCCACGTTTGGACTATTGTGTAGTGTTCTGGTCGCCCTTCTATAGGAAGGATGTTATTAAATTGGAAAGGATACAGAAAAGATTCACAAGGAGAGGCTGAATAGGTTGGGACTTTTTTTGCTGGAGCATAGAAGGTTGATGGGGTAACCTTAATAGCCATGATAGGCGTGGCTAAGGTGAATAGCAAAGATCTTTTTCCTAGGGTAGGGGAGTTCAAAACTAGATTTAAGGTGAGAGGAGAATGATTTAAAAGGGACTTGAGGATGTCTTTTTCACACAGAGGATGGTGTATACATGGAATGGTGGAAGTGGTAGATGCAGGTACAGTTGAAACATTTAAAATACATTTGGACAGGTACATGAATAGGAAAGATTTCAGGGGATAGGGGCCACACACAGGCAAATGGGACTTGTTTAGTTTGGAAAACTGATTGGCATGAAGGAGTTGGATCAAAGGTCTGTTTTCACACTGTATGACTCTGTGACTCTATCATAAGTCACGTCACCCGGTTATAGTCCAACAGGTTAATTTGAAATCACAAGCTTTTCAAGCGCTGCTCCTTCATAATGACTCCTTCTATGACTCTATGACATCCAAGCATCAACACAAATATCTCCCTTGACCTTCCATGGAACCACCGTGGCCTGATTTTCTTTGGTATCATAGTTAGTTGAACAAAATCATATTGAGAGCAATTATTTTTATTGTCTCTTTACAGTCCATATCTGGATCAAAGCTGTAATAAGGTTTGAAGCAAAGTGATTCTAGGGGAACCTGAACCGTGAGATCAGGTTATAGCTGAATAGATGCTGTTTAAGAGCAGACTCCTTCAATTCCTTGCCTGATGATTGGAAGAACCTAGATAGGGCTGTAACTAGCTGTAAGAGATTTGTGGTTGAGACATACCTGGAGCAACTTGCATACGCGCACAGCCAGTGCTGGTATGCATGTCTGAAGCACTAGAGAATGATGTTGTCAGGCCATAGTTTTTGCTGTGTAGTGTTCACCCATTAGATTCTTAATATCCACTGTGAAGTCTTTGCGATTATCGTGATTTCAATTATCGATCGCAAAGATCTTTTTGTAGAAGTATTTGCTGGGTATTTTGAAAAATTATTACCAGACATTACCACACAGTAAGTTTCATTTTTCTTTCAACATAGACTAGACAGTTTCTCTTATCGAACCCTAACCTCATAATCTCTAAGGGGTAGCTCACATTATAAGTTAACATTTAAGAATATTTCTTGGACAAAGTTTAGTTTGCATAAGTGCAATTTTTTTAGTAAAGTGCAAGCAACACAAGAAAAATTCAAGATGATTCACTATGGTTAGTAAGTTTGCAGATGGCACCAAAATTGGAGGTGTAGTGGACAGAGAAGAAGGTTACCTCAAAGTAACCTTGATCGGGATCTTGATCAGATGGACCAATGGCCAAGGAGAGGCAGATAGAGTTTAATTTCAATTAATGCATGGTGCTGCATTTTGGAAAGGCAAATCAGGGCAGGACTAATACACTTAATGGTAAGGTCCTGGGGACTGTTGCTGAACAAAGAGACCTTGGAGTGTAGGTTCATAGTTCCTTGAAAGTAGAGCTGCAGGTAGATAGGATAGTGAAGAAGGCATTTGGTACGCTTACCTTTATTGGCCAGTGCTTTGAGTATAGGATTGGGAGGTTATGTTGTGGTTATACAGGACATTGGGTTAGGCCACTTCTGGAATACTGCTTGCAATTTTGGTCTCCCTGCTGTAGGAAGGATTTTGTGAAACTTGAAATGGTTTAGAAAAGATTTACAAGGATGTTACCAGGGTTAGAGAGTTTTAGCTATAGGGAGAGGCTGAGTAAGCTGGGACTACAGATCTTTGCCAAAACTTTGGGACTCTTCTCCCTAGAGCATCGGAGGCTTATGTGACCTTACAATGGTTTACAAAGTCATGAGGGGAATGGATAGGTAAATAGAAAAGGTATTTTCCCCGGGGTGTGGGTGCAGAGTTCAAAACTAGAGGGAGTAGGTTTAAGATGAGAGGGAAAAGATTAGGGATCTAAGGGGCAACTTTTTCATGCAGAGGGTGGCACATGTATTGAATGAGCTTCCAGAGGAAGTGGTGGAGGCTGCTACAATAATAACATTTAAAAGGCATCTGGATGGGTGCATGAATAGGAGGGGTTTAGAGGGATATGGGTCAAATGGGACTGGATTTATTTAGGATATCTGGTCAGCACAGATGAGTTGGATTGAAGGGTCTGTTTCCGTGCTGCACATCTGTATGACTCTAAATGTGAGGCATCAAACTTGAAAATTTAGTGCTGTGCAGAAGGTCATGGCAAACAATCATAGAAACATAGAAACAGAGAAAATAGGAACAGGAGTAGGCATTTCAGCCCTTCAAAGCTGCTCTGCAATTCAATATGATCACAGATGATCATTCAACTCAACACACTGTTCCCACTTTCACCAATGCCCTTTCATCCCATTAGACCCTACGAACTATATCTAGCTCCTTCTTGAAAACAGTCAATGTTTTGGCCTCAATCAGTTTCTAAAGCAGAGAATTCCACAGGCTCAGCAATTTCTGGGTGAAGAAGTTTTCCTCACCCCAGTCCTAAATGGCCTACCCTGTATCCTTGGACTGTGACCATCACAAAGATGGGAAGGAGAAGTATATGATTAGAATTGATGTAAAGAGATTACATTTATCCAATGAAGGTTGGAGAGGCTCCATTAGTGCAACGTAGACCTTTCCCTCGAAAGAGGAAAGCTGACAAAGGCAAAGATTGAGAAACCTCCCACAATCCATACACCATCCAATAGCTGAAAGTGGAAGTCAGAAGGAAAATGAAAAGTCAAAACAGTGAATGCTTCCTACAATCAATCAAAGTCCCAGCCCCAACCATTAAGTGGAGTTGGCAGTCAAAGTCAGGTATGACACAGTCAGAGTATTGAGAGAGCAGAATCAAGCAAATGGAAGCAGATGGACATATCCAAAGAGAAGGGAAAAGAGCCGGGTATATTAATTGAAAATATGTGTGAAGAAAGAAGGAAAAGGTCATTCTTTTCAATGCTTACGGTCAAATGATAATACATTTTTAAAGCACATACTGGTGTTAAGGAAAACCTGCTTTTTACAATTAAGTTACTGGTTAATATGGCTATGATTACAGTTAAAATAAGTATATAACCAAACATGTTAATGTTCGTGAATGTTGGTATAGGTTTACTTATATTGTTTTCTGGGAGATTTTTTAGATGTGTTATTTGATGTTTAATGTAAAATCTATCTCTAAAAGTGTAAGTATTTATTGATTGCTCTCCCTGCTTTATGGTGACAAGAAGCCCCAGTTTTACATAGAAGATCCTTGTGGCCTGATTATTTACTCCAAAATGTTCATGTGTCAGGGCATGACACGAGCTTTTTAAGAGTAAACAGTCGGGCCATAAGGTGAAGTATCTGCGTCTCACTACCCTTTCCCTCTTCACCCCTTTACTTGTCTCCTTTATACTGCCTCTCATATTATAGTTTGATATGTCAAACTTAATGACAAAAAAAATCTCATCAATGGTGCAGTCTGCCAATCTGCACTATGTTGGACCTGCACGTGCAGAAAATATACTTCTCACTAGCATCATTGCTGTGAGGCAACTGGCTGGGCATTGACAGAAGATTGACTTTCACCTCCTGGTAATCATAGAGCTGGAACTACATTTAAAACGCCATATAAAAACCAAAATAACCGTGGATGCTGTAAATTAGAAACCTTTCTGAGGAAGGGTCACTGGACCCAAAACGTTAACACTGATTTCTCTTCACAGATGCTCCCATCTTCTGAAGATGGTAAGGATTTAGCTTTTATAAAAATCCATCCATGATCACTACTGTGCTGTGAGACACTGTCTAGAAAGTCATTCTCATCATTGTAAGTGTGCGGCAACACCGATCTGCATTCCACAGAGACCCCTTGCAGGCCACTTCCACATGGAATGAAAGTAACTAAGTAACTAACTAAAGTAACTAAGAACCATATTCAATATCCGTTATCTTGGCAGGAACAGTGTAAGACTATTGATAAGCTACTGACATGTTTCATTATCTTTTAGTGATGTTAAAATGACCCAATATTTGGTTTGGAATTACACCATAGCTGATAACACCGGAAAGTGGCATTGTCTGGTACTTAGGTGCATTTCTACACCAGAAACCGTAAAGAAAGTATGTGAAAATCTGATGCACCTGCTTTGCTGTGTCTCTGTCAGAAATGTGGCTGCTGATGACAGGTAAAATTCCTCTTTCCATGTACATGTACAATGTACATGTATTCTTGTACTTACTCACAACCATTTCTTTTGCAATAGGTGAAGATGACTTTATAGTAATGAGACATAAATATCCTTTATTAGAAGAATTGGATTCAGCAGATGGAGATTTTTCTAATCGTATAGTTAATGATGACGACAAGCTAATTTATGCAGGTGCCCCCATTACAATCTTAGAAAAGGCATTATTGACATAACACTTGAGCTCAGACTTGGACTTTATGAACGTATGAACAAGACACAAGAGTAAGCCAATCAGCCCTTTGAATTTGCTCTACCAATCAATAAGATCATTGTCTGATTTTAACCCCAATGCTATAGTAATCTTTCCTCCCCATGCTAATCAAGAATCTAGTTACCTCTGCCTTAAAAATATTCAAAGATCCAGCATCCACTGATTTTAAAGGAATGAAACTCCAAAGACTTACAACCCTCTGAGAGGAAAAAAGGTTTCCTCATCTCTGTCTTAAGTAGGTCACTGCTTATTTTAAAACTATGACCCCTAGTTCTAGATTGCCCCACAAGTGGAAACATCCTTTTTGAAATAACTCCACAGAGGCTTGTATCCTGTCACCAAGTCACCCTTTATTTACACGTGGAACGTCCTTAACTCTGGTACAGCCTCGTCAGAGTCAGCTCTCAGAATATCAGAATGTCTGACACTCCTGTTTTTATCTGTCAGCCAGGACTCCTGGCTTGGACCAGGCTAACACCTCCAATCAGGGAACCCATATTCTATGAAGTCCACCTGGCTGACCACGTTACAATCACTACATATTGTACGCATACACGTCCCCTCAGGAACTTAAATGTTTTGATTATATGATTCAGTTAACTCACCTCTGACTGTTCTAAATTCTGGAGGATACATGTCTACCCTGTCTAAACTTTCCAAATAAGTCTTTCTGAGGAATGTCTGGGAGATTTACTATGATTTCCTGAATTACATTATCCTTCCCCAAATTCTTTTACCTCCTGCACTTCACCAGACTAAAATCTCCATTCAAGTTTCACAGGTCTTATGATCATTGTGAATGTGGACAAAAACATACAAATAAGGAATATAAGTATGTTACTTGCTCCCATGAGCCTGCTTCAACATTCAACAACATGATGAGTGATCTGATTATTCCAATTTGTACCTTTTGCACGCGATAACTTTGCACCCTCCTTGCATATCAAGAATCTGGTTACTTTATCCTCAGAACTATTCAAAGAATCTATTTCTACTACATTCTAAAGATTTATGATCCTTCGTGATAGAAAAAAAATCCTACTTATCACTGTTCTAAATGGGACATCCCTTATTTTAAAGAGTGATGCCTAGTTCTAGATTGTTTCACAAAGAAGCATCCTTTCCACACCCACCCTATTAAGACCCCTCTGGTTATTATACGTTTTAAATCAATTGCCTCTTACTCTTCTAAACACTAGAGGATACAAACCCTGTCTAAGGACTCCTGTGGTCACACAGGAATTCACACAGAGCAAAAAGAGGCCATTCAGTCCATAGAGTCTACACCAACCCTGTGAAGATCATTCCACCCAGACTGAGGACCTTGCCCTATTCCCATAACCTCACATTTACCATGGCTAATCCACCTAACCTGCACAACTTTGGACTGTGGGAGGAAACTGGAGCACCTGAAGGAAACCCATACAAACATGGGGAGAATGTGCAAACTCCACACAGACAGTCACCCAAGGCAAGAATTGAATCTGGTTCCCTGACACTGTGAGGCAGCAGTGCTAATCACTGAGCCACTGTGCCATCCTAAGTGTCCCTACCTCTGAGTCAGGAGGCCTGGGTTCAAGTCTCACCTACACCAGAGATGTTTAATAACATCTTTGAACAGGTTAATTAGAAAATAGCCACAAGCCTGTCTATCCAACCTTTCCACATGGGCAAACTGCTCATTCCAGGTATTCTAACAGATATTCGTTAAACTGCTTCCAATGCATTTGCATCCTTCCTTAAATAAGGAGAACTATACTCTACACAATATTCCAGCTGTGGTTTCACTAGTTCCCTATGTAAGCATAAGCTTCCCACTTTAATGTTATTCAATTTCCCTTTCAATAAACAGTAACATGTTATTAGTTTTCTTCGTTAACTTGCTATACCTGCATTCTAGCCTTTCGTGACTTTTACCTGGGGCATCCAGATCCCTCTGCATCTCAGAGCTCTGCAATCCTTTAAGAAAATGCATTTTGTTTTTATGATCCATGCCAAAATGAACATTTTATCATTTTACCACATTATACTCCATTTTCCAGATACTACCCACACACTTAAGCTACACATCCCTATGTAACTTCCTTACATCTTTGGCCCTTTCATCCAAATCATTGAGAGAAATTGTAAAATGTTATAATCCTAACATTGATCTCTATGACCCCACTCTTACCATCCAGAAAACACCCATTTCTGTCTTTTTTTTTGTTTCCTACTAGGGGCGTCAGGCAGTGAGTCAGGCTCTTATTTGAACCAGAATATGACCTAGTGGTACTCAGCATTTGTACATATGTCAACAGAATTGATCAGAGGACACTCCGAACAAAGCCACCAAACTTCATCTCTATGAATGAAGGCAAACAAATTCAGGGAAAGGCTTACTTCGTAGCTGTTCTGTGAGGCATTCTACCTGATTATTTCAACCAGTACCACCTTCTTCTAGTAGGAGCTGTTTATATACCAAGCAAGGAGAGGATAGAAAATGTCTAACTTCTTCACAGTTGATGAATGATCACTCACAACCTGTGCAATTTCAGGAGCTCTGTACACAGATCAGCACCTGAGTATAAATGTGCATCAATTGATGTATTTAGGTGGTGTAATGGAGGCTTTGTGTTGACAGCTGTTTTCCTTTTGAAGCATTTGAAGGAAAATTGCTGAGGATGTTTCCATGTTCCAAACAAAGTTGTTGTGCAGATAGCAAATGCTGTCACTTCTAAGCTTAGAATTTTTGAACATAGGATGAGATTTCTTCTTGATTCCAAAATTGCAAAATCGAGGAGTCATTGTCAAAGTGGTGTGGACTGGACTGCCATTGTAGATGATACCTATGCACTAGGTAAGAAGACAGCAACAAGAAGCTTTTATCTGCTTTGGAAAATAGACGGTTGATGCCAAAATCCTTGTTCTCTTTCATTCAAGTTTCATGGCTTGCTTGTATGTGGTCTTTGCTATCCTGCCTTGAAGGCTAGGGTTTGATGAGTTGATTTTTGGAAGACAGTGATTTTGCCCAAGTAGGATTATTTCTGAAATGTGCATGCCACTCAAGTATCACTACCCAAACTTGTAACTGTGATTGTGCATATGAAGCTGTGGAGAAGTAATTAGCTGTTGCATGGTGTGTGAAAGTTGAACTTTGCATTTGTCCATTACAGGAATTATACATTCCAAGGAATGTTAACTCTGATTTCTCTCCACAGATGCTGCCAGATCTCCTGAGCTTTACCAGCAATTTCTGTTTTTGTTTCTGATTATACTTCAGCAGATGCATTTAGCTGAAAGGAAATCCGATCAGCTTGCAGAAACTCACTACAAAATGTTTGCCAGTATGTCAGTGTTGACATAACCAGGGACAACTTGTCAGATCTTGATTTTGTATTTTTGCTCCCTAACTATGTCGAAGTTGATTAAATATTTTAGGACAGGATTGTATGAACAAATTGGCACAAATAAAATATGGAACCCAAAGAAATAGTGAGAAATGAGACAGGTTTGAGGCTGGTACAGTAGATAAGGGAAGTTAAAAGAGTCAAGGCAGGCAAGAGCACAGCAGAGAACAAAGTAAGACTCATAAATTAAACTGCATTTATTTCAATGCAAGAGGCCTGACAGGTAAGGCAGATGAATTTAGGGCCTGGTTGGGAATATGGGACTGGGATATCATAGGTATTTCAGAATCGTGGCCCAGGGAGGGGCAAGATTGGCAGTTTAATGTTCTGGAGTATAGAAATTATAGGAAGGATAGAAAGTGGGGGCAAAGCAGGAGGGGGAGTGGACTTCTTGGTTATGGATAACTTTAGGTTGTACTTAGGCAAGACATGCTTGGGGAACGTCCAGTGAAGTTACATGGGTGGAACTGAGAAAGAGATGATCAACTTATTGGGATTGTACTATAGGCCCCCCGATAATCAGTTTGAAATTGAGAAGCAAATATGTAAGGAGATCTCAGATATATAAGAAGAATAGGGTTGTAATGGTAGGGAATTTTAACTTTCCAAACATAGACTAGCACTGCCATAGTGTTAAGAGCTTGGTTGGAGAGAAATTTGTTAAGCGTGTATAAGAAAACATTCTTATTCAGTACGTGGATGTACCAGCTAGGGGAGCAAAACTGACCTTCTCTTAGGAAATAAGATAGGGCAAGTGACTGAGGTGCCATTGGGGAAGCACTTTAGAGCAAGTGATCATAATTCTATTAGTTTTAAAATAATTATGGAAAAGGATAAACCTGATCTAAAAGTTGAAGTTCTAAATTGGAGTAAGGCAAATTTTAACAGTATTAGGCAGGAACTTTCGCAAGTTGATTAGGGGAGACAGGTTCACATATAAAGATATAGTTGGAAAATGGGAGACCTTCAAAAATGACATAATACGAATTCAGAGACAGTGTGTTCCTATTAGTGCAAAAGGCAAGGCTGGTAGGTATAGGGAATTCTGCATGTCTAGAAAACTTCAGGCTCCGTCAAGAAGAAGGAGGCATATGTTAGGTAGACAGTTGGGATATAGTATAAGGGCAGTAAGAGTGTACTTAAGAGGGATTTCACAAAGGCAAAAAGGAGACATGAGAGAGCTTTGGCAAATAATGCTAATGAGAATCGAAAGAAATCTTATAAATGCATTGAGGGCAAAAGACTGGGGAGATAATAGGGCCACTTAAAGATCAACAAGGCCATACACGTGTGGAACGACAGGAGATGGATAGGATACTAAATGAATATTTCACATCAGTATTTATTGCTGAGAAGGAAATGGAAGCTAGGGAACTTGTGGAAATAAATAGTGATGTCTTGAAAAGTGTCCATAGGAGATGCTGGAGGTCTTAAAATGCTACATACAGATAAACCCCAAGTCCTGATCAGGTGTATCCCAGAACTTTGATGGAAGCTAGGCGCTTGATGAAATATTTATATCATCGATAGCCACAGGTGAGGTGCCAGAAGACCGGAGGGTGGCTAATGTGGTTTATTTAAGAAAGGTGGTAAGGAGACACCAGGGAACTATAGTTCGGTGAGCCTAATGCCAGTGGTAAGTTGTTAGAGGGGATTCTGAGAGACAGGATTTATATGTATTTGGAAAGGTAAGGACTGATTACGGATAGTCAACATGGCTTTGTCTGTGAAAAATTGTGTCTCACTACCTTGATTGAGTTTGTTGAAGAGGTGAACAAGAGGATTTACGAAGGCAAAGCAGTAGACCTTGTCCACATGGACTTTAGCAAGGTATTTGACAAAGTTCCACATGGTAGACTGCTTAGCAAGGTTAGATCACATGGGATTCGGGGAGCTAGCGAATTGGATACAAATTGACTTGAAGGTAGGAGAGATTGGTGGTAGAAGGTTTTTTTTAAACTGGAGACCTGTGACTAGCAGTGTGCGATAGGATCGGTGCTGTATCCATTGCATTTTGTCATTTATATAAATGACTTGGATGTGAATATGAAAGGTATGGTTGGTAAAGTTGCAGATGACACTAAAATTGGTGGTGAAGTGGACAGTAAAGAAGGTTATCTCAGTGTATGACAGGACCTTGATTAGATGGTCCAAAGGGCCAAGGAGTGGCAGGAGTTTAATTTAGATAAATGTGAGGTGTTGCACTTTGGTGAGGAAAACCAGGACAGGACTTACACAGTTAAAGGTAGGACCATAGGAAGTGTTGCTGAACAATGAGGCCTAGGGGTCCAGATGCATATTTCCTTGAAAGTGGAGTTGCAGGTAGACAGGATGGTGAGGAAGGCGTTGACGCGCTTGTTTTCATTCATCAGCACATTGAGTATAGGAGTTGGGAATTCATGATATGGATGAACAGAACATTGGTAAGGCCACTTTTAGAATACAATGTTTAGGATATCTAATCGGTGAGTATGAGTTGGACTGGAAGGTCTGTTTCGGTGCTGTATAACACTATGACTCTATGATGAAAAAGTCAATCCGTTTGGACATATTCCAAATGTCAACCGAGATAACAAGCATGGGGCTGGATGAACACAGCAGGTCAAGCAGCATCATAGGAGCAGGAAAACTTGACGTTTCGGGCCTAAACCCTTCATCCCCGCCTCTTCGACTTGTCTGCCTCCTCTCCACCTATCCTCTCCTCTATCCACCTCCCCCTCTCTCCCTATTTATTTCAGAACCCTCTTCCCCTCCCCCATTTCTGATGAAGGGTTTAGGCCCGAAACGTCAAGTTTTCCTGCTCCTATGATGCTGCTTGACCTGCTGTGTTCATCCAGCCCCATGCTTGTTATCTCGGATTCTCCAGCATCTGCAGTACCTTTTATCTCTGATTCCAAATGTTAACCTTTGCCTTTCGTCCCGCCCACACCTTTAGGCTCCTGTCATTGTGCTAAAGGAAGTCAATCAACATGGAATCTGATTTTGACTTTTGAAAATCTGATGGTCCGACGGAAGATAGGAATAAAATCGTTCAATAAAGACCGTTAAAAGTATGTATTCGTTTTACTCAATGCGATAGAAAATACCTACAGAAGACTGTGAAATCATTAAGTACCCTAATAAATGAGAAGTCTAGCACCCACCACTGCCAAAAAATCGCGTGAAAAGCTTTAATATATTTTTATTTGTTAACTTAAGCCCATTTTAAAACGTCTTGAATTTACGACGTTTTTTTTAAAAATTCCCACTCAGAAACTAAATCGGGTGTTCCTAAAGTTACCCTCTAAGACCATTTGTTTGGCGTTTCGAAATAGCGCAATGACTTTCTGCTGCCTTTCCTGAACGGTGGTTGTTGCCGTCACGGTGTAAAGGGCTGGCAGCTGGGGGAAGTTTCCCGTGACGGACGCTTCGCTTCGGATTCGGTTCCGCCCACCTTGGTTTTTACGTTCATGTTTCGGAGAAATTTCGTTTCAATTCCCACTGTCAGTCGGTGCTTCGGGAAGAGGGCAATTCAGTCGTCATGATTAAAGCCATCCTGATATTTAACAACCACGGCAAGCCGCGACTCTCCAAGTTTTATGAGCGCTATGTGAGTATGAGGGAGAGAGGGCCGGGATCGAAGCGCCCGTTAAACTGTCAACTTCCGCGTGCGGTCTGTCGGGAGAGTGAACCCCCAAACCGGGCACGCGCTCCAGGCCACATTCCAAAGTAGGGCTCGCGCTAGGAGCAACCTGGCGTCATCACAGAGACGGAGTCTTTTGCTCTCAAAGTGAGCTTCTACATTGGGCACTCACAGCGGCGTAGTAGAACCGCTCCACTTCGCCCACCGTATCTTGAACTCGAGAATTTGCCCGTCGGCACCTGTGAAGTCGGTGTACAGATTGCACCAGGCTTTATTTCAATGAGCTGTATGGAAATATTCCAAAGCAGAGATAGGAGGTGGTGTTTCTTTCGAAACGCTGTTCTTCAGGTTGTCCTCCCCGATCTATGTGGTTGCCAAATTGCAGCATACAGCCATCGGCTGCACGAAGCGTTGTTTTAACACACGAGCTCAGGCAAAACAAACATGTAAAGCTCAGCGAAGAAGAATAATACTAAATTAAAGCAACATTTGTTATTTACGCATTCGGACGAAGTACCTTTGAGTTTATCGAAGGCGTTAAGTTTTCGAACTACATATCGGAAAGGTAGTATCCGTTAAAATCCAGTAGCGGCTACCCTGTGAGATCATCCTGTGATAATTGCTTTCTAATTAGAAGAGGGGCATCTGAGGGAAAGGGCTGTGATCTAATGTATACCAGTAGTTAAGGTTGAGATCATCAGAGGCTTGGAAGGCGATAGGCATTATGTGTCTAACTGTACAGCGTTCTAGTATTCCTATAAAAATAAAGTTTTGCCAGACCCTAATTACTACTGCAAACACAGAGTGCATTTATATAGTGCCAAAGTGCTTTACAGCCAATGAGGTATGGACTGGAACAAACAAAAAATATTGGAGAAACTCAGCAGGTCTGACTTTATCTGTAGAGAAAATCAGAGTTAACTTTCCAGTCCAGTGACCATCCTCAGAACTGGTATGATCTCTGTTGCACTGAAGAACACCTGGCAGCCACTTTGTATACAGCAAGGTCTCACAAATATTCATGCAATAATTCAGAAACTGTGTGTTTGAATCTGTTGATATTGGCCAGGATGCTAGAGATCACTCCCTTGCTGCTCTTCAAAAGAAATGTCATAGAATTTTTTTCGTATACCAGCTTAGAAAGCAGGTCACTGTGAATTTAACATCACCTCTTGACAGGTATGGCGTGTTAACTTACTTTTATCCTCCAATCTTTGGCAAAAGAGTTTAATTAGGGGCAGGAATCAGCCATTTAGCCCTTGCATCCACTTTGCCATGCTAGAACAGGGCTGATAGTCTACCTCAACATCTTTTTCACACGTTATCCATGTATCCATTGATGTCATTAGTATTGAAAACTCAGTCATTCTCTGTCTTGACTATAAACAATTAAAAAGCCCACTAGCGCAGAGAACACTAAAGATTCCTCACTTTCCTGAGTCGAGGAATTCTTCCTCGTCTCAATGCTTGCCCCTTATCTTTTAGACTCTCTGTCTCGGTTTAGACCCTGCAGCCAGAGGAGATATTTGTTCTGTATCTATCTTGTTTATCCCTTTTAAGAATCTTGCAAGATTCAATTAGATTTCCTCACACTCTTTGAAACTTTTGGAGAATACAAGCCCAGTCTCTTAGAGTCATTGAGCTGTACAGCATGGAAACAGTTTCTTCAGTCCAACTCGTCTGTGCTGATCAGATATCCTAAATGAATCTAGTCCCATTTGCCAGCATTTGGCCCTTATCCCTCTAAACCCTTCCTGTTCATATACCCATCCAAATGTTGCAATTATATTAGCCTCCAACACTTTGTCTGGCGGCTGATTCCATACACGCACTGCCCTCCATGAGAAAATTGCCCCTTGAGTCCCTTTTCAATCTTTCTCCTCTCACTTTAAACCTATGCCCTCTAGGTTTGGCCTCTGCTACCCTGAGAAAAAGACTTCGGCAATTACTGTATCTACACCCCTCATGATTTTACAAATTTCTCAATTCACCCCTCAGCCTCCAACGCGCCAGGGAAAATAGCCCCAGCTCAAACCCTCCAACCCCGGCAACATCTTTGTAAATCTTTTCTGAACCCTTTCAAGTTTCACAGCATCCTTCCTATAGTAGGGAGACCAGAACTAAATGCAATATTCCAAAAGTGGCCTAACCAATGCCCTGTACAGGCACAATGTTACATCCCAACTCTCTTACTCAATGTACTGACCAATAAAGGCAAGTACACCAAACTTGGTTAGAGACAAAAAAAGCTGCAGATGCTGCAGTCCAAGGTAGACAAACAGGAGGCTGGATGAACACAGCAAGCCAGGCAGCATCTGGAGGAAAGGAGAAATCAATGTTTTGGGTATTACCCTTCTTCAGGACTGGATGACCCTTCCAGTCCTGAAGAAAGCATACTAAACACCTTCTTAACTATCCTATCTGTCTGTGACTCTACTTTCAAGGAACTATAATCCTGCACGCCAAGGTGTCTTTGTTCAGCAACACTCCCCAGGACCTTACCATTAAGTGTATAAGTCCTGGCCTGATTTGCCTCTCCAGAATGCAATAGCAAAATTCTCTATATGCAGCAGATCTGATATAAGAACCAAAGTAGTTGAGGATTCTAACAGATCTAGTAGCTCCTGTGGGGAATGAATTGGTGATGATGTTTCGAGTTCAGTGTGACTCTTTGAAAATTTCCTGTTTACTTAAGTAGAGGCTATTCTCTTGCAATTAATGGCTAACGTACTATTTGCATTCTTAATTGATTATTGTATCTGCTCATCAGTTTTCACTGACTTATGAAGAAGGACACCTAGGTCCGTTTGGACACCAACACTTTACGAAATTTCATCATTTAAGAAATATGATGCACCTCCCTTCTTCCTTCAAAAATGGATAACCTTGTACTTATCCACATTATATTCCACCTGCCAAGTTCTTATCC
Organism: Ginglymostoma cirratum; assembly: GCA_024137785.1. Taxonomy (NCBI): domain Eukaryota; kingdom Metazoa; phylum Chordata; class Chondrichthyes; order Orectolobiformes; family Ginglymostomatidae; genus Ginglymostoma; species Ginglymostoma cirratum. The sequence goes on from JAHRHZ010000012.1 coordinate 55,398,701, forward strand.
ACTGATTTTGCCTGCCCAGATCCCTATGAAATCTCTTTACATCATTCTCAGTGTTTTGCATTGCCTGCTAACCTAAATATTTGGGCCCAGAAGCAAGTCGATTGTTTGAACAATCTTGAGTCAAACTGCTGATCCTTGCAGTATACCTGTATTCACGATCTGCCAACCTGAGAATGACCCTTTTATTCCTACTGTTTTATTTTTGTTCAGCCGTCCTCAATCCATGCTAGCATGAACCTGGATCTTTGTGACATAAAGGGATTGTGTTACCAATTTGGCCACAGCTGAGACCATGTAGATAGGATACTGAGTGATTCTGTGCAACTGTTGCTTTTGGTACTGACTGGTCTGCAGCTGCAGCATCAATGTCATTTAGGTACAAGGCTTGAAAAGCTGTATTATAGTTCAGGACTTGTACACCAGTGACATCAGATTTTTTAACTGTTCAGTTTATTTATATATTATTTATTCTTGTTAATTCTTAAGTTATATCTATTCATCAGTTCAAAATTGCTGTTTGATTTACTTGTTTCTGCCAAAAGTTAAATTGTTTGAATGTTTGCAATTGATTTAATAGTCTTCAGTGCTTAATTTTTAAATTTGTAAACACTCTGTTTTTTTGTCTACACACGTCATTCCTATTGAGCATCTAATTTTTAACTTTTCATTTCCTCAAAGCTTTGATTACATCATTTAACCCCTCACATTTTTGGATACAAAGACATAGTGATTGAGATTTGTTGTATGATTTGATTTTTGAGTATTAAGGAAATTACATTTCAAATCATCAGCTTGAAGTTGGTACTGAAAAGTGATACACAGTCACAGAACAATATGAATTTCTGGAGCACTATCTCTAACAGATCTCTGATTATAATGTGCTGTTTTCCCCCTCTGAACATGAAAAGATTCAAAATTTTTCATGTGCTTCAATATACTGCATCTATTAAAACTAACTAATTGCAATTACGAAGTTACAGAATGAGACCAACTCTGGAGGTAGTGTTGCATTGCCTACTCAAGTTCAATTTAGGTGAGTTCTGGAGACTTCTGTTGCTTTGCAGCCTATAATTTTTCACTCATTCACTCAATACACAATTGTGGATTAACAATTGTGAAATAAACATCGGCTGTTATTTCCAAATCATGCTGTACAGAGAACTTCACTGTGGAGAGGGAACTTATTTGCATTGATGCAAACTATACAATATCACTTTCTGTGACTTAGTCCTAAATGAAATACTTGAGTTTTAGTTTTAGTTTTAGCTTTAGCCTGACAAGGAAATCTTTGATATGCTTTCCTGTCTATTGTCACTCATCATAAAATGCTTATTTGGTTTCTGATCAGTGTTTTTTTTAGCTTGCAGATTTGCAACTTGAGATACAGTACTGCACTAAATAAAATGGCTTTCAAAGGTGTTACAGTTGGAGTGAAAAATATGTATTTCTCCTATGATCAGTTAGTTTTGTACTGATTCAATTGAGTAGTTGTTGAGTTCTTTCTCAGTTGAGAAAAGCAGTAATTCTAACTGTTTGTTTGAAACATCAATTATTTAAGAATTAGTTTACACTGTAATAAGGAGCTGATTTCTGTTAAGATGTCTGTACTTACATTATTTATGCAGATTGCAAACTGTTACTTTGGTTCAAAAATGCAATTGTTCATGCAGGCTGCATCAAATAAGATTTCAGAGCCACCAGGCTTTGTTCGATTTGTATACGTTTATGTTCTGACCATTATGCTAGGAGTGGTATTTAAAAAAAAACAATGCTAAGAATAATACACATTTGCATTTTGAGCAATGCTAGTAAGTTTAGAGATCTTCATTAATACTTAAGTGCCATACCTATAACAGTACTTCTGTGCACGCCTGAGTGGATGTTGCATTTTCTGAAGCGTCTCCCAATGGATAAGACTTTAAAATTCAGGACCTGTTCAGTGGATGTTAAACATCTTTAAGTAATTGCTTGTAAGATTTTTTTGTGTATTAATGGGTTCTGGGTTTTGTTAGTAAGGCCAGCATTTGTTGTCCATCCCTAGTTACTCTGGAGGTGATTGTGAACTACCTTCTTAAACTACTGCGATTTGTCTGGTGTTTTCGCACCCACCGTGTTGTTAAGTATGGAGTTTCGGGGTTTTGACCCAGTGACAAAAGAACTGCAATCTATTTCTAATCAGGATGCTAAGTGACTTGCGGACAAATTTTGTAGATAATGATGTTCTCATGCATCTCCTGCACTTGTTGGTGGAGAATCTGGGTTTTGGAGGTTCTGTCAAAGAAACCTTGGCATGTTGTGCATCTTGTACCTGATACGAATTACAGCTACCTCATGGTGGTGATAAAGATGAAGACGTCACGTGTTTGTTGGAGAGTTGATCATTTGGACCACTTTGTCCTAGTTGATAAACTTTTCTTTTACTGTTAATGGGGTTTCACTCGCATCTAGAAAATTCCGTAATATTCCTGACTTCGTGCATTGTAGATAGTGGAGTGAATTGGCTTGCTTTTTGACTTGCTGTTGTTGCTGCGTTATTAATAGAGCTGGTCCAGTCAAGGTTTTGTTTAGTGATGATGTTCGTGTTATTTTGGATGTTTAGTAATGGAAATTCCATTGAATGACAAAAGGATATGGTTAGACTTTCCTCCCTGAAATGTTAATTAACTGCACCTTTTTATAGTGCAAGTGGAACTTCCCACTTTCAGCCCAAGGCTGGATGTTTTCCATGTCTTACTACATGTGGCACAGACTGTACACAGAGTTGTGAATGAAGCTAAACCTCTCAATCATCAATAAAACCCCTAATTTTGACCTTTGGTGAGGGGTGAGTTATTCCTGAAGAAACTGAAGACGGCTGGACTTGGACTTGGATACATCAGTAAGAAATTCAAGTAGCAGGATTGAGATGTTTGGTCTCAACCGAAGCAGGCACAACTATTTTCTTTTTGTGCTAGCTATGACTGTAGAGAGGATCATTCCCTGTGACTGACGTCAGTTTTACCACAGTTCTTTGTTACATCTGTCAGAAGCTACCTTGTTTCATTCTCCCTGCCTTGTTTAGGCCAGTCACTTTTGACTCTCTCTAATCCATATCTATAACCTTTGTTTGGACTAAGAGTTGTAATGTGGCTTGGTGCAGAGTGGTCCTGTTAGAATTTAAACCTAGCATTGGTGAGTGGGTGAATAAGTGCTGCTTGATAACTCTCAATACCTTTCATCATTTTGATTTAAAATGATTGGTGACACAGTAATTGGCTAGATTAGATTTTTTCCTTTTTTTTTGTGGACAAGACACGCAGAAGCAGTATTTGACGTTGTCATATTGATGTTCTGGCTGTACTTATTCAGCTTGGCTAGAGGCACACCTCATTTTGGAGCATAAGTTTTCAGCACATAGCCAAAATGTTGGCAGGGACCATGGACATTACTGTATCCAGCACAGCATTTTCTTGATATCACCTCGTGGGAATCAAATTGGCTGAAGTCTGTTGTCTCTGATGCTGGGCATCTTGGCATGTGGCTGTGATGGAACATCTACCTGACCCTCCTGACTGTAGATGGTTGCAAATGCTTCAACTTCTTTTGGACTGCCTTGAAGGATTTTCCAGTTGTTTGAGAGTATGAATGCTCATTAAAGTTTCCCATTATTTTAATTGTTCATCACCATTCACAGCTGGAAGTCTGCAGGACTTGGTGATTTGTTGATTGTGGGATTTCTTACCTGTCATAGCATGCTACTTCAGCTTTTATCCTCATGCATGTAGTGATGTTAGCAGTGTTTTTTTTAAGGCATGCCTGGTGGTACTCCAAAAAAAATTGTCCTTCTCTGGCTTTAGAATTATACGAGAGTGATGAATAATTTTTTTTTCTTTATTCATTCGTGGGATGAGGGCATCGCTGGCGAGGTGGCATTTATTGCCCATTCCTAATTGCCCAGAAGACAATTAAGAATCAGTCACAATGCTGTGGATCTGGAGTCACATGTAGGCCAGACCAGGTAAGGATAGCAGTTTCCTTCCCTAAAGGCCCTTAGTCCAGATGGGCTTTTCCAACAATCGACAATGGATTCACAGTCGTCATTAGACTCTATTTCCAGATATTTATTAAATTCAAATTCCACCAGCTGCCCATGGCGGGATTTTAACTCCGGTCCCCAGAACAATAATTGGATCTGTGGATGGACAGTCCAGCGATAATACCACTAGGCTATCACCTCCCCAGTGGCTCAGTGCCAGACCATATGACTACACATTATAGTGGAATTGTATTCTATTGTAATGTGGGGATACCTCAACACCTCAAGTATCCGGTTTTGAGCTGTTGGGTCTATTCTGAATCTAACCAATTTAGCATGTTGATTCTACACAATATAATGGATGCCATCTTCACTGTAAAGGCAGGACTATATCTTAGTGAAAACTGTGCCAAAATTGCTGATTTTTTTTTAAAGGCAGGTGTATGTTTGAAGGTGAGATCATGTAAGCTTTTTCGATGTTTGTATTCAACATTTGCCACTTAGGGAGCCCGGCAGGGCAGCTGCAGCTTTAGGGGGCTGCAGATGCGAGGTACAGAAAATCGAGCAGTGACAACACAAGGAAGTGGCTGGTTGATTGGTTTGTGATGTTAGGAAGTGGTATTTTGGGAGAAGGGATTTACTGGGAAGCCACAGAAATAAGTGAAAGTCAGGGCCAACGTCTTATAAGTAAGCAAAGGGACCTAAAGTTAGCATAAGAGAAGTAAGTTTATAGTATTCCGATATAGACATAATTTTATTTTAGAAAAATGGAGTAACTAAGGAGCGTAAGCGAAGTCATGACAGTAGAGCTCATATGTTCCTGCTGTACTATGTGGCAAATCTTAGAAGCTTCACTTGTCCCTGGTGACTGCATGTGCAGGCAGCATGTCCGGTTGCAGAGGCTGACGGACTGCATTTTGGAGCTGGACCTGCAGGTGAATTCACTGTGGAGTATCAGTGATGTTGAGTGTGTTGTGGATAATGCATTTAGTGAGGCGGTCACACCACAGGAGAAGACTGATCAGACCGGAAGAGCAAAGATGACCACCAGGCACAGCAAGGAAGATAGGTCATCTGGAGCCCCTGAGGCTACCTCCTATTCCAACAGTATCCAAAATGGTGTATCTATTAGGAGAGATGACTGAGTGAGGGAAAACCGTGGAAACCACATTCATGGTACCATGGGTTGTGTTGCACAAGAGGAGAGAAAAAGGAGTGGCACTGCTATAGTGGTAGGGAACAAACAGGTGTTTCTGCAGCCACAAAAGAACCTGCAGGATGGTGTATTGCTTCCATGGTACCAGGTTCAGGGATGTAATTCACTGGCTTCACGGCATTCTGAAGGGGAAAAACGAGCGCAAAGAAATCGTATATATTGGTAGCAATGGCATAGGTTGGAAAAGGGATGAGGTCCTGTAGGCAGATTTAGGGAGCTAGAAAGTAGATCTTATTAAAATGACTCAAAATATGTAATCTCTGGATTGCTTCTCATGCCACACGCTAGTAAGTATGGAAATAAGGTTAGTTAAGGTGACTGCATGCCTGGAGAGAGGGTGCAGGAGGGAGGGTTTTAGATTTCTGGGACATTGGGACTGTTTTTGGGGATGGTGGGAACTGTACAAGGTGGACCAGTTGCACGTGCGTTGGAATGGGACCCGCATCCTTTTGAGGGGGTTTGCTGGTTTGGTTGGGGAGGGTTTAAATTAACCTGGCAGTGGCTGGAAATCTGATAGAAGTTCAGCATGGGAGATACTTGGCCACAATTAGAAGAGACAGCAGGTGAGTTGGGAAGGCATAAAACTTGTAGAATCGTTAAAGCGCAAGGGAGTTTGGCAAGATTGAATGATATTTAATTTAATGCAATGAGTCTGATGCATAAAGAAGATGACTTGAGGGCACAAATTGAAATATAGGGAGTGTGATGTTGTTGCTGTCACTGAGGCATGGATAAGAGTAGGGTAGGATTAGCAGCTAAATATTTAGGAGGCAAGACAGGGAAGGCAGTTCAAAAAAAAAGTGTCACAATATTGATCAGGAAATCAATTATAGAAGTAAGGCTTAGGCTTATCAAATGAAACAATATTGGTAGAACTTAAACACCAAAAAGGAGCAATCACACTGCTGGGAGTTTTCTATAGGTTCCCAGAATGCCCAAAATTAAAGAGCAAGTATGTAATCAAATTTTAAATAATTGTAAAAAACTGTAATGAGGTAACGATAGTGGTGATTTTAACTTGTCAAATTTTCAGAGATGAAAATGTTTAGAGGGAATGGACTTCTTAAAATGTGTCCAGGAGAGCTTATTAAGTCAGTACATACAAGGCCCCTCGAGAGAGAGAGAGGGGTGGGCCTGGATTTAATTTTAGACAAGAGGTTGAAGTATTAGTGGGGAGCATTTTGCAGAGAGTGATCATAACTCTGTTAGATTTGAGATTGTTTTTGAAAAAGATAAGGATGGGCCTGAAATCGAAGTTTTAAGCATGGGGAAGACCAATTTTAATAAGCAGATATGATTTGGCTAGAGTGGACTGGAAGCAGATTTTTTTTTTTTTTTTGCTCTCTCTCGGATTTACCAATGAGGCTCATTTCAAGAACGAAATGTGGAAAGCATAGTATCAATACGTTCCAATAAAGTGTGGGACCAACAAATCCACAACCTCCTGGATATTGAGGGCTATGTATATGTAGGGATTGGATAAAGAGAAAAGGGAAAGCTTATGGCAAATACCTGTTGTATCACAAAATTGTAGAATCCTTAGAGTATGGAATGTGCAAGGGGGAATTTAAAGGAAGTTAGGAGAGCAAAAAGGGAGCATGAAAGATTAATAACAGGTAAAATATAGGAAAATCCTGAATTATTTTACAAGTACATTAAGGATAAAAAGATAAATAGGGAAAGAGTAGGGCCCATAAAGGACCATGGTGGGTAATTTGTGTATCAAGCCGAAGAATTTAAGTAGGGTTCTAAATAAATACTTTGTGACGGTGTTCACCAGTAAGAGGGATGATGTGGGTATAGAAATCAGGGAGAAGGACAAGTGATATAATTAAAGAAATTAACATTGAGAGAGGGGACATTCTGGTCTGGCAGGCTTAAAAGTAGATAAATTTCCAGGGCTGGATTAAATGTATCCCAGGTTAGTGAGTGTGGCAAGGGGCAGAATAGCAGTGGCACTGGCAATGATTTTCAGTTCCTGTCTACCTGCAGAAGAGGTGCCAGAGGACTGGAGAACAGCCAGTGTGGTACTGTTATTCAAGAAAGGGGGAAGGGATAAGTGCAGAAGCAACAGCCAAGTCAATCTAATGTCAATGGTGGGGAAGCTTTAGAAACAATTTTGAGGGATAGAATTAATCTGCATTTGGATATTAATCAAGAGTAGTCAGTTTGGTTTTGAGAAGGGGTGGTTATGTCTGACCAACTGGATTGAATTTTTCAAAGCAGTAACCAGATGTGTAGATGAGTGCAATGCATTTGATGTAGTCTGCTTGAACTTCAGCAAGACTTTTGACAAGGTCCTGCATGGGAGACTGATAATAAATGTAGGAGTCCATGGGTTCCAAGGAAATTTGGCTAATTGGATCCAGTAATGGCTGAATAATGGGAAGCAGAATGTGATGGTTGAGTGTTTTTGTGATAGGACGCTTTTCTCCAGTGGGGCAGTCAGTGTTAGGGCTTTTATTCTTTTTAGTGTATATAAACGGTTTACTCTTGAATCTAGGATAGGCAATCAGTAAGTTCACAGATGAAATGAAAACTGTTGAGGTGGTCAGTAGATAGGCGATAGCATTAGATTACAGGAGAATAAAATGAACTGGTCAGATGCACTGATCAGTGGCAAATGGAATTCAATCCAGGTGTGTGTGAAGTGATGCAATTGGATAGGATAAACAAGGCAGAAGAATACCATAATGAATACCTGGGAAACATGGAGGATCAGAGGGACATTAGTGTGCATATCTACTGGTCCCTTTAAGGTATCAGGACAGGTGGATAAGATGGTTGAGGTGGCATATGGGATATTACCTTTATTAGCCGTGGCACGGGGTTGAAGAGCAGGATGTTATACTAGAACTGAATAAAATGTTGTTTCAGCCACAGCTAGACTGTTGTGTTCAGCCTGGAATTCACATTATATGAGGGATCAGATTGTGTTGGAGAGGATATAGTGGAAATTTACTAGAACATTGCCTTGGCTGAAGAGCTTTAGTTATGAAGAGACATTGGATAGACTGGGATTGTTTTCTTTGGAGCAAAGAAGTCTAAGGAGGGAGGGAACATAACTTTATACATCTCAATTATGAGAGGCATAGATAGGGTAGACAGAGCTTTTGCTTTGGTGGAGGAATCAATGAGTAGGGCCATATACTTTGGGTAAGGGTAAGAGATTTGGAGGGATGAGGGGAAATACTTTTTCACCCAGAGCCTGGTGGAACTGGGACTCGCTGCCTGTAAGGGTGGTAGAGGCAGAAACGCTTGTGGCATTTTTTTTTTAGATGTGCATTTGTGATGTCTATGGTCTGAATGCTGGAAAGTGGGATGAGAGTAGTTAGTTGGTGGTTTTGAAGGGTGCAGACTCAGTGGCCTGAAGAGCATTTTTCTGTGCTGTAGGTCTCTGTGTCTCTGAGTGAGGACAGTTAATTTTCTTCCCAAAAGGGCAAGAATGAACCACAAGGTTTGATAAGACAGTAGTTTTATTGTCTTTGTTACTGAACCCAGCATTTTAATCCAGATTTATTGAATTAACTGAATTTAAATTCTTCAGCTGTGGTGCTCAGGTTTGAGCTCATGTCCAGCTGTCTGAAGTACTGATTCAGTAACATAATCATGCTACCATACCTTGCTGGTAAAGAATTGCAGTTACAGTTGTCTGTATAAAATGCGATGATTAATTGTGTGAAACACTTTTGAGCCAATCAAAGATATTTTAAGAAACTCTTGAAGGCAATAATACAAATGCAGTTGCTTGTATTTTGAAGGAAAATGTTGCTTTCAAAGCGATATTTCAGCGATGCTCTGAGTCATTCAACTTGAACTCTGTAATAAAAATGGAATGGAACATTTACTGTGCTTGGTTACAGATGGACTCACTGTAATGATAGTGGTGGAAAGAATGTTTGATTTAAAGGCATAATGCAAGGAGCCTAATGCGCAATATTGAAATATTGGCTTTTGTCTCTTCTGTAGTTTCTGCTTATGAATCTACTAAACAAACCCAGTGCCTACATTTGTGCAACAAAGTCTTTTTCTGCTTCATAGTTTTGAGTTTATTTTCCTCTCACTAAACATAATTGACAGTTGTTTTAATAAGAAAATGTTAGTATTTTAACCAAATTTATGGATTACTAAACCATACCTAGTCGTTTGCGGGTTATACAACACAGCACAAAGTAACCTTACCTTGACACTGCAATATGTAAGGCATGTTTACACACCATGTGATAAATTTCTTTGTATGGAAACTCTGCCTCAAATTTACTCTAGTGATGACAGTGAAACTCTGCATTTGCTGTCATTGTTCTCTGAAACTGACAACGTGTTACAGAGTCTGCACGTGCAGGATTAAACATGAGAATCCAATGTTTCTGCCAATGACTCCGTGCTCACCCAATGGGTGAGCACGTTGAATGTCGAGGTGCCTGCAGGCTGCAATCAAATAGAAATCACTGAACTGATGAAAATATGCCTTATCAAATTTAATTAAGCTTTACCATGTTTAAAAATAGTGAACTGTTGCCTTTCATAAAGAGACGTCTAATGGTCTCTAATAGTATAAGTTCATAATTATTACAGAGCACTGGATTACACAAAAACAAATTTTAATATATGGACTGTTAAATTTCTCCAGGATAAACTTTTCTAAACTTAACATTTTAACTTTGTATTTTACTTCCAACATTAATCTTGTGTTAATATGTTAATCATGGATATTGTCTGGTAATATTTTAATTTTAAAGTGTAATACTGTGTATATTTTATATCCTGGCTTGCTATATCTGAAAATCCTTCAATGAAATTGGCTGCTTGCTATGTTTGTTGGCATCATTGCTTCTGAATGCTTGGCAATCCCTTTATTTGGTGCCAGATTCAGACTGGCAGGGATCTGAGCAACCTTCTTTGGGTTGGTTGGGATTTCATTAATTTGCCACTGATCACAATTCTGGTCTTCAATCTTGAGCAGTTTAGGATGGATTCTGTCCACTTAAGTTTATCAGATATGTTGATCTGGAACCAAATAGTGGATTTTGATAGCAAAAGAGATCAATTGGCCTCTGATTTTTAGCTAGATGATTTTAAACTGATCTGTTGCAATCTTTCAATTGTAGTATCTCCTGTGGCTCAATGTTAAATTTTGTTTGATACCGCTGTTATGTGGCACCTTTGAACACTAAAAATGTTGTATAGATGCAAGTTGTTGTTTTACGTGTTTATCTTTTTCCTTTAAAATTCAAATCCCCACTGCCTAACCAATCCATATGCCAAAACATTCAAATGCTTAGAGAATTTTTTTATAACATTAAGGGAATGATGGCATGGATTGTCTTGAGTATGCTGCAGACAGTATTATGGTAAACATATGAATTTCCAAATATGTGCCATTGATGCTCTTCTGTTCCCACCAATTAGACCCCTGAGAGTTGCTTTCTCTTTTTTCACATTGTTCTTCCTCCCTTTGTAGGCATGGCTGAAATTAGGTATGAGACGATTGGGTAGGCATTTGGAAGTTGAATGAAGTTTTACGTATGAATCTTAGGTAGGTTGAGGAATTTGTTTCGACAGATTTAATTTGTCATTTTGTCATTTGTAGTGTTTGCATGGCTGAGCTTCAGAATGGGCAATCTCACCATATAACTTGCTGAGGGTGGCAGTGGGGCATTTGGGATCCTTAGAAGTTATGGAGCCAATGGGATAGCACAACTAATTTAAAGGTTGTGAAATAAACATTTTTCCAAAATCGAATTAGCTACATGAGAGATAAAAGGGACTGCAGCTGCTGGAGAGTCTGAGATAACAAGCGTGGGGCTGGATGAACACAGCAGGTCAAGCAGCATCATCGGAGCAGGAAAACTTGACGTTTCGGGCCTAGACCCTTCTTCAGAAATGGGGGAGGGGAAGAGGGTTCTGAAATAAATAGGGAGAGAGGGGGAGGCGGATAGAAGATGGATAGAGGAGAGGATAGGTGGAGAGGAGGCAGACAAGTCGAAGAGGCGGGGATGGAGCCAGTAAAGGTGAGTGTAGGTAGCGCAACAAACAACTGCACCTCCCAGTCGCAAACCATTTCAACTCCCCCTCCCATTCCTCAGATGACATGTCCATCCTGGGCCTCCTGCAATGGCACAGTGATGTCACCCGAAGGCTGCAGGAACAGCAAATCATATTCAGCCTGGGAACCCTGCAGCCCAATGGCATCAATGTGGATTTCACAAGCTTCAAAATCTCCCCTCCCCCAGCCGCATCCCAAAACCAGCCCAGCTCATCTCCACCACCCTAACCTGTTTTTCCTCTCACCTATCCCCTCCTCCCACCTCAAACCACACCCCCATCTCCTATCTACTGACATCATCCCGCCTCCTCGACCTGTCCGTCCTCCCTGGACTGACCTATCTCCTCCCTACCTCCCTACCTACACTCACCTTTACTGGCTCCATCCCCGCCTCTTCGACTTGTCTGCCTCCTCTCCACCTATCGTCTCCTCTATCCATCCTCTATCCGCCTCCCCCTCTCTCCCTATTTATTTCAGAACCCTCTTCCCCTCCCCCATTTCTGATGAAGGGTCTAGGCCCGAAAGGTCAAGTTTTCCTGCTCCGATGATGCTGCTTGACCTGCTGTGTTCATCCAGCCCCACGCTTGTTATCTCAAATTAGCTACATGTTGACAAAGGGAAAATATGATTGGAGTGAGAGGGTGAAAACCCAAGATGAAAAACCAAGTAAGGAAAAACTGTTGACATTTTAAAAAAATCTCTTTACTATTTACTATATGCAAAAATAACACTCAATACTTTAAGCTGTTATTTTTCTGGACCAAAAATATTAATCTCTTTTTATGATACTTGATGCAGTATCAATTAAATCGTACTTGTCTCAAATTGGTGTTTACGGTTCATAGAACAAGTTTAATGAAAATTAATGCACTAATCCAGCAAGTTGTTTAAAATTGCATCCCAACTAAGGTAATAAAAGTGCTGGCCAGTTTGCACATTAATGATTGATGTGGCACTCTAGCATGTGTCAGAAGAGGTGTTTGCCATTTTAGTCTTCAACATGTTTATTCTCGCTGCATTGGGATGAAGAAATCCAGCTACTGGAAATCTGAAACAAAAGAACACATCGTTAGAAATATAGCAGACCAGTCAGCACCTTTCAAAAGACCAGAAGAGTTAATATTTCAGCTATGGATCCAATACAGATGAGCAAAGATAATGGATATGGAAAGGCCAATTGGTTCGTCTAGCCTGCATGACACTACACACAATTTCCTGGTATTACAGCGATGTAGTTTACTGAGTCGGAAAAGATATCTTTTAAGTTTGTGCTTGTCAGGAAAATGGGGCAAAGCAGTTCTCGGTGGGTAAGACAACGCCATGCAAATGTAGTTTATTTGAGCAGCCTGGTAAATATAGATGCCCAAAGTCGTGTCATAGAGTTGTACAGGTTAGGAACAGACTCTCTTTGGTCCAACTCATCCATGCTGACCAGATATCCTAGAGGAATCTAATCGCATTTGCTAGCATTTGGCCCTTATCCCTCTAAACCATACCCATTGAGAAGCCTTTTAAATGTTGTAGTTGTACCTGCCTCCACCACTTCCTCTGGCAGCTCATTTCAGACGTGCACCACCCTCTGTGTGAAAAATTTGCCCCTTGGGTCCCTTTTAAATCTTTCCCCTCTCACCTTAAACCTATGCCCTCTAGCTCTGCACTTCCCAACCATGGGAAAAGACCTTGGCTATTCACCCTATTGATGCACTTCATAATTTTATAAACCGATATAAAGTCACCTCAGCTTCTGATGCTCCAGGGAAAATAGCCCCACCCTTTTCAGCCTTTCCCTACAGCTCAAACCCTCCAACCCTGGCAACATCCTTGTAAATCTTTTCTGCACCCTTTCAAGTTTAACAACATTTTTCATATAGCAGGGAGACCAAAATTGTGCGTAGTATTCCAAACGTGACCTAACCAATGTCCTTTACAACATAACATGTCACCTCCTATACTCAATGCACTGACCAATATCAGTGCAATCATAGAAGATAGTTCTTTCTTCACTATCCTGTCTACCTGTGACTCCACCTTCGTGGAACTATGAACCTGCACCCCAAGGTCACTTTGTTTGACAGCACCCCCCAGAACTTCACCGTTCAGTGTATAAGTCCTGCCCTGATTCACCTTTCCAAAATGTAGCACCTCATGTTTATCTAAATTAACCTCCATCTGCCACTTCTTGACTCATCTGATCAAGGTTCCGTTGTACCTTCTTCAGTGTCTGCTACACCAATTTTGATGTCATCTGCACACTTACTAGTCATTCCTTCCATATTCACATCCAAATCACTTCTAAATGACAAAAAGCAATGGACCCAGCACTGATCCTTGCGGCACACTGCTAGTTACAGGCCTCCAGTCTGAAAAACAACTCTCCTCGACCCTCCTGAGATTACAGAGCAATATTTCTGTGAAACCAAGCTGGTAATGTGTAATGTACCTGTGCTGCAAATCGCAAATAACACATTTGCAGGTGTGAATGCTGGGCATTTAAAAATGCTGAAGAGGTTTAACGGACAAGAAAAATGGTGAGCTGAGAATGTCCTTAATGAGTGGAAGAAAAGAATCAAGGCATATGATTCTATAATGGTCATGTAATTGGACTAATCAAAGATTTGAATGAATCGTTGAGATGTGAGTGTCCAAAACCCACTTGGCAGTTGGGAATTTAAATTCATCCAACTAAATAAATCTATAGTTAGGATAAAATGCTAGAATTGGTAATGGTGACCATGATATGGTCATTGTCAAAAAATCTCACATTGTTCACTTTATGTTCTTTAAGGCAGGAAATGCTTTGTCCTTACCTTATTTGTTATGTATGTGACTTGACCCCCAGTTAAAAGCATTTACTTGCCCTTTGAAATGGCTTGGGAAGCACTATGAAAAATTATAATAAAACAGAAGGACCGCCTATAATTGACCTAGATGTCTAATGAAACATTAAATGCATAAACCAGCATAGTCTATTTTGCCAAGTCCTCATTGTGCATGTCTGGGCACGTGCCAAAATTGGTTGAACTGTCTCTCAGACTAGTGAAGCAATGTCCCAGTCTCCTACATGGCCATTTCTTCTATGTTTGGTGATGCTGGCATGATGGATGCCTCAAAGATGGTAGCAGGGTGTTAAACAGTCAGGAGAAAGTGGTACTAAAATTTAATGTGAACCAACATGAAGTCTCGACATCAGGTCCAGCAAGAGCAAGGAGACTTTTAAATGATCGTCTATCTTACTCCTTCAGCTTATGAATCAGAACTCCTTTATGTTGAACACATGTTGGAAGAAGTATTGAGGGTAGTAAAAACAAATAGAATTTGTTTCGAAGACTTGCATTCCCCTCAGTAACAATGAGTTGAAAGCTCGACTACTGAATAAACTGAATCCTGAAGGATGTATCTGCCCCCATTGGGCCTCTGGCAGGTAGTAAGAACACTGCCATCTCCACTAATGTCATTTATTGTATTAGTGTCTTTGGTATTGATAACAGTAACTACTTTGTGATGAGAATCTTAAATTGCACATTATGAAATATCCTTGATTCTAACATTACCATTGAACTAGGGCAACCAGCTATGGCTCAGAAGTGCAGGAGAAGTACCAGGCAAACCTAAAAATGAGGTGCCAACTTGATGAAGCTGCAGCACAGAAATACAAACTTTTTCTGTAAGTTCTGCCTTTTCTTGTGCCTGATCTTGTATTTTTTTTTCCTATTTCTACCTATGCCGTCCCTGAACTTGTCTTTCATATGAGATCCACCTCCAGCTGTCTTGACTCTAATTACATTAAAGTGCTGACTGCTTAACTTCTTGTCTAGGTCCTAACAGTACATGTCCTCAATACTGTCCTCTCTCCTTTAAAGTTGTGACCATTACTCCTCATCTTTTTCAAAAACAAAGCCTTCGCGACTTTTTTTGAAAATCCATCTCCAAATTCTCTTCTCCCTAAAATCCATAAAAGTATTGTTGCTCTTGTCCCTGCTTCCAACCCCTCGAATGCATGCCTACCTTTCTGGAATTCCATGTTTGAATCCTCTAATCAGATTTCAACTCCTGTGTCAGTAAAGATTTGGAAATTTAAACTCTTATCAAGGTTACAGATTATGTCTTTGCTATTCTGCAGCCTTGGTAAGGGTCGCTACATAGTTTTCTTCCAATCTCTCTCTTTTGCTACCTAGTTGGATAGTGTGGGCCAGTAATTTAATACTAATGGGAAGATAAATTTCTTCACTCAAGAAGGTTTGTGAATTCTTTAAATTCTCCACCACAGAGGGTGGTGCTACACCGATGTTGAATATGTTTAAAGCTTGGAGAGGGACATTTTTTGTCTTTCAGATATTCACGTGATATAGTAAATTAAGGGAAAAGAGTTGAAATTGAAAATCAGATATGAACGTGTTGAATAGTAGCGTGGGCTCAATTGGCGACATGGTCAACTCTTGACATTTCCTGTGTTTTTGTGACTGCTTTCCATTTCTTTCTATTGAATTTAGCCAGATAAGCAGTGATAATGTCCCAAATTCTATGTTGTTGGTTCTGTTGTATGAGTGTCATCATCACAGACCGTCATGTTGTATGAGGCTTCCTGCATTATTGCTTACCACAAGGTAGGTTTGCTGCCACCATCTTGTCTCAGAGTAGGCATCTAAAGGGCGTGCTTGGTCTAATGTAGGGGAAAGCCACTCGCTAGTTAGCAAGAAGAGGCTCTGGTCTTAAACAAGACAATTTACTGCATGTTAGCTAATAAGTTAAACTGATATGATTGACATTGACATTGTTAGAGAGGGAGGATGTAGGTCTTACTGCTTCGAGATCTTAAGCAGTTCTGCCATCAAGTCCACATGACCTCATAATGGGTTGTGCATGAAGCATCCCTCAGCATTAATCTTTTTCAATTCTTATACCATGTGCAAAATGTACTTGTGTCCCTCAAGGATTTATCCTCTGTCCCCTCCAATTTCCTTGTCTCCATGCTATCTCTTAGAAATACCTTCTGAAAATGCAGTTTTAATTTCCAATCACATGCTGATGATACTCCGCTCTATCCCCACCCTGCTTTTCTTGATTTTTCTATCATTCATAAATTATGAGACTGCTTATCCAACATCCAGTGCTAGATGAGTAGAGATTTCATCCAATTAGATATTCGGGAGACTGAAACCATTGTTTTTGGTTTCCAGTCTCAGTTCTCTAGCCGTCTCTCTTCCTGACAGTTTGAAATGTTAGGTCCGCCTTGTCTAGAGTCAGAGATCTATGGCACTGAAAATGGCCCATCAGCACTTGGTGCATAGTCATGTACACCTTAGCATTGCAAATGTACATCTAAATGCTTCTTTAAATTTATGAAGGTTTCTGTGTCTACTGCCCTTGCAAGCAGAGAGTTCCAGTAAACCCTGTAAGTGGAAAAAATACCTTACATCCCCTCTTAAATTTCCTGTCCCTTAATTTAAATCTGTACTCCCTGGTCATTGATCCTTCCACCAAGGAGGAAAGTTCCTTTGAGTCTGAGCTTCCAAATAGACAACCATGTCAACACTAGACACCTATTTCCAACTGTAACATTGCTCGACTGTGCCCCTGTCCTAGCTCATCTATCGAAACCCTCACTAATACCTCTGGAAAGTTAAGTATGTTGGTAAAAATGTACACTTGTCCGGCCTTCTCTCTCCCACTGTCTGCACATTTTAAGGTTATGTAAATGCCATGTCCTTGCTTATGTCAACTCCTGTTTACCAGTCACCTTTGTGCTTCTGTTAGCAGCCAGACCAACAAGGCTTCCATCTAAATTCTCTTTTTTTAAGATGCCTTGTGTATGGCTTTGCCCCTCCCAATCTCTGTAGTATTCCTCTACCTTCTGACTTCCTGATCATTCCTGATTTTAATTATCACTCCATTGCTGGCACTGCCTTTCATGTACTAACACTTGAAATCCCTGTAATTCTCTTTCTCAACTTCCTCGCCTACTTTTCCTCCTTTTAAGATGTTCTTTAAAAGTGTGCCTATTGGCTTGTGTTCCTCAGTGTCAGATTCTGCTTTATAGTGTTCCTGTGAAGTGCCATGGGACATTTCATTTTGTTAAAAATGCTATCTAAATGCAGATTCTGTCCAGATCTCATTTTTATTTTTGTTTGGAGTTATGAACAGTGAGCTTAGAGCTGAAGATATTCTTTGGAGTGTGATTACCAGCTTGCTTTTTAAAAAAAAAAATGAACAAATTGAATATTGTTAATGAGGCCAGGCCTAGAAATTAATTACAGGTTTTTGTTTTAAAGTACACTCTAGATGTTTTGGTTGCAGAGGTACATTATATCCAAACAGATGGCAGATGTATGAGTATTAACCGGGATCCCTCGGACTTATGGTGCCAATCAGTCTAACAAAGTGAATGAGAAAGGAAACAAACTAATACTAAAGTTTGAACAGGTTTTTCAACTGTGTTTAAGTAGGAAGGATTGTGCCTGTGAAAGATACAAGATGGAGGTACGATTGCTCCTTGGTTATCCTCCCGTTATTATCTGATTTGAAAATTCAAAAAATAGAATCTGCTGTAAGTATTAAGTGAACATTTCTCAGCCTACTGGAAGCTGTTTGCATAAATTGGTAGCTTCAGGAAACCAATCAAGATACAATCCCAAGTGCCGGAGAGATTACAGATCATGGAGTCTACTTAAGTGAACTGGCCAGTTACATCTCAATTATTTTTGTTTTGATTTTTTTTCCTTAGCCATGTTTAGCTGTTTGTCACTGTGACTGGGGGGGCTAGAATCAAAGAAAATTGGGTATAAATCATCGTCATTAATTAGATTACCAGTTCTGAAGAAGGGTCATTAGACTCAACACTAAATCTACATTCTCTCCACAGATGCTGCCAGATCTGCTGAGTTTTCCCAGTGATTTCTGTTCTTGTTTATGATTAGATTACCTTGTTGCTTAACTTTTCCCACTGCTAAAGCTACTGTATTATTAACAAATTGTTAAATCTTTTTAAGATATAAACCTGGTGTCTGGTATCTGTTATTCGCAAAGTCTGTGCTGATTATTCAAAAAGTCTGGTTAGGAACCATTGGGATCAATTTTAAGGATCATTGAATGTTTTAATTTTACAGTATTGCAATACAGGAATAGGGAGGCTAATTTGATTTGGCTGTCTATTTCATGTCATAACATTGTATATTTCAGCTAAATAGTGTTAGTAACATGCTGTGGTCTGGTTTTGAAATCACGTAGCTTTGTCTATCAGATCAAAGCTTTGCAGTCTTGCCACAATCACTATTTGTTGTTGATAGTTAATAAGTTAAAGTTGTGGGGGCTCCATGAACATTTCCATCCGCAACGATGGCGGAGCATAGCCAGCGATGCAAAAAATGGGGCTGAACCATTCACCGCCTTCTCAGCCAGAAATTGGTGCAGATGTTTTATCTTGACCACTTTACTCTCCATCATTCCCAACTTTCTGAAGTCCCACCATTATGGATGCTGGTATTGAACTTATTTTATTTACTCTATGATATTAAAAGTGTGTGGACCCTGACAACATCAACTGTATTGCTGAAGACTTAAGCTCCAGAACCAGCCATGACCCTTGACGAGCTGTTCCAGCATGGCTACAATACTGGCACTTATTTGAAAAAGTGAAAAATTCCTAATTCTGGCCTATTACAAAAGTCAGGGAAAATTCAAATCCATCAGACATTTCCGCTGAACCACACATGAAAATGTCGTACAACCACTAGAACATGCTATGACTGAAAAGTAACATAGCTGATAGCTCAGTTTTGGTTCTGCCAAGACATCTTGGACTGTAAACCTGATTACTGACTAAAGTTCTGAATTCCAGAAGCAAGCTGAGTGTTACTGCACTTGACATTAAGGCAGCTCCAAACAGCCCATGAGAAATTGAAGTCGTTAGAAATCATCACAAAAGAAAGATGACTGTGGTTGCTGAAAGTTAGCTCCACTCCACAGCAAGAGTTCCTCTGAATAATGTCCTGCACCCAAATGTCTGCCATTACTTTATTGATGAATTACTCTCCCTTATAATGCCAGAAGTATGGATATTCCCTAATGATTACCTGGTGTTCCATTTCACTTTGTTCTCAAGTAATGAAGCAGTCTGTGCCATGTGCAGCAAGACCACAAAAAAGGAACACAAGTTGGATATTCAATGAGCTGCTGCCATTCTATAGGATCATGGCTGATCCGACATTCCACATGTCCACTTCACTGCCCTTTTCGCCATAACCATTGATTTTTCTCTTCTGATTAAGTATCTTATCTATTCTAACCTTAAATATACACAAGGACTCCTTCTTCACAGCTGCTTGTGGTGTGACAAGGAGTTCCAAAGATACTCAGCCTTCTGAGGGAAGAAATTCTTCCTCATCTCAGTCTTAAATTGGCATCCTTTATTCTGAGACTATGCTGTTTGGTCCTAGAGTCTCCCATGAGGGGAAACATACTCTCTGCATTTACACTGTCAAGCCCCGTAAGAATCCTATTTGCCTTAATGAGATTACCTCTCATTCCTCTAAACTCCAATGCGGAAAGTCCCAACCTGTTTAGCCTTCGCTCATAGGAAAATATCTCCATACCAGGGATTATCCTATTGAACCTTTCGGGAATTGCCTCTGAAATAATATCTTTGCTTAATTAAGAGCACCAAAATTGCTCGGAGTAATCCCAATATGGTCTCACTAGCTGTTGCAGGAAGACTTCCCTGCTCTTATACTCCAACCTCCAGGAAATAAGGGCTAGCATCCCATTAGCCTCCCTGGTTACCTGCTGCATCCATGTGCTAGCCTTGTGCACAAATATCCTCAAACTTCCTGTTTTTTTTCCCCGTTTAAATAATACTCTGTTCTTATGTTCTCCCTTCCAAAATGAAAAAATGCCATGTTTTCCCACATTACAGCCCTTTTGCCAGCTTTTTGCCCACTTCATTAATCTATCAGTATCTGTCTATAGACTGTTTGTATCCCTGTCACAACTTGCCTTTTTATTTATATTTGTGTCCAGGCTTGGCTGATGTGTGCACAAATATTATTTGCTACTTAAGTGTCAGCCAACGACCATCATAAGAGAGAATCTAACCACCTCTAATGGTATTCTCCTCCTAAGTTGCGTTAGCAATCTCTAATTCCTCACCATCAACATTTTTAGCATCACTATTGACATTGAACTCAAACAGATCAGCCATAAATATTGCAACTACAAGATCAGGAAGGATCCTGGATATTCTGTAAAAACCGAAAGAACTGCAGATGCTGTAAATTGGGAACAAAAACAAAGTTGCTGGAAAAGCTCAGCAGGTCTGACAGCTTCGGGTCTGAACTGGTTCTGAAGAAGGATCACCAGGCCGGAAGCATTAACTCTGTCTTTTCCTTCACAGATGCTACCAGACCTGCTGAGGTTTTCCAGCAACTTTGTTTTTGTTCCTGGATATTCTATAGTTGGTGACTCAGGGTCTGATGAAATTTTGTCACAGGGCACATGTTACTCATGTGATGCATTGCTCTTCACCTGCCTAGATAAGTACAGCTTCAACTAAATTTAAGCTTAATATCATCCTGAACAAATATCACATTTCATTGATGATCCCCTACAGCACTTTAAGCATTCACTTTCTCCACCACTCGTGTACTGTGTCTGCACTGTGCACCACTCAGGAGATGCAGTATAGTAATTTGCCAAGGCTTCTTCAGTACCGTACCTCCCAAACGTGTGATCTGTACCACCTAGAAGAATTACTGCAGGCACGTGGGAACCTAAGCACCTTCAAATTACAAACCATCTTGGTTCGGCATTTTGTTGTTCGCCATTCTTTCCATGTCATTGAGTCAAAGCTCTCGAACATCTTGCCTAACAGCTCTGTGAATTTCTATCTCACAGTGCGTTACCACCACCGTCTTGAGGGTAATTAGTGATAGTCATTAAATGAGAGAAAATTGCAACTCTCAATGCACACACATCCTTTTCATGAACTATAGAAAGATCGTGGCACATATTTGAGTAAAAAAAGTAAATGCACGGGACAGTTGAAAGAATAGTAATACGTGCTGAAGTAGGCTAAACCATAAAATGTGGGAGGAGAAGAATGCCATTCAGCCCATTGAGTCTGCTCCACCCTTGAATGAACTCATGGCTGATCTGATGATGATCAACTGCACATTCTTGCCTGTTTCCTATAGCCCTTGATCCCCTTGTTGATTAAAAACATGTCTGTTACAGCATTGAATATACTAAGCGTACCCAACCTTCATAGCCCTCTGCGGTAAAGAATTCCACAGATTCATTACCTCTGAGAGAAGAAATTCCTCCTCATCTCTCTGTCTTAACCCCTTATTCTGAAACTATGCTCTCTAGTCCTAGATTCTCCCCTAACGGGACATAACCTTTCGCATTGACCGTGTCCAGTCCCCTGTGAATCTTTTATGGTTCAATAAGGTCTCTTCTCGTTCTTTTAAATTCCAATGAGTACAGGTATAACCTACTCAACCTCTCCTCATGACACAGTCCCTCGGTAAATGCTATCAACCCAGTGAGCCGTCTCTGGACTACCGCCAATGCCAATACATCTTTCCTTAGATAAGGTGTACAAAACTGTTCACAGTATTCCAGCTGTGGTCTGAATAGTGCCTTGTATAGTTTTGGTAAAACCTCCCTACATTTAGACTTCATTTCCCATATTCTATCTGTCTTCCCTATTACCTGCAGGTATTGGATGGTAGCTTTTTGTGATTCATGGACGAGGATTCCGAAATCCCTCTGTTCAATATAGCTTTCTCCAGTCTTTCTCCATTTAAATAATATTCACTTCTGTTCTTCTTGCCAACGCGCATGACCTCACATTTTGCTACATTATATTCCATCTGCCAAGTTTTTGTTCACTTCTTTACTTATCTATATCTCTTTTGTAGACTCTGTCACCCTCCCCACTTGTCCTTCATCCTATTTTAGTCATCTGTAAACTTGGCTATAGTACATTCATCTTTCGTCAGCCAAGTCATTAGTATAATAAAGGGATGGGTCTGGGTGGGATGATCCAAGGGACAGTGTGGACTTGTTGGGCTGAAGAGCCTGTTTCCACACTGTAGGGATTCTATGATAATTGGAAATAATTATTGCTCCAGCACTGATCCCAGTAGCACTCCCTGAATTACAGATTGTCATCCTGAAAATGACCTCTTAGCCTCAACTTTACATACCCTGTGCAAGTTTGGCTGTGGTCCATATAGTAATCCAGAGACTATTACCTTGGAGGGTTGCTCTATTGATTTAGCTCCTAACTGTTCTGAGTCTTTCAGCAGAACCTCATTTGTTAATGGCATCCATGTGGAAGATGATTACTGGAGCCCTCCCCTTCCCCTTCAAGTTTTTTTTCCAACTAGATGAGACATCCTTAAACTTAGCACTGCACAGGCAACACAGCCTTCAGCGCTCCTGCGGAGAATACTATTCGCTTAATTGTACTGCATCTAATACAATTACATTCCTATTTTCTAACCCAAACTTAAATGGCTCCTTGCGTAAAGATGCCATGGTCAGTTTTCGCATCCATCTGTCATCCCACTCTTGTCCATACACCTCACAAGAACCATGTACAACTATAGGCACCGAGGCTCCTCAATTTTAACCTGGGTCGTCGTACATGCCTCACCTGTGTGGCCCTGATCACAGCCAAATTTCAAATTATCTGGTCTGAGGGGCTACTGGGGAGCGAAATGCCCACAAAACCTTCCTTTTCCCTGAAGTGGTGCAATGTTTGCAGTTCAGACTCCAGCTCCTCAACTCAATCTGAAATTCCTTGAGCTACAAGGATTTATTAAAGAAATGAAATAAATGCAATAACCATCAGGAGAGGGAAAAATGGTAGGGAAAATAATTGGGCTAAAGACTGGTAAATCTCTTGGACTTGATGGCATGTGTATTAGGATATTAAAAAAGTAGCTACAGAAATAGTAGATGCACTAGTAGTAATATTCCAAAAATCTCTAGATTTTGAAGAAGTGCCAAGGAATGGAAAACTGCCAATGTAACGCCTTTATTTCAAATGGGAAGGAGACAAAAATTGGTAACTATAAACCAGTTAGCTTAATGCCTGTTATTGGGAAAATGTTTGTGTCTATTATAGTGGATGAAATAGCAAAGCATTTAGAAATATTTAAATGGTCAAAGTTGTGATTTGTTTAGTTGGGGCTGGCACAGCTCATGTAGACAGTGTAATACAAAGTTGCCAGTCTCCAGAGTGAGCAAAAATATATCCAGGAATTTCTTTCTTTTTATGCCTTCACTGTTGTCATCAACTGCTGCATTGGCCAGGGTGTGAATCATGTAATTTGGTCTATTTTGAATGTGCACTTCTCTGTGAAATCTGTGAGAAATCCAGGGATAAGTGCTTCTATCTTGTACATCCTAGTCTCATAGTTGTCCTGCAAATGCGGTCATATTTTCCTCTTGTATATTAAAAGGCATTTCTTTTCTCTTTCCACAAGCTTTCGGATTGAAATATATCAGAAACCAACGTTATTGGTCCCTGCAATAATTTGCTGTGGATTCAAATATAATTTTTTTTCGCCTCCCCACTCCTCCGCTTCTTGTCAATTTGCCTGTATAATATCCAACCAAAGTTTTGTAGGTGTTTATGGAACATGCAGGAGCTGTTTGCTACGCTCTTCTTTCTTTTACTATTCAGTATGATTGGTTTTAAGCCTTACAGTTAGTAGTGTCTGCACAAAGACTTTATTTTAAAAGATGTATTATCTCCCAGTTTGTATGTCATGTCAGAGGGTTTTAAATTATAAATCAGCCTGTCTTTATTTACAGAGTGAAGACACGCAACAACAAATTATAAGGGAGACATTCCACTTAGTGTCAAAAAGAGATGAAAATGTCTGTAATTTCCTGGAAGGTGGCATGTAAGTAATGTAAATTGTTTTTGCTTGAACATTTTTTTAAAAATCAGTCAGAGATGAGCAGTTCAGTTAATTTAATTTACCACAGAGTCTTTTAGTTTATATCTATGTATAGGATATCACAGAACATGGATCAGTTTAATTGCTCAAAGAAATTTAGAACCAGGCTGCGTATTGCGTTACGGTGTATCAAATTAACGTAGGCTCACAACAATTTCTAGTGGTAACCTGATGCAATGTTTTGTTCTATGTGTCAGAGTTGAGGGATAACACTGATTTATTTCCCCCCCCCCAAATCACAAGTTTTGACGGTGTTATGTTATTATGTGCATGTCTAGGTTGTAGATATTCAAATGTTGCCCAATTGTTGTGTTAAACAAAGTTGACTTTCTGATCTACCCGCCTCAAATGCTTTGTATTTTGACAACAAACTACTCCTTTTGTGCAGAAATTTCCAAAGTGTAAGTGCAGCGCATTTTCTGATTGAAACACGTATGCAGTAAGAGACTATGTCCCTGTACCAAAATACACAGTGCAGGATTAGGGGTATCTCAAGATTGCATTGCAAACAGTGTACATGCTCAGGATTTAGTCCTCTTTCTGGGAATTTGGGAAGTGACAAACAAAATTCCAGTTTTGTTTTGCTCATATTGAAAGTAAAAAAAAAAAAAAGTTCCAATTTTCATTCACAAAGAAGTCATTTGACGAATAAGTAGGAGAAGCCATGTAAAAAGTCATTTTAGTCAGGCTCAATAAAAGCTGTGTCACGAAATGTGTAATGATTTTTTTCTGTAACTCTCTTCTGTTTTAGGTTAATTGGCGGAGCAGATAATAAACTTATTTACAGACATTATGCAACTTTGTATTTTGTGTTCTGTGTGGATTCTTCAGAGAGCGAACTGGGCATCCTGGACCTAATTCAGGTATGCATGCATTGTCTCACAGGTTTGAAGAGTCTGGTCAAGAAAGTTTAAACATCAACCACTTCAGCTATTGATAATAGCCCCATGTTTCTGATGTGAGTGAATATAACCTGCAGCAGTTGCCTGCTGAGCATAATTTGTTAGGTTTCTGTATTAACACTAATTTTCAGTTAGGAAGGACTCCAGTCAAAAACTCTGGATGGTAACATGACTAGACTGAACAGATTGAGGAGTCTATGTTCAGACGTTAGAATGCAGTGCCTGACTATTATTAACTTGTGTTTTGATTTTGATGTTGTCATTCATGATACATGAGGAAGCAGTTTTCCCAACCTTACTTTTTTAGAGAGAAAAAGTCTGTGCTGCCCTACTTTGCAAATATTTTCAATGCAATGCTTCCTTTTTATTTTACAAGAAACAGCCCGTACGGGACGCTAAACCTGTTTGTTCTGACTCTAGTTATAGCATGAAATTGCATTGTTTTATTGTAACTTAGTGCTATTTATAGATATGGGCAAATAACCCCTATGGTCAGTTCAGTCTTATGTTTGTGCTGAAGCATTGCATTGACCTATGACCACATTACTGTTTGGCAGTAATAAACCAATTCTATACAGCCAATTAGATCTGTCAGTTTTGAAGAAAGCTGGTCCGTGGTGCTTTTGTCCTGTTTAATGATTAAACGACTAAAAGAATGTCTAATTGCACAAATGATATTGAGTTATTGGTTAGCCTTGAGACCGCTTTCATTTTTAATTATCTTGGTTGGCTAGGATTGATTAGCTAATTGTTGCATTTTGGAGATATTTTTTATATTTTCTCATCAACCTGTTTGGAGATGTTATTGCACACCTTTAGAGCAGGAGGGACTCAAACTTGGGCCTGCTGGCTTAGAGATAGGCACACCACCACTGCATCAAAAGAACCCTACTTTTTGGGAATATTGAAAAGTCATCACAATTTCTGGCTGTTGTTGCGTTCAGCAGTCTAAACAAAGAAACAATGATCTTGTGGTACAGTGCAGCATTCCTGCATCTGGCCCAGGAGACCCTAGTTGAAGTCCCACCTGTTCCAGAGGTGTGTAATAGCATCTCTGAACAAGTTCATTAGAAGAAAAATAAAAGAAACTACAAAGAATAAATTGGTTCATGTTGGTTGGAAAACCACGTTAAAAGTAGAGAGGCAATATCTAACTTTAAAGAAATAATATTTAGTATACAACAAAATCATTACTGCTTTATTTTTGCACATTAAAGGAGAGTTTCCAACCATGGTTAACAGATCAAGAATTGTATTGAAAAGGCCGATAAAGTTGCCAAAGAATTGTAAGGATTAGAAGGATTTTATAATTCTGCGAAAGAAAATCAAGGACAAGGTTAAGAAAGTAAAACAAAATATTAGACTAAACTAATGATGCATAAAAATGTATTGTAAAAGTTTCTATAGGTCTTTGAAATGGAAAAGGATTTTTTAAAAAATGCATCCATTACAAGCAGAGTCAAGACAATCTGTAATGATGAACAAGGAACTGGCAGGGAAACTATTCTTTAATGTCTGCCTTAACAGCCAAAAATAATAAAATGCTCTCAGGAGTAACAGAATTGAGAGATTGGTGTATACCAGAAACTGCAGGATCTTAATATGAACAAAAATAAAGTAAATAAATTGAATAAATCTCCTGGACCTGATGAATCTACACCCATGAATGTTGAAGAAGGCGTAATTCTATAGACTCTGAATGGTCCTGGCTAACTGGAATGTGAAAATGGGACATCGAAATTTTAAGAAAGAAGACAGACAGAACAGAATGTTATAGGCCTGTTAGCTGAACATCAGTCATAAGAAAAATGCTAGAATCTATAAAGGGATGTGATAACAGGGTTCTTAAAAATCAGGTTAACATAGTCTGTGACTATGCCTCTAATGATAAGGTTGGGCAACATCAACATGGATTAATGAAAGGGAAATCACATTTGATTAACCTCAGATGTTAATAAGGAGCCTGTTTGACTTTACCAAATTCGCCAATATCTCATCTTGGTATTGTGCTTCGATAATGCTGATAGGTCCATCTGAAGTTTTCCTTCTTTCTGAACTTGGTGTTTTTGCAAGTTAATAATTACTTGAAGTCCCAGGAAGACTAGAACATGTAGTGATCGTGGTTTCCTTTGTCTAATTTTTCTTGTACTAGACCACAGATTGAAGAAATTCTGCTATAGGAATTTTAGATCACATTTATTACAAGCAAACAGCCCAAGTACATCTGTGCTTTGCTTTTTTTGAATGGTGCATCATATTTCACTCAAATTTTAACATTCCATACTAAACAACAACAATGATTGCATACCCAATATCTCCAAAACTTAGCAAAGTTTTCTCCTGATAAGGCTTCCACAAATGCAAAACGGCCTCAGATCATCATCATTCTTGTTTCTTCTGCGCAGCATGAAGTAGAACATGCTTTTTGAGGGAATGACTAAATGTTTCTACTGTCTGGTCATCAAATGCAAATAGAAGAGACAGCTGGGCACTGGGCACTGATGACTTACATTAGGTTCCATAAGTATATTCTCCTCTGAGGCATCATAGGAGGGCAATAAGCATATGAATAAAAATGTTGCCCTGGGCTTTGGAATTTGCAGTCATGTTTGGATGCTCATTCTTTCTTTCAAGATGAAAGGCTTATTAAAAGATATAGTGATGAGTTTGGTGTCAAGTTTGCAATCCATTGCATGATGAGAAGAGAGTGTTCTGAGGTATTTCAGTGCAAAACTGCACTGGTAGCATCAAATTGTCCAAGTGACCAATGACACTAAGAATTTTGACAGCAACCAGAAAACGAAAAGTGCTAAAATTGGATTACATTTTAAATATCTTAACTTTGCGCATGCATGTGGGACAAAGGTAGAAGCCGCCTTGTTATCATGACAAAAAGCTTCAAGTGTTTCAAGGTAAGAAATCTAGCAATTAATACAAACAAAACACTGAAGAACACTGCACAAATATGGCATTCTTATTGAAGGGCCATGTCTATTGTTCAGTAGTTCAAGAATGCAGTTCACCACTCCTTCCTCAATGCCACCTAGGGCCAGGCAATAAATTCTGGCCGGCAACGGTGCCCATCTCCCACAATTGATTAAGAAAAAAATGAGAAAAGGAACATTGACCTGTGGCTTGAAATTTACAAGCAGGCTTCAACAGGTAATTGAAGAATACAAAGTTTGATTTTTATCTGCTATTTATAACAATTATCTGTAAAGCAGAGGCTGCATTAGCAGCCCAGTCTTATAACTGTGCTTGAGAATCCTGTTTATTCACATGATGATTCACTGGTTGTTCTAAAACAGCAAACAGATCAAACTAGTCACTCACAATGACTTGTATTAGAAGAAGGTCTGATAGTGAATTGAGAAGAATCCTTTGCAGTAACCTCATTCAATAGAGGAAATCAACCCTCGCTGTTGGCATCACTCTGCACTGCAAACCAGCCAACAGAGTTAGTCAACCCCCAAGAGGATCTCGAAACAATTAAACTTTCTTCAACACAAAGTAAACAGATCTGACTATATCTGAAGTGTTTTTGCCCTGCAGAGTGCAGTAGATGAAAACACATTTAACAGATTGTTCTATTCTTGTATTCAGATGAATGTGCTGTTACACATATTTAAAATTAACTCATTCATTTTTATTGCTAGAAAATCAAAAAGATAATATCTCTCTAGTGAATTTTGGTTTTTATCATTCATTCTCAAGGTCAAGGACAACAGTAAATCATTCTCAGCCTGTACCCACTATTGATCACAAGCTTAAAAAAAACCAAAAGAACTGTGGTTGCTGTAAATCAGGAACAAAAACAGAAGTTGATGGAAAAGCTCAGCAGGTCTGACAGCATCTGTGAAGAGAAAATCAGAGTTAACGTTTTTGGGTCCGGTGACCCTTCCTCTCAAACTGCTTCTCTTAGTGAAGAATCGACACTCTCCATGTTAAGTGCACAAAGAATAGACACTTAAAATACTGAAAGCATAGAATATAATTTGAGTGGACTTCAGCATCCATCACCAAGCGTACTTAATATAACACCGCTACTGGCTGGCTTCTGCAGCTTAGAGCTGCCAACTTGGGCCTGCAACAGTGTGGAATGAACCGACAAATAGGAAGAATCTAGTTGTCCTCCCCTTCACCAGTGTACCTTAATATTATTAGTAGGAGTTACTATTATGACATGAAGAGACAATCAAATCAAACCAGTCTTTGTATCCCTGTATCAACAGTAACATTAAAACATTCAGTGATCCTTAAAATTGATACCAATAGTTCATAACCAGACTTTTTGAATGTACCCTATACTTTGTGAATAACTGATACCAGACATCATCTTAACCAAAAGATTTAACAGTTTATTAATAATGCAGTAGCTTTAGCAGAGCAAAGCTGAACAGCAAAATAATCTAATCAATGCAGTAAACATCCTTTTTTGTCTATCTGTGTTTGCAACAGCATAGGCTAGAATCAAACAGACACAGTTAAGAGATAACTCAAAAGAAAAATAAATGAGATATAACTGGACAGTTCACTTAAGTAGATGCTACAATCTGTAATCTCACAGGCACATGGGATTAACTGTTGTTTAGTTTCTGAAAGTGCTGACGCATGCAAATAGTTTCCAGTAGGCTTCGAACAATATTCAGAGTTCCACAGTGACCATGTTGCCTCAGAGCTCCTCATCCAACTATTTCAGATGGCAACTCTTAAGGTTCTGACTTGCACATTGTGAAGCACAGCTTTATATTCTCCATTGCTATTAGAGGAGTGCTGTGTTCAGGTAGTTACTCTCAATTTTAATGACTCACAATTTTAATGACTCACCATTTTAATGGGGAGACCAAGATAACTTCTCAAATCTTGATTATATGCTTTTCTGTTTTTACTTTTCGAAAACAATGAAATTAGTTCTTCAAATGACCGGCATATGTGCTGAGCTATGTAAATAATTGAATATAGTACACAGCTTAATATAAGATAACTTTGTTGTTTCAGAAACAGGAAAAGTGTTGAGGGGAGGAGGAAATACTTTCTTTTAGAATGTCATGTTCCATCATGGGTAGACAGTGGTTTAGCACGCTTGCCTAAATTGCTCAGAATATTGAGTAAAGGAGTTGGGACATCATGCTCAGTTTGCACAGGATGTTGGTGAGGCCACTTTTGGAGTAATGTGTAGAGTTCTGGTCATCCTACAACGGGAAGGATGTTATTAAATTGGAGGGGGTGCAGAAAAAACTTTCAAGGATGTTACTGGGAATAGAGGGTTTGAGTTATAAGGAGAAGCTGGATAGGCTGGAACTTTCATTGGAGTGTAGGAGGCTGAGAGGTGACCTAATAGAGGTTTATAAAATCATGAGTTATGGTGATTATCCAAGGTCCTTTCCCTAGCATGAGGGAGTTCTGTAGTGATTGGAAACAAGTTGACCTTGTTGACTGAAGTAGTTGATTGAGGTTGCTAACCTGGACTAATCAGGAAAGTCTTGGTGGACCAATATAAACCAACTCCGAGCCAGTGTACTGTGCACAAGTAAATAAAGGGTGAGATAAAAGGTACTGCAGATGCTGGAGAATCCGAGATAACAAGCATGGGGCTGGATGAACACAGCAGGTCAAGCAGCATCATAGGAGCAGGAAAACTTGACGTTTCGGGCCTAAACCCTTCATCAGAAATGGAGTGACTTGGTGACGGGATATTGGCCTCTGTGCGGTTATTTCAAGTTCAAAACCAGGAGGCATACTTTTACGGTGAGAGGAGAAAGTTTTAAAGGGCACCTGAGGAGTAACTTTTTCACACAAAGGGTAGTTCGTATGTGGAAGGAACTGCCAGAGGAAGCGGTAGATGCAGGCACAATTACAACATTTCAAAAGACATTTGGACAGGTATATGAGCAGGAAGAGTTCAGAGGAAATTGGGCCAAATGCAGGCAAATGGGACCAGTTTAATTCAGGAAACTTGGTTGGCATGGACGAGCTGCAACGAAGGGTCTGTTTCAGTGCTGTATGACTCTGATGCTAACTTCATTCAAGCTACTGTGGTTTCCCTGAAGCCAGAAAGGAGCAGAGAATTTCCAGAATCTTCTAAATAAAGCCTAATGCACTGCTTACTCTGTGTGATAGTAAAGTTTTCCCAATGTAAACAATTTCTCATTAACCTCAAAGTACACATTCATACTTTTTTAATAAATGAATCACCGTGGCTACAGAAATTCTTGCAAGTTAATCATGAAACCCCTTCATCGGCACAGTCCAAAATCCAAACTCTAAAATCTCACACTACCAGTCTGTAATCATGTATCTGTCTCTAATATCTATCAGATCTCAATTATAGAACAGTACAGCACAGTCCAGGCCCTTCAGCCCCCTGATGTTGTGCTGACCTATTATCCTACTCCAAGATCAAACAACCCTGCATACCCTACATTTTACTTTCATCCATGTGCCTATCCAAGAGTTGGTAAATGTCCCTAATGTCTCTGACTCCACTATGGCACGGTGCATTCCCTGCACCCCCCCCCACTCTTTGCGTAAAGAACCTACCTCTGACATCTCCCCTATACCTTCCTTCAATCACCTTAAAATTATGCCCCCTCATAATAGTCATTTCCACCCTGGGACTAAGTCTCTAGCTGACCACTCTATCTGTGCCTGTCGTCATCTTGTACACACACCTCAATTAAGCCCCCTTTCTTCCTCCTTCGCTTCAATGAGAAAAGCCCTAGCTCCCTCAACCTTTTCTCATAAGACCTGCCCTCTAGTCCAGGCAGCATCCTGGTAAATCTTCTCTGCATCCTCTCTAAAGTTTCCGCATCCGTCCTATAATGAGACAACCAGTACTGAACGCCATATTCCAAGTGTGGTCTAACCAGGGTTTTATAGAGCTGCAGCATAATCTCACGGCTCTTAAACTCCATTCCCCTGCCAATGAAAGCCAAGACACCATATACCTACTTAACCTGATCAACTTGGGTGGCAACTTTGAGGGATCTATGGATGTGATTGGATCCATTGGATCTTAGAGATCCCTCTGTTCCTCCACACTGCCAAGAATCTACCATTAACCCTGTATTCTGCATTCAAATTTGACCTTCCAAAATGAATCACTTCACAGTTTTCTGGGTTGAATTCCATCTGCCACTTTTTTGCATATCTCTGCATCCTGTCAATGTCCTGTTGCAACCTACAACAGCCCTCCACACTGTCCACAACTCCTGCAACCTTTGTGTCATCGGCAAACTTACTAACCCATCCTTCTGTTTCCTCATCCATGTCATTTATAAAGCTCACAGAGGTCCCAGAACAGATCACTGCAGAACACCAGTGGTCACTGAGCTCCAGGCTGAATACTTCCCATCTACTCCACCCTCTGTCTTCTTTTAGACAGCCAATTCTTTATCCAGACAGCCAAATTGCCCTGGATCCCATTCCTCCTCACTTCCTGAATGAGCGTATCATGGGGAACTTTATCAAATGCCTTGCTAAAATCCATATACGCCGCATCCACTGCTCTATCTTCAACAATGTGTTTTGTCGCATCCTCAAAAAATTCATTAAGGCTTGTGAAGCATGACCGGCCCCTCTCAAAGCCATGCTGATTATTTCTAATCAAACTGTGTTTTTTCCAAATAATCATTAACACTATCTCAGAATCCTCTCCAATAATTTGCCCACCACAGAAGTAAGACTGACTGGTCTGTAATTCCCAGGATTATCCCTATTCCCTTTCTTGAACAAGGGAATGACATTTGCCATCCTCCAATCATCTGGTACTACTCCAGTGAACAATGAAGATGTAAAGATCGTCGCCAAAGGCACAGCAATCTCTTCCCTTGCGTCACATAGTAACCTTGGATGTATCCCGTCTGGTCCAGGGGACTTATCTGTCCTCATGTTTTTCAAAATTTCTAGCACATCCTCCTTCCTAACATCAACCTGTTGGAGCATATCTGCCTGTTTCAAGCTGTTCTCACAAACCACAAGGTCCCTCTCACTGGTGAATACTGAAGCAAAGTATTCATTAAGGACCTCCCCTACCTCTTCTGACAAGTTCCCTCCACTATCCCTGATCGGCCCTACCCTCACTCTGGCCATCCTCTTGTTCCTCACATAAGTGTAGAACCCCTTGGGTTTTTTCCTTATTCCTACCTGGCAAGGCTTTTTCATACCCCCTTCTAGCTCTCCTAAGTCCATTCTTCAGATCCTTCCTGGCCACCTTGTAACCCTGTACATCCCTGCCCGATTCTTGCTTCCTCAACCTTAAGTAAGCTTCCTTCTTTCTCTTGACTAGATGTTCCACATGTTTTGTCATCCAAGGTTCCTTCACCTTACCATCCCTTCCTTGCCTCAGTGGGACAAACCTATCCAGCATTCGTAGCAAGTGCTCCCGAAACAACCTCCACATTTCTGTTGTGCATTTCTGTGAGCACATCTGTTCCCAATTTATGCTCCACAGTTCTAGCCTAATAGCATTGTAATTCCACCTCCCCCAATTAAATACTTTCCTATACCGTCTGCTCCTGTCCCTTTCCACGACTATAGTAAATGTCAGGGAGTTGTGATCACTATCACCAAAATGCTCTCCCACCGAGAAATCTGACACCTGGCCTGGTTCATTGCCAGGCACCAAATCCAATATGGCCTCCCCTCTAGTCGGCCTATTTACAAATTGAGTGTGAAATCCTTCCTGGACACATCTGACAAAATCTACTCCATCTAAACTATTTGCACTAAGGAGGTTCCAGTCGATATTCTGGAAGTTGAAGTCACCCATGACGACAACCCCATTACTTCTGCATCTTTCCAAAATTTGCCTCCCAATCTGTTCCTCAGTGTCTCTGTTGCTATTGGGATATGTATAGAAAACTCCCAATAAAGTGACTGCTCCTTTCCTGTGATAACAAGATGTAGAGCTGGATGAACACAGCAGGCCAAGCAGCATCAGTGGAGCAGGAAGGCTGACGTTTCGGGCCTAGACCCTTAGGCCCGAAATGTCAGCCTTTCTGCTCCTCTGCTGCTTAGCCTGCTGTGTTCATCCAGCTCTACACCTTGTTATCTCAGATTCTGCAGCATCTGCAGTTCCTACTATCTGTGCTCCTTTCCTGTTTCTGATTTCTACCCATACTGACTCAGTAGACAAACCCTCCTCGACGACCTCCCTTTCTGCAGCAGTGATACTATCCCTGACTAGCAATACCACTCTCCCACCTCTCTTACCTCCCTTCCTATTTCTTTTGAAACATCTAAACCCCGGAGCATCCAACAACCATTCCTGCCCCTGTGTTATCCTAGTCTCTGTAATGGCCACAACATCGTAGCTCCAAGTACTGATCCATGCTCGAAGTTCGTCACCCTTACTCCTGACACTTCTTGTGTTAAAATAGACACACTTCAACGCATCACACTGACTGCAACTTTGCCCTATCAACTATCTATCCTTCCTCACAGACTCTCTGCATGCTGTATCTGTCTGTACACCAGCTACCCCATCCTCTGATCCATAGCTCTGGTTCCCAGCCCCCTGCTCAGCTAGTTTAAACCCTCCTGAAGAGCTCTAGCAAACCTCCCATGCAGGATATTGGTGCCTCTCCAGTTCAGGTGCAACCTGTCCCTCTTGTCCAGGTCCCACCTTCCCAGAAGGTATCTCAATGATCTACATACCTGAAGCCCGCTGTCCTACACTAGCTCTGTAGCCACATGTTCAGCTGCACTCGGTCTCTATTCCTGGCCTCACTAGCCCATGGCACCGGTAGTAATTCTGAGATTATTACTCTGCTCGTCCTGCCTTTTTAGCTTCCAACCTAACTCCCTATATTCGCTTTTCAGGTCCTCATCCCTTTTCCTAGTTAGGTCATTGGAACCGAAGTGTACCATGACTTCTAACTGCTCACCCTCCCCCTTAAGAATCCTGTAGACTTGTTCCGAGACGTCCCTGACCCTGGCACCTGGGAGGCAACATACCATCCGGGAGACTCGTTCAGGACCACAGAATCTCCCGTCTGTTCCCCTGACTATTGAATCTCCTATCACTATCGCTCTCCTATTTTCCCCCATTCCCTTCTGAGCCACAGAGCCAGGCTCAGTGCCAAGACCTGGCCGCTATGGCTTTCCCCAGGTAGGTTGTGCCCCCCAACTGTATCCAAAGTGGTATACTTAATATTGAGGGGAACGCCCACAGGGGATCTCTTTCCCTCTCGTGACGGTCACCCAGCTACCTTTATCCTGTAACTTGAGTGTGACAACTTCCCTATAACTCCTCTATCACCCTCAGCCTCTCAAATGATCCGGAGTTCATCCAGCTCCAGCTCCCTAACGTGGTCTGTGAGGAGCTGGAGTTGGGTGCACTACTTGAAAGTGACCACATCCTACAAGAGGAGCATGCAACTGCCCTAGCTTCCATACCCTCTACTCTAGATTGCCAAATTATAGTTGTTTTACCTGTTTTCAATACCAGATGCATTATGATGCAGGGTCCTTAGTTTTATGCTTTTAATTTTTTAAACCTCATTCCTTTATCCTTTGATTTATTCATAGATCTGTACTTTCTGTCCCTTCCTATCCTGATCTGTTTATCAGTTTCCACTTTAATACCTTCCTCTTTTGCCTTTGATTACCATAACTTCCTAACTTTGATCCCTTGTCTAAATTACTTAGTTTAAAACCCACGACATCCATCATTTTGCTGGAACACTCCACCTAGCACAATTCAAGTGTAGAGTGTCTCAACCCAAAGCACAAGCCTCACTTTCCCCAGTATTGGTGCCAGTGCCTCTCAAACAGGAACCCACCTGTGCCATTTCTAGTCTTTGTACCACAAGATTAGTCTTTTTTTTCAATTATTGGGTTAGAGCTTAAAAGTTTTTCTTCCTAGTTCCATGCCTAACTCATCATACTGACCATACAGAGCGTCTTTCTTTGTTTTGTCTATGTCATTGGTATCTACTTGGACCATGATGACTGGAGAATTCTCCTCCCACTTTTAAGTTCGTCTCTAGCCCTGAGCAGCTTTTCCTAACCCTCACATCAAGCAAGGAATATGGCCTGAGATAACAAGGTGTAGAGCTGGATGAACACAGCAGGCCAAGCAGCATCAGAGGAGCTGGAAGGCTGACGTTTCGGGCCTAGACCCTTCTTC
>JAHRHZ010000012.1:55439978-55495257 GCA_024137785.1 Ginglymostoma cirratum
AGTTGGGATAAAAGGCTCTTTTTCGGAATGGCAACCGGTGACAAGTGGTGTCCCGCAGGGTTCAGTGTTGGGGCCGCAGCTGTTCACTTTATATATTAATGATCTGGATGAAGGGACTGGGGGCATTCTGGCGAAGTTTGCCAATGATACAAAGTTAGGTGGACAGGCAGGTAGTACGGCGGAGGTGAGGAGGCTGCAGAAGGATTTAGACAGTTTAGGAGAGTGGTCGAGGAAATGGCTGATGAAATTCAACGTGAGCAAATGCGAGGTCTTGCACTTTGGAAAAAAGAATACAGCCATGGACTATTTTCTGAACAGTAAGAAAATTCATAAAGCTGAAGTACAAAGGGATCTGGGAGTGCTAGTCCAGGATTCTCTAAAGGTTAACTTACAGGTTGAGTCTGTGATTAAGAAAGCGAATGTAATGTCATTTATCTCAAGAGGTTTGGAATATAAAAGCAGCAATGTGCTTCTGAGACTTTATAAAGCTCTAGTTAGGCCCCATTTAGAATACTGTGTCCAATTTTGGGCCCCACATCCTAGGAAGGACATACTGGCATTGGAGTGTGTCCAGCGGAGATTCACACGGATGATCCCTGGAATGGTAGGCCTAACATACGATGAACGGCTGAGGATCCTGGGATTGTATTCATTAGCACTTAGAAGGTCGAGGGGAGTTAATAGAAACTTACAAGATAATGCATGGCCTAGAAAGGGTGGACGCTGGGAAGTTGTTTCCGTTTGGTGGGGAGACTGGGACCCATGGGCACAGCCTTAGAATTAGAGGGCGTCAATTTAGAACGGAAATGAGGAGACATTTCTTCAGCCAGAGAATGGTGGGCCTGTGGAATTCATTGCCACGGAGAGCAGTGGAGGCTGGGACGTTAAATGTCTTCAAGGCAGAGATTGATAAATTCTTGGTCTTGCAAGGAATGAGGGGCTACGGGGAGAGTGCGGGTAAGTGGAGTTGAAATGCCCATCAGCCATGATTAAATAGCGGAGTGGACTCGATGGGCCAAATGGCCTTACTTCCACTCCTATGTCTTATGGTCTGATACTGTTCTTAATTATTAACCTTCCAAATCTGTCTTTAATAATTAGGTATAAACA
Organism: Ginglymostoma cirratum; assembly: GCA_024137785.1. Taxonomy (NCBI): domain Eukaryota; kingdom Metazoa; phylum Chordata; class Chondrichthyes; order Orectolobiformes; family Ginglymostomatidae; genus Ginglymostoma; species Ginglymostoma cirratum. The sequence goes on from JAHRHZ010000012.1 coordinate 55,441,089, forward strand.
GAAATTGAACATGAGAATTTTCTTTACAAGCAATTGCCTGACTTTTTGTTTTATTTATTCATGGGATGAGGATGTCACTGGTCCATCCCTAATTGACTCTTAACTGCCCTCTGGTTAATCAGTTATTGTGAGTCTGGAGTCACATGTAGGCCAGACCAGGTAAGGATGGCAGTTTCCTTCCCTGAAGGACGTTTTTGAAGCAGTTAGATTTTTCCGACAAACAAGAATTGGATTCATTGGTCATCAGTAGACTTAATTCCGGTTTTTTACTGAATTCAAAATCCACCATCCACCATCCACCATCTGCCATGGTGGGATTTGAACCCAAGTCTCCAGAGCATTACCTGGATCTCTAGATTAACAGTCCAGCAATAAAACCACTAGGCCATCACTTCTCCGAAATGACCCATGTTATTTTGTGCGGTTGATTACAAGTCTCATTTCAAAGTTGCTTTACTATAGGATGACACCATAATTCCAAATCATCTCCCTTCATTTATTGAGATCATTAGCCCATAGGGCTATGATTGCACAAAGCCTTTTGTTCCATTTCTTCCTCCACAACTCATCATTTTTTTTATTTGAAACAAAGTTAGATTTAATTTTATTTAACAGATTACAAAAACTAAAATTATTCTACAAAATTCTCTAAGTTTACTTTGCACATGTAACTAATCACAAAACTTCCTCAGCACCATCTAAACCTGCAACTTGCAAGGACAGGATACATGGAAACAAAGATTACGTTTTCTCTATTAATGACTAATTTTCATTGTAGTTTCTGATGGTTGCTATTAAACATTTAGTAAAAATCTTCAAAATGTTCACATATATTCTCTCCAATAAAGCTATTTGGAGTAGCAGGTCTGAATGGTCTTGCAAAATGCTGAACTAGTGTACAAAAGCAAAATACTGCCAGATGCTATAAATCTGAAATAAAAATAGAAAATTCTGAAAATATTTGTTAGCTCTGTTGAAAGGTCGAATATGAAACATTGAATTCTTTCACATAGATATTTCATAGTACTTTTTTAAAATGTATTCTTTTCATGAGAATATGGGCTTTGCTGGCAAGGCTGGCACTTGTTTTCCATCCCTCTTAACATTGAATTGAGTGACTACTACGTTGCTTCAGAGCACACTTAAGCATCCAGCGCATTGCTGTGGTTATGAAGTCACCTGTAGGTCAAATCAAGTAAAGACTGACCAAGGACATTAGTGAACCAAGTGGATTTTTATGACAGTTCAAGACACCATGACATTATCCTTCCACCACCCTCTCATTCCCAGCGGTTGCTGATTATTTCCAGTAATTTTTGTGTCTGTGGTAGCTGTGATATTGTATTTTGAAATGCCTCAATCTATTGGTCAGAAAATAGTTATAAATGTAAGCTGTGGGGAGCTCGCCACAGGTTTGTGTCTAACACAGAGAAAGATGTTTGTACTGGGTAGAGGCCAACAATTTTAGTCCTTGGGTGTCATTGCATAAATTTCTCAGGGCCAACCATCTTTAGCTGTTTCATCAGTTATCTTGCCTCCAGTATAAAACTAAAAGTGGAGTCGTTTGCTGATTATTATATGGTTTGCAATATCATTTGCAGCAACTCTTATGTTGAAGCAGTCTGAGGCTGTGTGCAGCAAGACCTGGACAAAATTCCACCTCGAACTGCCATCCAAGTCCCAGGGAATGACTGTTGCCAGGAACACATCTGTTTATGGATTATATGAATTGAACATGGATATGCTGGACATTACTGAGTTGCAAAGGATTTATCATATGATTAGTTGGAACAGGGAAGTCAAAGGATTAAAGGATACTATGATTTATTTCTTGATTACAAACAAGCAGGTGGTACGGTGGCTCAGTGGTTAGCACTGCTGCCTCACAACCCCAGGGACCTGGGTTCAATTCCACCCTCAGGTGATTGTCTGTGTGGAGTTTGCACATTCTCCTCGTGTTTGCGTGGGTTTCCTCCGGGTGCTCTGGTTTCTTCTCACTGTCCAAAGATGTGCAGGCCAAGTGGATTGGCCATGCTAAATTGCCCATAGTGTCCAGGGATGTGTAGGTCAGGTGGGTTTATAGGGATGGGTCTGGGTGGGACATCTGAGGCCCGGTGTGGACTTGTTGGGCCAAAGGGCCTATTTCCACACTGTAGGGATTCTATGAAGTTCATAAAGCAGTGTCCACCAAAGCTTCTAAAGAAAGATAAGGGTGGAATCTTATTGTTTTAAGTATTGGACAAACAGATGTGGAAAACCCTAATAGACCAGATCCATGTCTAACAACAGCCTGTGGACTGAGGTGGTGAGTTTGTTTCAATACACACCTAGAAACTGTGGGCAGTTTCAGGAGAAGTTTGCAAAGATGCAATACCATCTGTCTCTCAGTGTTTCTGTCTGTCTCTCACCCATAAGAGCTCTGCGGAACGGTATGTGTTTTTACCCTATCTGAATATGATAGTGTGTAATTTGGGAGATATAGTTCAATTCTTGAGCCTAGTTCATAATTAATTTTCCAATTGTTTGAAGAATAAGTTTGCCTATAATAAATATGCTTTTTTTTTGAAAGTCTGTTTTGTTCTAGTTAACAGTAATGAAGAGAAACAAGTTGATCAATTTTGGTGATTCACTAAGCCATTAACATATTTTGTACAACTCGTGGAATAATGGGGCTTAATTTTCAATGGCATCTCAAACAAGAGAGAATCTAATCATGCCCTCTTGGCAGTTAATGGTATTACCACAACTGAACACCCCACTGCCAGCATCCTGAGGGTTGCCTTTGTCCGGAAACTTGACTGGACCAGCCATTTAAATACTATGGCTTAAGAGTAGGTGGTTTGTAATTCTGCAAGAAGTAGCATGTATCTTGACATAGTGTATCTTGTACATATAGATACAAGTCTGGAGTGTGATTGAAAATCTCCATTTTGTTTGGATGAGTGCAGCTCCATCACCAAGAAGCTCAATACCAACTAAGATAAAGCCACTAGCTTGATTGGCGTGCACCTAAATCATTTAAATATTCACTCCACCCATGTACCGAGGCAATAGTGCTTATTGTTCACAACATACACAGCAAAAACTCACCAGGGCTCCTCCAAAAACAACCCGTAACCCATGACTTCTGTCACCTAGTAAAACAGGGTAACAGCTGTGTGTAAACATCAACTACCGCTTGAAAGTTCCCTTCCAGTCCACTTTGAACCCTGACTTGGAACTACACAACATTTTGTTGACTGACACTGGATAAAAAATCCTAGAATACTCTTTCAAAGAGCACTGCGGGCTTACCAACATCAAACTCAACATTGATTGCAGCAGTTCAAGAAGGAGACTCGCTGTCAACTTTTTCAGAAGCAGTTAGGAATGGCAGCAAATACAGATCCCATGAAGGTTTGCCAGATTGATCCCTGGAATGGCAGGACTGACGAGTGAAGAGAGGTTGAATTGATTAGGATTATATTCGCTGGAGTTCAGAAGAATGAAGGGGGAAGATCTCATGGAAACCTATAAAATTCTAACCTGGTTAGACTGGGTAAATTCAGGAAAAAGGTTCCCAAGGACTGGGGAGTCCAGAACGAGGGGTCACAGTCTAAAAATATGGGGTAAACCATTTAGGACTGAGATGAGCAGAAATGTCATCACCCAGAGAGTGGTGAACATGTGGAATTTGCTATTACAGAAAGCAGTCAAGGCCAAAACATTGCATGATTTCAAGGAGGAGTTGCAAAAAGCACTCAAGATAAAGTGGACGAAAGGACAGGCTATTGTGTTGGATGATCACCCATGATCATATTGAATGGCAGAGCATACTCAAAGGACCGAATGGCCTACTCTTGTTTTCTATGAGGAAAACAAAAACAAACTTAAAGCTGCATTTGCTCATGATACTCTATAAGCAGTGACAGTTGAGAACTAAATCAAGGTTGCTTGTGGCCCAGTACTTCACATATCTTAAAGTAAAACAAAGAACTGTAGCTATCTAAAACAAAAACAGAAATTGCTTGCAAAAGTCAGCAGGTCTGGAGTATCTGTAGGGAGAAAACAAAATTTAACATATCAAGCCTGGTAGCACTTCATTAGAACTGTTTTAGTTCTGATGAAGGGTCACCAGACTTGAAAAGTTAACTGTACATCCTCCCTACAGATGCTGCCAGACCTGTTGACTTCAACTATCTTAATTGATTTTGTTAAGAATTTTTGAAACTTCATTCGTAAATTTAAGACAAAGTTTCCTAAAATATTTTTTATTTCCCACTTGCATATGTGAGGTTTTTCATTGAATTACATGGCTTCTAGATAGTTTATCACTTCTCTGGCTTAGTTCCCATAACTGTCCATAAATATTTTAGAAAAATAAATTGTTTTAAAATTATTTGTACTAATTAAAATCCAATGTTTTATCTGTTAGTTTTACATCAAAAGAAAATTACTTTGAAGCTATTAACTTCGAAACGTTTTTACAATTCTTATTTCTTTTGACAGGTTTTTGTGGAAACATTGGACAAATGTTTTGAAAATGTCTGTGAGCTGGATTTAATTTTCCATGTAGACAAGGTAATATTTGTTGACAAGTCGATGTAATACTTGTACTTGGTGTTGTCCATTACTGGAAAGTTTGTTACCAATACTGTTTAATGCTGATAATTCATGTATACCTCCAAGATTTTTAAAATTTGCAGCTGACAGCTAATAGCATCTCTCTTTCAAATGAACAAAGAATTTGGATTGGGAAATACCTCTGTGTGAAGGTGCCTTTAGCAAATATGGAGAGATGTTTACTTGGCCTGGTCAGCCATATATAAACTGTGGGTGTGAGATTTTTGAAAAGTCTACTTTTGTATGTGTTTTTCCCTTCTTCCATGCTTAATTGAATGAACATCCTAAACAAAACATGAGTTAGAGCAGACGTTTAATCCGAACATCATGAATGCCTGGTGGTGCGCTCACGCAAATGCATACACCCTTGTTCACCAAGGCTGTTTGCAGAAGTATTCAAGTAAATTTTACATGAATTAAGGTTTTGAAATGAGTCCTCGAGTATTTTATTCAAATAGTTATGAAAACTCTAAGCAGAATGTTTTAGAAAGTATAGGAAAATTACCCTATCAATGCAGTTCACTGGTACTGAGTATTTTGGGTACACTCCATATACATGTTTTGCATAATCAGAAATTGAGTGCCAGATTTGGATACATTTGACAGTGGAGTTATTTTTGATAAGTAGGAGAACCCCCTTTCCATTTATGTACAGTTTCTGATGGTTGAATGGAGTTTCTAAACTTTGACTTTTAGTTTTAAGAAATGTATTCATCAAATACAAGCTCAGGCTTTTGGGAAAAATTGACCCCTTAAAGTAAGACATATCTATTGAGTGTTTAAAACTTAACTTGATAAAGACAAATGTGATTTCTTTAAATGCTTAGTTTGGGCATTAAAAATTTAAGTTAACAAGAAAACAAAATGAGACTGTCCAAGAAGTATTTAATAGATTATTGTGGGAGCCAACTGCCATATTGCATAGACACAGGGTGATGTGGTTAGCTGGGTAGCACTTTCGGGAGCTGGTACAGACGTAAAGAGTCAATGGCCTCCTGTACTAAATATTGTACGATTGTCTGTACCCTTTCTATTAAATAGTAACTATCATACAACAAATTCTAGAAGAGTAGTGGGTGCTGTTGACATTTATGACTTTTTAATGTAAAGCATGCTCTATATATCAATTTTTGGAGTTGGGCTATTCAAGTGTTCTCTTAATTGTACTTGCATGATATGATTTGTAATTGTAATTTTTTTATACTTTGAGAATATTTTGAGTTTATTGGAAAGCTAGAAGAGCCCCAGAAATGTTTGCAGTCCAAATAGTATCCTTGTTGCAACAATACTGAAAATGCAGGAGTTCTAGTTTTATTTTCATTAAAGGGTTTAACAATTAAAAAAATCACTGAGGAAAAAAATTGCGTAAGTTGTCTTGTGTAAAAACATGCCTAGGAATATAAATTTTTTTTTTTTTTTTTTTCTGATGAAGGGTTTAGGCCCGAAACGTCAAGTTTTCCTGCTCCTATGATGCTGCTTGACCTGCTGTGTTCATCCAGCCCCATGCTTGTTACCTAGGAATATAAATGTATATTTTGTCAAGTGTTTGGTCATGTGACATGTTTATAGGCTTAATATAAAAAAAGACTAATTGTGAGCTGTATGCTCCTGAGTTGAAAGGCAGATGTACAACTGATGAGGAATAAACTCTAAAATTCCTTGAAATCTACCTGTTTCAATTGCAATGCCTTTCATAGAAGAGATTCCTAACTAACATTTGTCTTCCCTAACAAAGTCCTTGATTACATTTCAAGTTTGTCGCGACATTATATCTGCTTCTCCCTTGAGTCTAAGTTTGTTGGTGACATACCCACTGGAATCAGACTATATAGAAATCTTGGAAGAGATAGACTGTTTATAACTTTTTTGACCGCAACATTAAAGCTAATATTATTTTATTCCACCTGACAATTTTTCTGTAGCTTTTCCATTCAGAGCTAATGAAGCTTTATTTTCAGCATAAACTTTCAGCACAGCACACCACCCCCTGGCCAATCTCCCAAACCTCCATTTGATGAATTAGTGTTCCCGCATATTGAACACTATTTGGAAAAAACACTGCAGGTGTCAAGGACACGGGTGTGTGGTGGAGAGCTTCCATATCCATCACCAGTAATGGCTCTGTAATACCACAACTGACTGAATTGACTGGGTCCCAAAGGACACAGTTGGTAGACTGCATGATTAGGAGATGGTGAGCAAGCCAATGAAGAATAATAAAACGAAGAATGGTGGATGCTGGAAATCTGAAACAAAAACAGAAAATGCTAGAGAAACTCATCAGGTCTGGCAGCATCTGTGAAGAGAAAACAGATTTAATGTTTTTGAGTCCAGTGACTTTTGGTCAGAACTGAAAATGCTGACTCTATTTTTCTCTCCAATGAAGGAAAAATCTGTTTGATCTTATTCTTACCAATTTACATGTCACAGGTGCAGCTCTCCATCACATTTGATTTGATTTATTGTTGTCACATGTACCCAAGTACAGTGAAAAGTTTTGTTTTGCGTGCAGTACAGACAGGTCATACCATACAAAGATCATGAGTGATAGAACAGAGCAAGCAACACAAAGTTACAGCTGCAAAGAAGGTGCACAAAAAGCAAGATCAACATTAGATTTGAAATTTGAGAGGTGCATTCAAAAGTTTAATAACAGCAGGGAGGAAACTGTTCTTGAACCTGTTGGTACATGTGTTTAAGCTCTTGTATCTTCTGCCTAACAGAAGAGGATGGAAGAGATTATAACTGGGGTAGGAGGAGTCTTTGATGTTGGCTGCCTTTCTAAGGCTGCGAGAAGTGTAGATGGAGTTAGTGGGTGGAACGTTAGCTTGCATGGTGGACTGGGCTGTGTTCGCAACTCCCTATAGTTTCTTATGGTCCTGGGCAGAGTAGTTGCCATATCAAGCTGTGATGCACCCAGATAGAATGCTTTCTATGGTGTGTCAATAAAACTTGGTGAGAGTACTGAAAACAAAAAATGCTGGAGACCACAGCATTCATAGAGAGAAAGCAAGCTAACATTTTGAGTCTAGATGACTCTTCTTCAGAGCTTGGCGAGAGTCCTTATGGACATGCCGAATTTCCTTAGCCTCCTGATGAAAGAAAGGCATTATTGTGCCGCCTTAACCATCACATCAATGTGTGTGGTCCAGGACACATTGTTGGTGACTGTCATTCCTAGGAACTTGATGCTCTCAACCATCTTCACCTCACTTCCATTGAGGTAGACAGGGACGTGCCATCCTCCTTGCTTCCTGAAGTTGATGATCAGCTCTTTAGTTTTGCTGACGTTGAGGGTGAGATTGTTATCTTTATACCGCACCACTCACCATCTCTTTCCTGTTTTCTGTCGGCCTACAACAGTGGTGTCATCAGTGAACTTGCAGATGGGGTTTGGATGAAATTTGGCCTCTCCGTCACGAGTGTACAGGGTGTACAGTAAAGGGCTGAGTACCCAGCCTTGCAGGGCACTGGTGTTGAGGATTCACATGGAGGAGGCGCTGTTGCCCATCTTACTGATAGTGGCCTGTGGGTCAGGAAGTTGAGGATCCAGTTGCAGAGGGTGGAGCAGAGACTTGGGTCTCGGAGTTTGGAGAGTAGTTTGGTTGGGATTATAGTGTTGAAGCTGGAGCTGTAGTCCATAAGTAGAAGGCTGACATAGGTATCCTTACTATCCAAATCTAGGGATGAGTGTAGAGCCAGGGAGATGGTGTCTGCCATGGACCTATTGCACCGGTAGGCAAATTGCAAGGAATCAAGGCAGCTGGGAGGCTAGAGTTGATATGAGCCATTGGAAGGAGTATTGAGTTTTGGAAGGAGTGACCACCATATAGTTGTTTCGGAGACACCGTTCTGTCTTCATATTGACGTTGCCCTCCATTGTGGCAGGTAACATCACCATGATGCTAAAAAGGTTAGATTTCAGCCAGATCAGCAACTTAAACCTGGGTATCCACAAGGCAGTATAGGCCATCAGCTGCAGTAAAGTTGTATTTGCCTGAAATCTAAAACCTCATGGTCCTGCATATTTCCCACTCTAGTCTTGTGAAAAAAGCTATGGAATGAACCATGGCTCAATCAAGAGTGCAAAAGGGAATTCAGGAGAAGTGCCTAAAAATGAAGTATCAAGCTGGTGAAGCTAAAACACAGGACTACTTGCAAATAGCAGAAATATTGAGATAGACTGAGCTAAGCAATTCCACAACCAACAGTTCAGATCTAAGCTCTGCAGCCCTGAAACATCTAGTTGTGAATGGAGGTGGACAATTAAACAACTCACTGGAGGAGGCTGCACAAGTATTTCTATTGATAACGATGCATGAGCACAGCACATAAGTGCAAAAGACCTAAGTGGACCATCCATATCTTCCTTCACTTGATGAGCCCAGCATCATAGATGCCAGTCTTCAGCCAATTACGTTTATTCCATGTGATTTCACGAAATGGCTGAAGACTCTGGATACTGCAAAGACAATGGGCCCTGAAACACCTCCATCAATCAATATTTTCTTTCCATCATGAAGTTGGATCTGGGGATGCAGAATAATCAGTGAACCATTCATAACGCCTCAAGTATTGAAGCAGCCTATGTCCCAATACAGCAAAACCTAGTGGCAAATAATATTGAGACTTTGGTGTGGCAAAAATGACGTCTCCAACAAGAGAGAATTTGACCATTTCCTCTTGAAACTTAATGGCATTGTCATCACTGAACATCCTGAGGTTTCCATTTGCCAGAAAATGAACTGGACAAATTAGTGTGACTACAGAACAGGTCATAAGCTAGTAACTTGCTACATAAATCACAAAACCTGTTCTCCATCTGCAAGGCTTAAGTCGGAAGTGTTATGGATACTGTCCACTCATCTGGATAAGTGCAGCGCTATTGACACTCAAGAAATTTGACGCCATCCAGGAAAAAAACAGCTCACTTAGCTTTGGCTTCTTGATTCCAACTGCTGACAGAAGAGACTTATTCAACAAGTAGCCATCTTAATCAGTGCTTAAGTCACCTGTTTGATCTTTATCTTATTCTATATTAGATTTTAAACTGTTGTTTCGTGGCAGCTGGAAGCATATATTTTTCAGTGAAATTGAAAATGGTGGTAGATGCCAGGAGGCAGCATTTGTAATGCGTGGTGTTCATTTACGATGGTTTGCATTGCAAATATTGGGTTCCAAATTGAATAATCCATATGAACTGACTCTAGAGTGAGTGGTATCCCTCAGACTCCGACCAGTGAGAAAATCATGTCCAAGCATGCTATTCAGGATTATATTATAGTTCAAATGAAGATTGGTCCCCCTTTTTATCATTACACTGGAAGTGCTTCACTTACTGAGAATTTTCTGCTACTACTGCAGGCACATGTCATAATCCCTGGAAGGATTGCCAACCTTTTTAATTCCCCCTCCCACGATGACATGTCCATCCTGGGCCTCCTCCAGTGCCACAATGATGTCACATGCAAACTGGAGGAGTAACACCTCATATTCTGCCTTAGGAGCCCAAAGGCTGATAGGCTTAACATAGAATTCACCAGTTTTAAAATCTCCCCACCCCCCCCACCTTATCCCATGTCCAAACCTCCCTCTCATCCCTGCCTCCTTGACCCAACACAACTTGTCCATCATCTTCCCCACCTATCTGCATCCACCTATCACTACACCACCTCCCTCCCCCAGCCCAATCCCTCCTCCCTTTATTTATTTTCCAACTCCTTTCTCCTTTCTCATTCCTGAAGAAGGGTCCCGACCTGAAATGTCAACTTTCCTGCTTTCCTGATGCTGCCTGACCTGCTGTGTTCTCCACACTGTTGTCATAATCCTTGCTTTGTTTGTGCTGTTGACTATTTGTTTGATTTGAACAGAGCAAGTATGTAGGATTTGAGTGTCTCCGGTAAGTCCCTGATAGTTGTAGTAATAGACTTTCCTACACCAATTTAATACAGACACTGAAATTCATGTACTGCATGACTCATTCATATGATAGCAGGATGACGTTTGGCTTGAAGGCTGCTTTCTGTTATTGGCGAACTGCATTTTAGCAGCTCAACACAAATAACTACCGTGGTATGTGAATTTCTACATTGGAACGTTTCTCGGTACGTAGGGGTACATTCCAGAGACTGACAGATCATTTCAAATAGCATGTCCCTGTAGTCATTTGTAACTGACTCTGTCCAACTAGTTTCTGGTGGCAAAACTCTAAATACTGTCTCCAACATTAGATGTGATTTCACAATTGGACAGCATTCACTAAATAACTGGTTGTGCTAAGAATTATGGTATCAAGATTTAAGATTGTCAGTTGGAATCTTAGTGTGGTGCATTTGCATTTACTGGAAGCCACATACATTAATATAGAGAGGCCTGTTATTTACAGACAGACGGAACATGTGCACAGCCTGCCTCAACTAATCAGAGTTCATATGCCAATTAATTAGCGCATTGTTCTAATGCAGTATAAAAATGTTGTTCCGCTTTACATTGGTATTCTTGTGAATTATCCTGATGAGTTCAAGATGTCTGGATCAGTACTCAAGTTCTGTAGTACCTAATACACCAATCTTCTTCTGTCCTCAATAGAGTTTAATACTCCCAAGCCCTTATAAGTTGTGAGATAACAAGGTGTAGAGGTGGATGGCTGATGTTTCGGGCCTAGGTCCTTCTTCAGAAATCGTCTAGGCCCAAAACATCAGCCTTCCTGCTCCTCTGATGCTGCTTGGCCTGCTGTGTTCATCCAGCTCTACACCTTGTTATTCTCAGATTCTCCAGCATCTGCAGTTCCTACTATCTCTTTATAAGTTGTACGGTTTTTAGATGGTATCGAAATGTTTGTGCAGACTTTTGCTAATGTCTATTTAATTTTTTTTAAGGTTCACAACATTTTGGCTGAAATGGTAATGGGAGGAATGGTTTTAGAGACCAATATGAATGAAATAGTAACTCAAATTGATGCTCAAAGCAAAATGGAAAAATCTGAGGTAAGACTTGTGCACTTTTACGGAATATCTTCTAGCTCGCATGGTTTTTGATCCCGCATGTTTATTGTGCCTTCTGTGGTGGCTTATTCTTTAGTGGCAACAGCCAGCTTGCTTACTGTGCTTCTAAAATAAAAAGCTATTGAATGACAATTTGGGTAGTTATACTATGTGACAAATCTGCAGCATTGGCAAGGCATTGTAAAATATCTACTTACCAGTTGGAACACGACTATATAATGTCCACAGTTTAGTACTGGAGCTTTGCGAGTGTTAAGTTGCATGAATCAATTTGCCTGTATGCTCGACTGAAAGATTTATGATTTGGCAGTTTAAGAGGCTGGTTAGAGCAAACTAAGAGTGCATTGAGCATAAATGATTATTAAAAACAGAAATGTCATTATGTCAATTTTTCTAAGTTGTCAATTTTTCGAGGTTGTTGCCAATTTAAAATAGCTTTCCATTTGATGCTCAGTCCATGCCAAGTTGGTTTGGTCTCCATCTTGGCAATATTGGCAGATATCCTCAGTGCTTCTGGGTTAGAGCGGAAAAAGCAATAAGTCAAGACCAGCACTGGGGGCTGTTATTCGGCAACCAAAGTAGGTGTAAATATGCATACAGGATCAAACTGAACAGGACATTCACCATGATCAAATAACTTATTCACATTCACTATTGAGACTCGAGTACAAATAGTGGTTATTTGAGCAAGATGCCATTGGGTGTTTACTGCTCAGAGAATAGTTTTGTATTAGCATCCTCTGTGAAAAGTTTTACTGGTTCAGGATAGTGGTTTTTGTTTAAAAAGTGCCTTTTTTAAATGAAATTATATTCGCGTGCATTGAATTGCTTGTGTCTGCATTTTTATAACTATTACTAATAGCAAATACAAACAGTTGTAACTGCTTGAAACAAAGGACTAAAATATGTGTTTTTCACTTCAAAGCAGCGATCCAGATGTTTACATCACAGGACGTCATTGAGCTCATTACGTTTATGCGGACTCTTTGCTAGACCAATTCAGCACTAATCGCCCTATGTCTGTGGCTCTGTCTTTCTCTGTATATAACTTGATCTCAATTGCAATTGAGTCACTTGGTATCTGACTGGAAAAAATCAGTTGATGTTGATATCGCTGTTGTACTGATTGATCTGTTTGTCGTCATCATTTTGTCATTATTTCACATTCCTATTAAGTTGCAGTTCACTTCTTTGACTCCTAAATGCAAAACTGAGTGAAAGGAATAATAAGTAGCACAGGTTTAGCATTTTAGTTTTCAGATGTGATCCTTCCCTCCCGCGTACAACTTTTTTAAAGAAACATGGCTAATACACATTAATTAAAGGTGTTAGATCTAAAGATAAGTTTCAGTAAAGCAGATTTGAATTTTAAAAAGCTCACAGCAGAAGCTACCCCAGTTTTTTTTTTATTGTTCATTCATCAATGGATTACAATCTAGCTAATTATGTTAAAGTAATGGAGCCCCTTGAAGTACTCCAAACATATTTTATAGATTGGAGGTAGCAAGTTCAAGTACGGAAACAGAACTTGGTCGAGGAGCCCAGGCTTGATTTCTTCTTTACAACTAGCTAAGTCATTATCTCATTTATTTGCTTTGGAACAGTGTTGAATCTCTTAGTTGAAAAGGTTTGGTGGGGGAGGATAGAGGCTTTTTTGTTTGAGGTTTCTAATTTCAAATGTTTAACTTTTCTGGACAATTTCATTTAACTTTTCCCTCTGTTCTACAGGGTGCACATTGTTATTACATTAAGATGTTGGGCCTACTCCAAATAGAAAAATGATAACCAGAATAAGCAGGATGTGCCTTCTCTAAATGATCAGTGTGAAATGTTTCTGTTTAGTCTGCCGTTGGATTGGTTGAGGACTGTTTGTTGCAAATGCTGCTTTATGGCAGTAGAACCCAGAATTTCAACAGAATACTATGCAGATCCTGGTATTGCTGGCAACAAGAATAAATGATGCAACTCCAGACTCTCCAATAACTTGTTACAGTTGAACCAATGGCCTCTTGAACTTTCTACACTATGGCAGACAATGTGTACCAGTCAAACCTTGTTAGTTTCCTTGGCACGGTGGTCTCAAGAGATTTGCTTATATTTGGATTTGTTACGGACCAGACCAAACCCCTCAAACTAAAGAGGAGATAGTCTAGACCCTAACTTTTGCTTATTTTCAAGGTAAATGTAAGGTGTTGCTTTCCGGATGCAATCTGATTGGACAAAGTACCGATTTAAAGCAAAGCCCACTTTACTTATTTACTATTGTTAAAATGCAGCAAAAGAAAGGAGGAGCTGGAATAACTTAATTCAATTGGAAAACTGAACAGAACAATGGATACAGTAGCAATTACTAATTAACTATTCCAATGTAGCAACATCCCAAAAACACACACTTGGCAAAAGGCGAATTCAGAAAACAGATTGTCTCACATGCAATGCTCCAATCCAGAAGCATAGAACATCAGAAGACATTTCTGTGAGAGATTGTAGCAGCCAGGAGTGATTTACTGCCTTCCAACCCTGCTGAGACCCCAGCAACAATTACTGAATGCTAAAACTAAAAATCCTGGCTCTGTGAGAGCTTGACGACACCCACTAAGGCTGCGTCTATTGTTCCAAAATTTAAAAAACAAACCCAAGACCTCACAAGCAGTTTACTTTACTGGCTTGACAACTTGGCACCTCTGTCTTAAAGCATCTCTTTTAAATAAAACAGAACAAAAATAATCTCTTAAAGCTGTAGCATCTTCACAGATTCAATTACAAGTCACACTACCTTCTCCTTCCTAGATGATAACTATAACACTTTCTCTGACAACTGATTATAATTTTGCATAAACTGATGGTAGACTCTCTTCTCATTGATCATAGCATAAGTTTTCATCTTCCATACATTTTAAAAGACCAGTCTGATTTCAATTAATTGAAAATTGATCAAATAAAAATCAACTGTCCTGTAAAGAGTGTGAAACCCTACAGGTGGCAACTTGGGCAGTGACAACACAGATTGCACCTAAATCTCTTTGTGAGCTTGTTGGTTTGTTCTGACTCCCTGCATGTTGGTGAACGTCTTACTGACTTGAAGAAAAGTTTGAGTTTGGAAAAGGTTCAGGATGAGGTGACCAAATGCGTTTTAACAATTCTGTCACTGATACATTCAGTGTTTGAATTCAATGAATGCGAATAGGCCAAATTCTTGGCATAGCAGATCCTGGAGTCAATCAAAGAGAATGCTATTCTAGATCCAGTGGTGTGCATTGAAGCAGAATCAGTTTATGATCTCCGAAAAAAGCTTCAAAGTAGCAGTGATTCAATCTGATTGAATTTCACAATCATTTTGAATTAGAGGAGAATGATTCTGAGGCCCTGGGGCTGAACTTAACTAAAGGGTCTGGGTAAGATGAAATGGGGAAGCAGGTAAACATGTGGATCAGGAGAAATGCAGTAGTTTGCATTTAAGAAGATATTTTAATAGTCAGGGAAGAAACTTTCCAGTGACATAGAAAACCTCTTGGACAAGAATAAGCAATGCTTGGCTAACTAGTTAAAGACTGGTGTCAAATTGAAAGAATAGTCATATAATTCTGTGATGATTAGTGGTAGATAAGAAAAGCCACCCATGTGGTTCACTGCCATCCTTGCCTGGTCTGGCCTACATGTGACTGCAGTTCCACAGCAATGTTGTTGACTCTTAGCTGCCCTCTGAAATGGCCTAGCAAAGCGTTCAGTTGTATCAACTGCTAAAAAGCCTCAAAAGGAGGATTGGCACCAGAAGGATCACTTGGCACTGGATTTAGGCACTGGAAACGATAACAAAAATCTCAGCTTGTCAAACCTGCTGACCAACACCTGGGGGCTGCCTAAATTTGGAGAGCTGTCTTTCAGCCTAGCTGAGCAATAGCCTGACATAATTATGCTCTCAAAATCAAGTCTTAAATATTTTATCTTGGACAATACTATTCCCATCCCTGGGAGTGTCTTGTCCCACAGGCAGGACTGACCCAGCAGAGATGGTGGCACAGATATAAACAATCAGCAGCGAGTTGCTGTGGGAGCCCTCAAAAATGACTCTGTATTCTATTGCATCAGTTTAGTCATTGTAAAGGGAAACTCCTGACTACCTCGTACCAGTTTTCCAATGGCTAATAAATCAAAACTTTTTAATGTAGAACACCACTTGGAGGAAACAGACAGGGTGGCAAGGATGCAGAATGTACTCCAGATGGGGAATTTCAGCATTCATCACCGAAAGCGCTTGGCACAACTACTGATTGAGCGAGGTTGAATGTTAAAGGACATAGCTGCTAGACTGGGTCTTCAGCAGCTGGTGAGGGAACCAGCAAGAGGGAAAAACATACTTGACCTCATAGTCACTAGTCTGCCTGCCACAGATGCTTCTGTCCAAAACAACATTGGTAGGAGTGATCGCCATACAGTCCTTATGAAGACAAAGTCCTATTTTCACATTGAGGATTACTTTTATCATGCTGTCTGACACTATCATTGTGATAAATGGAATAGACTTTGAACAAATCGAGCAACCCAAAAGCAGGGTATCCGTGAGGCTATGTGGGCCATCAACGGCAGCAAAATTATATCCGAACAATCTGCGTCCTTGAGGCCTGACATTTCCCCGTTGTACCATTACCATCAAGGTAAGGGAACAGCCCTGGTTCAATGAAGAGTACAGGAGGTCATGCCAACAGCAGCTACCCAAAAATTAGGTTTCAGTCTGTTGAAGAGAACTGTGTGTGTCAAACAGCACAAAGCAGCAAGTGATAGGGTAAATGATTCCGTAACCAACAGATCAGATCTAAGCTTCGCAATCATACCACATTCACTTGTGACTGTTAGTGGGCAATTAATCAACTCACTGGAGCGGTGGCTTCACAAATGGTACCATCTTCAATGTTGCGGAGCCCAGCATATCGGTGCAAAAGAAAAGGCTGAAGCATCTGCACCCATCTTCAACCAGAATGATAAAGTGAATGTCTGTCTTGACCTCCCCAGAAGTCCCCAATATGGTAGCTTCTGGGTTTCAGCCAATTTGATTCATTTCACGTGATATCAAAAAATAGCTGAACTTGCCAAATACATAGCCAAACTGATCTAGTATAGCTATGACACTGGTATTTACCTGACAATGTGGAAAATTGTTCAAGTATGTCCTGTGCAGAAAAATCAGAACAAATCCAACCTGGACATTTAAAGCCTGGAATGTTGATTCTCGACTATGAGCCAAGTGATGGAATGGGTTAATAACTGCACTTAAGCAGCACTTGCTAAGCAAAATTTGCTCATTGAAACTCTGTTTGGGTTCTGCCAGAACCATTCAGCTCCTGACCTCATTACAGCCTTTATTAAAATGCAGACAAAAGAACTGACCAGAATCCTGACTTGGAAATATATTGCCGTTGCTTGAGTGTTGCTGGATCAAAATCCTGGGACTTGCTCCCGAATGGAATTATGGGTCTACCCATACCAAATGGAAATCTGCCATTGATGAAAATGGTTCCTCATCTTTTTTTGAGAACGCCTAAGGATGGGCAATGAATGTTGGCCCAGCCAGTAACACTCTTATCCTGCGAAAGGTTTAAAGAAAATTTTTTAAAGCCTCAAACAACAAATGAAAAGCGCAAGATAAATTACAGTATGCGAGATGAAAGCTAGAAATAAGCAGATATATAAAGACATGTAACTAAAAAGAAGAGTAACTAAAGTGAGCATATGTCCTATTGAGATCGAGTCTGAGGGATTAATAGGAAGTAAAAAATTACCTGAAATGATCAACAGATATTTTGGGCTGAATCTTGCCAAAATTTTGCTAATTCTCAATTCTGGGCAGTTTCACAGACAAGTTCTTCCTGTGAGCTTCAATGAGTTTTCTCATGCAATTTTATGCTGCTCATCACATTACCTCCATGGAGGTACCATGCCTACGCAGCACTACTCTTACTCAATGTTGTGCTCAGCAATGGCACTGATATGAGGAGCTTTGGGTGTACATGCCACGCATGTTATATTTAAACCCCAACTGGTTACAATTTCAAAAACTGTAAGCAAAGAATTCCCCTACAGTTTGAATGTTTGAAGAATTTCAAAGGACATGGCTGACTGAGGCAAATTAGTATCCCGGTTCGTGGACAAGAACCCCAAAATTCTGATGGACAGGGCAATGGTTAGGGAGGATGCCATTCCCTTTCCCCAGAAATACCAGAGGATACCATGCACCAGACCCTGCCAGCTTAATCTGAAGTTGCCACCCAGTCAGCGTAGTTTCCACAATCTGGAAGAGCAAACACCAATACAAGATGAAGATCTGTGATCTCTTTGCTCTTCTTTCTGCTGTCCCACACTCACTCTAATTCTGCTATTGCACCAACCTCCCTCCAAAGGTCATTGTGAACCACTCTCACTTGCAGTAAGAAATGCCTCACAGTAGGTCTGAAAAGACAAAAACATTCACTGGGTTGACTGAAATTTGTCTCCTCACTCATATGAGGAGAGAATCGATGAGCTGGTGAGAGAAAGCTGTGATTGCTCACTTGATGATGCAGGGTCCTCTATGTCCTGGCAACCACGTAAAATTCATTGTGATGTGCCAAGTTGCTGTCCCATTGCAACCAATGTGAACATATTCTTAACATGCTCAAGCTTCTACCTTTTTGTGGAATTAATTCATGCTCTTGCCGGCTGCAGGCACAGGCAGCATCTAAACGACATCCTGCCACAAGAGGCCAGTGCCTCCAATTCCTTCTCGACAAGTGAGGAAGAAGCGAAAGATCTCCCGTTTTTAAAAAAAACACCTGCAGCACTGTCACTTGCACCCTCCACCAGCTCAGGTACTGTCATCTTAGTGGGTACTTTATCTAGATTAGATCAAGGAAAACATTCTGGTGAGCATATCACTTTTTCTCCAAGTCCAAGGAAGAAACGGCCCAAGGAAGTCATATTGCTGCTGAACATCAGGCTCCTATTTAGACACAGGCAGGATGACCTCATAGTGCCAGCCATTAATAGCCTCATTAAAATGCACATGCAGACACTGGATCAACAGGCAGGTTGTCAGCAACACACAATGAACTGGATCAAAGGTTAAAGTATCTGTACTGTGCTGTCTCCAGTGTCAAAATGTCTGGTTGTGTCCGTGGAGTGGTTGGTAGCTGCCTTGGAAGCTCAGATCAAACAGACCACTCAGTAGCTGCTGGAAATGCATTTGGTCCTATGTTCCATTACTCCAGGATGCATCAAACTGCAGGAGGTACCAAATATAGGCTCAGCAGAAATCTGCTTTTCAAGACAATTAATAAGTGACTGGCAACTCCATCTTCATTCCGCCTGCAACCCTCAACCCTGTAGAAGTTCAAGCTGAGGAGGGGGAGCCTTCATCTAGCCAGCAGGCTCTCAGCATGCCTCAGCCGTCTAACCGCAAAAACTTCCAAAGTTGTCTGGCCAAACCTCCAAAGCCAGCAGGCTCCAGGCCCCTGGCTCAGCCTCACCTGCGGACCCTGGGCCTGCACCCTGATGTACTGGGAGGGGAAAAAAAAATAAAACTGTCTGAGGGCACGAAATTGACATGGATGACCCCTTGTTTTAGATGGAAAAGCATGCATTTGAATGTATTGGCAGTTTATATCATCACTTGTTTGGTCAGCTGTCATTTTAATAGCTGCTATGAGAATGAAACTTGAAAAGCCACCCAACCTTGATGCCACATAATGTCAGAATCAAGTCTGATAGAGGGCTACGCTTTCCCTGACACCACATCTTGTTGAATTTAAATGTGGGCTCATTGAATGTTTTGAAATCTTCCTGCTTTGTTAACTTTAACTTTTATTGCTCAAAGTATTGCACAAAGGATAGGTGAAAAAAGCACAAACAAAAATGTTGCATTTTCATTTGGGAATGGACAGGAGCTCCTTGCCTTCACAACATGCAAAATTTACAGTCAATGAACGATGACTTCACTCAACTTTAGTTCTTTTGGACCTGGCTGTCAGTTAAGTCCTATTTGCCCTGTTGCACCCAATGCTGCTGCACTGCACTCATTGTCTATCATGTTCCCTGTTTGCCCGCTCCAGTAGCCCAGAGCACAGCACACACAGAATATGTGTTGTACTGTCTTTAGTGTACCTAAAGACTACCCTTCCCACACCAAAATTTGCCCAAGCATGGGAAGATCATTTTGAGGAGGTATGTTGCCTTCACCGCGATGGCTAGGGAGTGGAATGGACAGTATTTTATCTCCATTTGGCCTTAGGGTTGCGTAATGGGGTCATCAGTCATGGTTGGAGATGGTACTCCTTAACTAACCCCTAGTAGCCATCCTTTTTGTAAGGCATCCACCCTTTTAGAATGAAGCAGAAACTAGAGAGTTATTGAGGTTATAGGCCTCATGGTTTCTTCCAGGGAAACCTGGTATGAACTTCTATGATGTGGTGGTGATGATTACACATGGCTGTGCATGGGACCTGTTAGTGAAGTAAATTGCATTATAACATCGAATTGTTAACACTGTGTACAGTCTATAGCACCTTGCACCTGGAATACTCCAACCAAAGACACCGTTCTAAAACAAATGTCCTTGTACGATATCATTCAGTGGCTGCACAGTGTTTTACTCATCTGGAGGACATGATATCGAGGATGAAAGACTGTGAGTCTCCTGGACCTTATCCTAAGGAGACCTTTTGCTGCAAATTCTTCATCTGGAACCTCTTTGGCATTTACTGGAGTTTGCAACTGTTCCTGGCCTTGCAGATACATGTGTTGCTGCTCAATTTGTATACCTGATTGTGGGGCTGCAGCCGCAGTTACAATAAAGCCTGCTGTGCCTGGATCCATTGGTGAGGAGCTAAATACCTGAAACAAACCAGCACCTAAGTAGTATGAGATAACAAGGTGTAGAGCTGGATGAACACAGCAGGCCAAGCAGCATCAGAGGAGCAGGAAGGCTGACGTTTCGGGCCTAGACCCTTCTTCAGAAAACGTAGTGTGATCAGTCACCAGTCACAGCACACTTAAATGACAGTTTACCATAGTCCTTGATCTAGTAGGACACGGAGGCCTTGGAGGAAGATCATGGAATGCTAGTACATGGGTCTTTAACATAGTGCACCTTATTCAGATGTATGCTGCACATCCATAGGTGTGCCATTGATGTAGTATGGTACCATACAGCAGCATATCTACCCACTGACTGATCATTGCTGACAAACATGATTGTGTTGAAAGGCAAGGCAGGACAGAATTACTAAAAGTCTGTAGCTTAAAGTTAAAGTAGGGCATGGAGAAAATCTTAATGCAGTTAGGCAGATTCAACATGATTTTGAAAAAGGGAAATTATGTTTGACCAGCTTCTTAGAATTCTTTGAGGAAGCAACAAGTAATGTGAATAAAGGGAAATCTGTAAATTTCCTGTACTTGGATTTCCAAAGGGTCCTGAACCTTGGGACGTTTGATTCTGGACGAGCCATGTGGGTTTCCCACTGTTTCTCCAACTAATGAGTTGAACTTGCATCAGTTACAATAAATTCTGTTCAAAGTCTTTAAACATTGCGTGAGTTTGATAGGATAGAATCAGAGAAAGTGCTTCTACCAGTGAGGTTTAAAGCCTGTGACCATCGGTATCAGATAGCCTGAAGTAAATTTGATAAATACGTAAAAAGAAATCCTTTAATCAGAAAGCGGGTCGAGGGTATGACTTGATAACACAGGCATGATTGAAATATTAAAGTTTTTGCTGATATTTCATTATTTTTATTTCATTCTTTTATCAATTTTGGTTTGGAGCTGTGAACTGTACATTAAAGATGACTTTTGAACTATGGGTAACAGCTTGTGTTCAAAGGAAACTAGACCAAACAAACTTTTGTTCATTTGTGAGGCCAGGCCTGGAAGTTAAATGCAAGTTGGTTCCTGATCAAGGTTCTGCAGACGCTTTGACACTGGGAAGAACACAAAGAACACAACTTCTTAAAAAAAAACTGTGATTTGACCTATTGAGGGACTGAGTATCATCCCACATGGGGAGTAAACTGGCTTCAAAAGAGTGAGGAATAATTCACCAAATGTTGGCAAACTTCTGACTGCGTGTTAAAATGGTTAATTGTTTGAATTAAAAGCTCTTTTGAAAACTTGACATTTTAACTGGCGCTGATGAATGGCTTTAATGTTTCAAAGTTTGCATTTGGCAGAGACCAACAATAGTAATTTGTTCCACTTCATATTTACAAGCTACATTTTTATCAGCCTGCCAAGATTGTACTAAACATCCTATGCAATTTTTTTACATTTTAATTTTCATATTCCTTTTTAATTTGCATTCACCTTTAAATACCCTCGAAGGGTTTTTATTCTCTGTCTGTAGGTCAACAAACTTAATTTAATACCTTGATTTTAACATTTGATATTTTAGGAAGGATTGGGATAAACTACAAACTCTTAGGATGTTCAGTATGTGAAGCTGTCTCTGAGAATTGCACAAGCTTTATAATTTCAATTGCCTAAACTATTGCCCTAATTTGATATTCTTTATTAATCACATATTGTTAACAAAAAAAGGCTACACGAGAAACTGAAAATCAAGATGTTAGTCTACTAGTTCAGTAGACCCATTGCCTGTGTTACGCAGAAAATAGGGGTGGGAGTAGGCCATTCAATATGAACATGACTAATCATTCCAACTCAGTACCCTGTTCTTGCTTTCTCCCCATACCGTTCAATCCATTTAAAAGCTATATAGATGCAATGTTTTGGCGTCAGCCAATTCCTGTGGCAAAGAATTTCACAGGCTCACTCTCTCTCTGGGTAAAGAAACTTCTCCTTATCTCAGTCCTAAGTGATGTCCCTCGTATTCCTAGACTGTGACTCCTGGTTCTGGAAATCCTGGCCATTGGGAACATCCATCTTGCATTTACCTGGTCTAGTGCTGTTTAGAATTTTATAACTTTCTCTGAGAACCACCCCCTCTTCCTGTTCTTCTAAAGTCCAGTAAATATGCTCCTATCTAATCCAATGTGTCTTCATACATCAGTCCTGCATCCCAGGAATCAGTCTGGTTAACCTTTGTTACACACCCTCCATAGGCAGAACATCCTTCCTTAGATAAGGAGACCAAAACTATACACAGTTACTCCTGGTGTGGTCTCACCAAAGCCCTGTACAATTGCAGCAAGTCATTCCTGCTCTCGTACTAGAGTCCTGTCACACCTGTTGCATGCTTAATTTCAGCAACTAGTGTACAAGGACATCCGAGTCTCATATCTTTTCCTTATCTGTCATCGTTCAGACAATAATCTGCCGCCTTGTTTTTGGTACCAAAGTGGATAACGTCACATTTATTCACATTATATTTCATTTGCCATCCATTTTCCCACTCATTCAACTTGCCCAAATCTCACTGAAGCATCCTCCTTAGAATTCACCCTCCAACCCAATGTGTTGTCTGCAAACTTGGAAATGTTACATTTTGCTCCCTCATCTAAATCATATTGTCAATGTCTGGGAGTCCAAATACTGGCTTTTCCTTATCAAGTCTGCTTGTTACATCCTTGAAAAGTTCAAGTAGATTTGTCAAACGTGATTTCACTTTCGTAAATCCATGCTGATTCCGTCAGATCCTCGAACTGTTTTCCAAGTGTTCTGCTATTAAATTTTTATAATGGAATCTAGCATTTTCCCTACTGCCGATATCAGGATAACGTTCTATAACAACTTGTTTTCTCTCTACTGCCCCTTTTAAATAGTGGGATTACAATAACTACTGTTCAGTCCGTAGGACCTGTACCAGAGTTTATAGGGTCTTGAAAGATGACCATAAATGCATCCACTGTTTCTAGGACATTGTAAGTACTCTGAGATTCAGATTATTGGCCCCAGGGATTTATCAGCCTTTAACCCCGTTGATTTCCCCAGCGCCATTTTCCTGCCAATTCTGATTTCCATCAGTTTCTCCCTGTTACCAGACTCTGTCCCCTAACATTTGTCCGCCTTTGTGAAGACAGAACCAAAATATGTATTTAATTGGCCTGCTGTCTCTTTGTTCCCCATTATAACTTTCTCTGTTTCTGACCTACATTTATCTTCACTAACCTCTCTTCTGATCACATACCTATGGAAGCTTTTACAATCAGTTTGCATGTTCCCAACAAGCTCTCTGTTTGTTCTCTATTTTTCCCTTCTTGATTAAACCCTTTGTGCAAATTTCTCTCATCAGCCACGGTCAGGCTACCTTTCCCGATTTATTTTTGTGCCAGATAGGATTGAACAAGTTACACTTCCTCCATGCATTCTTTAAATGTACGCCATTACCTATTGTCAGTCCTCGCTTTAAGTAATATTTCCCAATTTATTATAGCCAGCTCATGCTTCATACCATTGCTGTTTCCTTTATTCAGGATCGAGTCTCAGAATTAACTTTGTCACTCTCCACCTTAATGAATAATTTGACTTCTAGGTCCACAGCACAGAAGGCGGCCTTTTAGCCCATCTAGTCTGCATTGGTCAAAAACAACCACCTACTATTCTAATCCCATTTTCCAACACTTGGCCCATAGCCTTGTATGCCCTGACATCACAATTGCTCATCTAAATACTGAATTGTTGTGAGGGTTTCCGCCTCCATCACCCCTACATGGCAAAGAGTTCTGAATTCCCACTAGCGTCTGAATGAAAAAAAATTCCTTTCATCCCTCTAAACCACCTGTCCCTTACCTTCAATCCATGCCCTTGGTCATTTTCACTCCATCAAATGGGAATGTTCCTTCCTTTCTAATTCTATGGTATTATGGTCTCTTTATCTAACAGGACCCCGCATATCGAGATTGTCAGTTATTCCTTTCTTATTATACAGTGCACAGCCTCGGATGGCTTCTTCCCTAATAGATTCTTGAATGTATTGATTCAGAAAACTATCTTGTACACACTCCTGGAATTCCTCCTGTCCAACACTGTTAATGATTTGATTTACCCAATCTACACATAGATTAAAGTTGCCAATAATTACAGCTGTATCTTTATTGATTGTGTCTCCAATTTTCTGTTTAATGGCTTCCCCAACATTATAATTATGGTTTAGAGATCTTTTCCAATCCCTATTCTTGTTTTCTGCCCTTTGGTGTTTCTAAGCTGTGTCCGTAAGGACATCACTTCACTGAAGCTAATATTCTTCCTCACTATTGTGTTAATATTCTTTTCAGCCAGCAATACTACCCCACCTCCTTTTCTACTTTTTCCTTCCGGAAAACTGAATACCCCCAGATAAAACCATAAGACATAGGAGCAGAATTAAACCGTTTGGCCCAACAAATCTGCTCGGCCATTCGATCGTGGCTGATGTGTTTGTTAACCCCATGTTCAGTTCCCATCCTTTGTCACTCTTCAGCCATGTCTCCATAATCCCATTTATATCATACCTCTTTATTCCTACTTGCATAACTAATTCATCCACTTTTACAGTAAATGCTCTGTGGATTAAAACAAGTGGCCTTAAAGGCTGGTCTTTTTAACATTCTTAGTCCCATTCACATCGTAGCCTGTTTGATTATATTTAGGGTAAAGAGCCACGGTCCGTTGCGATACATTCAAGGATGCCGAGGAAAGTGAGTATGGAAATAGCAAAGGAACTAATTTTTCTGACATGCTTGGACTTGGTAGTTGTGCCAGAAGACTGCACAATTGTACATTTTACATCAAGCACAAAACAATTTGGCATCAGAGTTGGGCTCCTGAGCCAGAGCTTGTCTGCTCCAACAGCTTTTTGTTTTCTTCTTTTGTCTCTCTTTTATTGTTTGTTTTTTTTTTTCTGTCTATATCTTTACTTAACACTTGGCCTGAGCTCGGAAGGCATCAACAGCAGCAAGAGCCCACCGTGGAATTCGAGCAGGCCCAGCACAGAGGAGAGTGGGCCCAGTGTGCGGACCTCGAGTGAGCCCTTACTTACTTTT
This sequence comes from Ginglymostoma cirratum, assembly GCA_024137785.1. Lineage (NCBI taxonomy): Eukaryota > Metazoa > Chordata > Chondrichthyes > Orectolobiformes > Ginglymostomatidae > Ginglymostoma > Ginglymostoma cirratum. Next base: position 55,466,641 of record JAHRHZ010000012.1, read on the forward strand.
CCAGGGCAAGCACAGAACCTAGCACTGGAATCGGTGGCTGCTGCATCAATGGAGGTGACGTGATCGAGGTAGGCCCAGTGGTGAAAGATGGTGCCTGGGGATCGGCGACCTCGTTGTTGGTTGGGTCTGACGCTGGCGGCAACAGAAGAGCATCACAATGACATTGAGGTGGGCTCAGCGGTAAGGGATGTAACTCCGATGTTGGTTGGTCTGTGTGGGCAGTGGCAGAATAGCACCGGCCCAACATTGAAAGATGGCACCTGAGGATCAGTGATTTTGTTGGTTGGGTACAGTGTAGATGGTGGTAAAGTAGTGGAGGAGGAATGGTGGCACAGGCATCATTGATAAGCTGGCTCAGGATTGGTAGACTGTATTTAAGCTATATCTTTTATCCCCCGTATTCTTAAATTGTTGAAAAATGGCGCCTAATCATGGTGACAAATGAAAACTTTTCATTGTACTTTGTATTCTTACTGTAAAGTATACATGACAATAAAAATTATTCGTCATATCTTTAAAAAACAGGATCCTTTGAACTCCATCTCTGGGTGGCTTAGATATGAGAAGTAAAAACCAACATCATTTCAAAAGTGATAGGAATCAGCTTTCTGGATACATAATGCAGTTCCCCATTGCCATCAAATGAACAATCTATATTTTTTTGCTAGCATCCTCCCATTCCCTCTCACTTCCCTCAGTCGCCTCCCAATTTTCCCTCCGCCTTCTCTTCTTGCTCAGGCAAAAAGGAGGCTGGCTTCCAGTGGAGGCTTTCCCTATCTCCACCTTGCTCCCTCTGCAGGACCAACCATTGCCCTCCACCCTGGAATCCTCCTCCTTCACTGACTCACATACATGACTGCATTGTGCACAGAACAACCAGGTGATGTCGCTGGCAGTGTCTATACTTGTGTAGCAGTCACGTTGCACAATGGATAATCTCTACTGTTCAGAAAAGCGTACAAAGTTATGCTTAACATCTACAAGCCCGTGAGTTTAATCTGTGGTGGGGAACTTCCTAGAAATGATCATTTGGCACACAACTAATAAGTGGTTGAGCAGATGTGGCTTAATGAAATAAAGCGCGTACAGGTTTGCTAGCTAACTAACTTGTTGAACATTTTGAAGTACTAAAGTAGATTGGGTATAATGCTGTTAATGTGGTGTACATGGATCAATAGTAGGCATTTTTAGAAGTATTGTATAACAGATTTCTGGGCATAATTATATTTCATGGACTAAAAGGGGCAGTAATAACATGGATACAAAATTGCTGATAACAGGCAACAGGCTGGACGAAAATTTTTAATAGAATTTGTGTGGTTGGTGATAGGAACCTTACTTTACCTGATATATATTATTAATGACTTTAGACCGTGATATTGCAGGGCACAATTTCAAAATTTGCAGTTGATACAAAACTAAGAAGTGTTGTGAGCTGTGAGGAGGATGGTGTAGAACTTTAAAAGGATTGAACCAAGTTGTTTGAAGAACAGACCACTGAGATTTAATACAGAAGAGTGTGAAGTGATTCATCTAAGTACGACGGACCTGGAAGTAGATGCATAAATCTTTGAAGGTGGCAGGACAAGTTGAAAGAATGGTTAATAAAATATGCAGCATTCTAGACTTTATTATTGGGGTTTTAGAGGGCAGAAACAGGATATAATGTCAAACTTGATTAGAATATTTGTTCAGCCTCAACTGCAGTGTTGCATCCTATTCTGGATGCCACAGTTTGACATTAATATGAAAACATTGAGAATAGTGCATGAAATAATACATAATAATGATTCCAGAGTTAAGGGATCATTACGTGGATAAGTTAGAGAAGTTGGAAATTTTTTTTTTGGAGAAGAGGATATTGTGAGAAGATCTGATAGAGGTATTCAAACTCATGAAGTCATCTAGACAATATAGATAGGGATAAACCTCTATTTGAGGAACGATTAAGGACGGGAGGGCACAGATTTAATGCAGTTGTCAAAAAATAATGCTGACATGAAGAAAACGTTTTTCTTGATGTATGGTTAGGATCTGTAATGGACAATCTGAGAGTGTGGGGAAGACATTCAGTTGAGGCACTTGAGCAAATTGGAGTGTTATCTATTTTAAAAACAATGTGCGTGAAGAAGGTAAAGGAGTGGCACTAGATAAATTGCTCCTGTAGAAACAAGATCAGAAATTGTTGGAAAAACTCAGCAGGTCTGGCAACATCTGTGGAGAGAAAGCAGAGTTAACGTTTGTAGTCCAGTGACCCTTCTTTATAATGAATTTGAAGAGTTAATTCAGGAAAAAAAACAGGCTGAGTGGCCTCTTCTGTGTTGTAACAGTTTTGGGATCCTGTGGTATTCCAGTATAGAGACAAAAATGGGGAGCTCAAAATTTTAATATATCCTTATTTTTTTTGTTTGTGTAATTTTAAACAGAAGTTGCTGGAAAAGCTCAGCAGGTCTGGCAGCATCTGTGAAGAAAAGATCAGTTAGCACTTCGGGTCCAGTGACCCTTCCTCAGACCTGCTGAACTTTTCCAGCAACTTCTGTTTTTGTTCCTGATTTACAGCATCCGCAGTTCTTTTGGTTTTTAACAAGTTTTAAACCAAGATATGTAGCTGATCAAATGTTTTTTTTTTCCCCTAAAAATCAAAAGGGGAGCAAAAGATGCTGTAAATCTGAAACAGAAACAAGTAGCTTGAAACTCTCGGAAGATCAGTTTGGAGAGCACAGAAGGATAATTTTGCTTTTATCCAAAATGCTACAGGAAACCTATAGGAGAAAGTTCCTATAAAGATAATTGTATACAAAATGAAGAATTGGAAAGGTTGTAGAAATGAAGATATAAATATAGTATTCAGTAGTCTGTCTTTCCTCAAATTCAAGTTGTATTTATTGTAGGAACTCTGCTGTAGTGTGTATCATGTAGAGCAGTGCATTACCGTTCAAAGTTGCTGGCCTTGCTCTGTATTACTTAAGAATACATGTGAGATATTGTAATGATGAACGTCTTTTTTGTTTGTTGATGTATCCTGGTTGCTGCTGTCACAAGGGAGCAAACGGATGTCCTGAAGCATGGAGAATTAATTGAATTATTCAGACTAGTTCAATGTCCATGACTATTAAGTTCTAGAGCATATTTATTTTTAAAAGCAGTTTTCCCATGACCATGAAGGAGGTGTTTTGGAGCTTTAGTGAAAGACAAATTAAACATGGAAATTTTGTACACTAGTGCATTACTGTGCTGCCTCCCAAATAGTTCAGATCATCTCAGAGCTAAAATTCTTGGCCTAGGAAAAGGGTATGTAGAACAATTTCATTTGTTTAAATTATGGAGACAGTATAAAATAGAACTGGAGAGGATAGTCACAAGGTTAGTTCTTTTATTTGAGAGATCTTTGGGAAGCTCTTGTATGACATCTCTGTATTTCATATGTTCTCTATAAACTGGATTCTACAAGATTTTAAATGGCTGATTTAAAAGTTTTGTTTTATGACTAATGTACTTGGTCTGAATTTTTAAGTTGTAGCTTAACTTTGTTTAAAAAACATTAGCCTGTAAGCAAGCTGAGTTACTACCCCACAGGGCTTTTTGAACTGCATTCTGTTACATTGCATTCCATCTCATAAAGAGAAGCTGTTATTTTAATAGGATACTTTGGGAAAATCAATAAGATATTGTAACCATGAATCATTCTTGCTTGATGTCTCACTTTTACTGATCACAAAATTACTTTTTTTTTATTGACTTGATACAGATATTTGCTGTGATTAAGAGTTATATCAACTTCCATAGCCGCTTCTGCTAAATGAATTGGGAGCTGCATGTTTGTAAAATGCATTCATGCAACAAATTCATTGCCATGCAAAATCAAAAACCACTTGGTAAATCATCTGCTAGTAACCTGTCTTGCCTGAAGTGAAGTAAATTGAGACTTGCCTTCTCTAGTTCAGCGCCTAATGCCAATTTAAGGTTATATTTACATTGCAATAGCAGTGTTCAAGCAAAGCTATAAGCTCTAAATCGGAACAAGAGACATGTATACGTCCTTAGAAATGTGTAAAAAAACATGTATTGCATCTTTCACGCCCTTGGAATATCCCAAACAATGATTAGCAATTAACAATGTTTTGAAATGCTGTCATTGCTGTTATAGAGTCAGAGTTATGCAACATGGAAACAGACCCTTTGGTCCAACTAGTCCATGCTGACCATGTTCTCAAACTAAACTTGTTCCACCTGCCTGCATTTGGCCCATATCTCTCCAATCATTTTCTAGTCATGTACTTATCCAAATGCCTTTTGTAGCTGTACCTGCCTCGAGCAATTCCTCCGGCAGTTCATTTCACACACTAACCATTCTCTGCGTAAGAAGGTTGCCCCTCATGTCGTCCTTAAATCTTTCTCATTTCATTTTAAAAATATGCCCCCTAGTTTTAAACTCCCCCACCTTAGGGAAAAGACCTTTGCTATCCACTTTATCTATGCCCCTCATGGTTTATAAACTTCTGTAAGGTCACCCTTCAGCCTCCTTTGCTCCTGTGAAAAAAAGTTCCAGCCTATTTTTATAATTCAAACCCTTCATTCCTGGCAACATCCTGGTAAATCTTTTCTGAATCCTCTCCAGTTTAACAATATCCTTCCTACAACAGGGCGACCAGAACTGCACACAGTATCCAGAAGAGAGCTCACCGATGTCCTGTACAACACCAACATGACGTCCCAACTGCTATACTCAAAAGTTCTGAACAATGAAGGCAAATGAGCTGGACGACTTCTTAACCACCCTGTCTACCTGTTGGACACATTTCAAAGAATTATGTGCCTGAACCCCTAGGTGTCTCTGTTTTATAACACTACCCAGGGTTCCTACCATTAATTGTACAAATCCTGCCCTTGTTTGTTTGACTGAAATGCAATACCTCAGATTTATCCAAATTAAACTCCACCTGCCAGTCCTCAGCCCATTGACCCAATCGATCAAGATCTCTTTTGTAATCTTAGGCAACTTTCTTCACTGTTGACAATACCACCAATTTCAGTGTCATCCGCAAACTTATTAACCATGCCTCCTGTATTCTTATCCAAATCATTTATATAAATGACAAACAAAAGTGGACCCAATAACAATTTAGGAAAGATGGTAGCCAATTTGCATGAACCACTTTCCATTAACGGTGGTGAGATGGTCAGTTTCTCTTTAATGATAGTGGTTAAGTGATGGATGAGATGCCAGATAGCAGGGAAAAAAAAACTATATCCTGTTCTTCAAAAGGTGTTATGTATTTGCCATTGCCTAAACAGAGTAGCATTTAAAGTATGGCATAGAAATACAGCATGGAAATAATCCACAATTGAGTTTATGCACCACTCAAACGGTAGCACTGAGCCTGTATTGCTGCCATGTACCTGTCTAGCTTATTCTTAAATGTTGATATGATTTCTGCTTCAACAGTATCTCTTCAGAGAACATATACTGCTTTTGCTTCACTGTGAAGGCCGTGTTCTAGTTATGGACTGTTAAGTGGCTCATGGTAACTTCTGTCTTCTGCAGGAGCTGCATAGACAATGTATTGTTCTTTTAATGGTCTGAATTGACATTAAGCTTCTATGTATAAATCACTTGACAATTATTTAATTTCTCTATATGGAACAATGCATGTCATAGTTTTACTTGACAAGAGGAAAGGAAATGACTTCTGTTCAGTGATTTAGTTGCCCACTCATTGTTGTAATGAGCTGATAATTCCCTCATAGAAAAGCTACATACCCAAGGATGTACCAAGGGTGGTGTAGGGAAATGGTGAGGAAGGAAATGGAAAAAGGGATTGATTGGAACAAGACAAAAAGCACATGTACTTGGCTAAATTAGCAGCATACCAACTTTAAATTTTGCTGTCTAGACAACTCCAAACAGCCTAAGTTGCCAACAGAAACCTACCCATGCAATATGTCATTTGGTCTCCATGCCCATCTGACAAAGCTCTGCCTTATGTTATTGGTATACTGGGGTTGACCAATAATTCTACTTCATTCTTTTCTGCAAGGTAGCTTGCAGCAGTGTCCAGGGCAATCCAGGGAAACAGTGACCTTAGTTGTAGCATCGTGATGTTCAATTCCACTACCATAACTTCAGTACTTCATAAATGCACACTGGTTGTTATAGTCAGCTTTAACATGTGAAGCATCAGGATCCATTGATGCAGCCAGTTTAAAAGAAGATCAACTGCTTTATCAGCATATAAATACAGGTGAGTGCTGCATTCATAGGCTGTGTTCTTAAGACTTGAGGTTTGATTTGAAAGGAAGAATCATTCATTAAAACATCATAGTAATATTTTATAACCTATACTTTCAATGTTTGGGGAGTCACTGGGCAAGCACACCAATTCTTCCAATTGGTGATTAGGTCATGGAGATAGTTTTATACATTGACCAGAATATTCTGAAATTTCTTTTGGTTGGAATGAGATCAAGCGTTGCTGTTGTTGCTGGTAAGAAGTTTGCAATAGCCATGCATTATGTGAATGTAATAACTAAAGTAGCATGCTTCTGAATGGTTATTTAAATGTTTCTAATAAAGGTAACAGAATTGTGTAGAAAATAGATCACTTTAAATTCTGGAGCCATTGAAGGGAAATGGAAGATGAGAAATGGTAATTCGGACTCTCTTCTGGTGTATCTTTATAACTATCTCCACTCCAATCACTCAACCAGCATTTTATAAATATGCCTATATACTCTCCAGTGACTTGTTCTTCTACTGTGTACTGTAAATGTAGATGGACATTCTAAACATAAAATGTATATACAGTCAAGATATAAATTACGCAGAATTCAGACCCTTCTTGCATATGCAGGTGATGAATGGAGTTGAAATGTGTCCAGAACATTCCTTAATGATTGTCGGTAAATGCACTATACAACCCAGGAAAGTGCCAGGTTTGTGCTGTAAGCTTTCTTCTAAATGGATCCTAAAATTGGCTCCAGCAACTCAGGACCAGGACAGGATAAAGAAAAATCATTAAATTTATCACTGATTGTTGCTATTCAGAAAATTTGAATGGAAGGTGTTCACATGGACATCAGGGAGTAGTGTTAAATTTATTCTGGATGAATAATCAACTGGCACTTTCTGGGTAACCATCAGAAAAAGCATTATTTCTCGGATGAGGTACTGGGACAGGTGATGCATAGCCCAACATAGGTTAAATGTCTCCAGGAGTTAAATGAGGATAAAAACAAGTCTTGGGTTGTGGTTGAGTAATTCATTTTCCATGATTTGTGTTTAACAAAATATACATTTTGTCCCCTCAACGGTTTTGAAATCATTTTTCACTTTCCAAAACTTGTGATCTTTCTAGCCATTTCCATTCTTCTCTCTTACAGACTTTTATCTTTCAGTCTCCCAGACTGGACAGATAGATACTGTTACTATAATCTCTCAGGTACTGCAGCCTTTAAATTGCCCACCATGATTCCTTTTCTTGTTGTTCACAACTTGGAAGCAAAATGATGTCATCAGAGTAATGGGCTACTTGTGGGGGAACCATGGGAAGACAGCTTCTTATATTCCCCTTGATAGGGAAGTTTTGTCTTAGATGCTAAATTGTTAAGATTATCTTAATTCTTCCTATAGGTTTCTCCTCATTTTGTTCACCTACTTGCAGACTTCATTTTGTTTTCTCTTTGCATGCATAATATATAGCCTGTAGATCCATTCATTACCTCACCATCATTTTCTTAAGAAAATTAGAAGGGATCGGTTTAACTTGCAGGCATCGTAAAAGAAAATGCTTTCATAATTTTGACTAAAAGCAATTAAGCTGGAAAAACGTTGCATCATAAATTCTGATACAAGGCTGTCTGTCTAAAACCTGCTTGCCACCTTTCCAGAATAATAAGAATTTCTTCCTTTTTAATTTTTAATTTCATTTAATCCATTTGAATCCATCTCTTTTTTAACACATAATTTATAGATTTTCTTCAGTCCACTGTGTCATCTGAATTTCCATGAGTAATTTTGTTACTTAATTTTGTTTATGTTTAATTCCCTCATAAATTTCATAATGTCACTATTTAGTATGTGTTCTCTATGCAGTCAATTTAATGCAGTTATATTGTTTTAATTTGTGACATGTGGCTTGATTTGCAAAAAGATCATTTGATAATCGTAGCAAAGTAATTCCATCAACTCTATGTACTACTCACATCTGGTGTGTTCTTTAACTTTGAACTTAACATGTTTCTAAATGAATTTTCAGTATATTTTCATTTCCTGTGAGTAAAGTATTGGTTCTATGTATTGCTTGTGATGGCATTCAATGAACTCTTAATAAATGAGTTACTAGAATGTGTTAACGCTGTTGCTGATTCCGTGCTTGAACTCTGCATGAGCTTGGCCAGTTTCTGGTGCATGATTTTAAAAATGTTTTTAGAATAAATAACTATGAAGCAAGGTGTTTTGTGAGGAAACCTTTATGGTTTTCTCTGTGCATTGTGAGAAGTTGCTCAACTGTGTCTTCTAAAAATGATGTTCAAATTGGGAAACGAGGTTATTTTGTTTTGCTTTCCTTGTTTTTTTTTGTCAAATGGTAGGACTTCTTCCAAGGTAGACTCGAAACACTAACCCAAAAGGGTATCTGCAGTAAAAGTTTAAAAAAAAAATCTGTGAAAGTCTATCACCACCTGAAAAATGGAACAATGGTTAATATTCTGAATTATGCCCTTTGTCATGATTTTTGTCAAATGAATTAATGCATCTCCAAAGATGATACTTGTATCCACTTAACCATATTTTACAAGTGATTTGAGAGATGACTGGTTCAATGGCATTATTTGTCCCTTTATTTTAAATCACAATAACTGTTTCCATCAGTGAACACCTTGGGCCAGATTTTCCAAAGAGAGGCAGTCTCATGCAGGTTGCCATCCTGCTCCCCTTTTACAGAAGGAGGGAACTCTGCATTTCTGAGACAAAATTCCAATCAAGGCTACTTCACAAATGTGGAGCTATGCATTCATTACAACAATGTAGAACTGTTGTGGGGGGAGGCAAACCACGCTCCCCTTTTTTTTTTGCAACTGTCATATTCTGGCATTTAATAGTCCAGCCAGCCACTTCAATTGCTATGAAATGTTATGTAAGGTAATTGTGATGTTAGGGTGCTGGCAGGTTAAGGTAGGGAAGTAGGGTGCCAGATCAGTATGGGACTAGGTAATAATGCAGTGTTTAGACCCCAGCCATGCTGATCTACCCTATCAGGTCTAGCAGGTGTGGGAAAGTTAAGTGTCTGGTCCGGAAGTTAGGGTTTGTGGGAAAAGTGGGTTTACTGGTGGCAGGAAGGGGAGAAGTGTGTCTAGCAGTAGGGGGAGGGAGAGGGAGTGTGTCCATGGAATGGTGGATCTGGGTGCAGAGGAGGAGAAGAAGGGGTGGTCACTTCTGGAGTATGGGAAGAAGGCTGGGGTAAAGCTTGAGTCCAGGAGTGGGGGAAGGAGATTCAGATGTGAAGTGAGGGTGTTTGGGGGTGGGGTAACAGTGTGCCTCAATAGTGAGGGAAGAGAGATTAGGTGGCAGCGTGGCTGGGGGGAAGGGAGTTTCAGATTTTTTTTTCATTCATTCATGGGAAGAGGGTGTCGCTGGCTCGGCCACCATTTATTGCTGATCCCTAATTGCCCAGCAGGCAGTTCAGAGTCAACTACATTGCTGTGGGTCTGCAGTCACATGTAGGCCAGACCAGGTCAGGATGGCAATTCCCTTCCCTAAAGGACATTAGTGAACCATATGGGTTTTCCAGCGATCAAGAATGGGCATCATTAGACTCTTAATTCCAGATTACGTTTCATTGAATTCAAATTCCACCATCTGTTGTGGCGGAATTCGAACCTAGATCCTCAGAACATTATCTAGGTCTCTGGATTAAAAGTTCAGCAATAATACCACTAGGCCATTGCCTCTCTTTTGATGTGATCAGGAGTTGGGTATTCGGCTACAAAACAGGGGAGCGGCTACCGGGTCAAGAACTGGGAAGGATGGTCAGGTGTGGAGCAGCGGAAAGATGGAAGTGAAAGGGGCTACAGGCTCCTTGGAGGTGTCGGGTCAGGATCTCGGCTTGAGTGTAGTCTGTGGAAGGTGTATTTGAGGGTGTGAGGTAAGTATAAGGTCAACTTAAGAGTTATTAGGGGGTTAGACTGTGTATTTAATTGTCTAACTTTTCTGAGCAACTATTTACTTAAGTTCGTCAGAACCATCTGAATTCTCAAGTTTAACTAGAGACTTTATAGGCTTCCAGGCATAGAGGAATTGCCCAGTGGAATCTTCAATTTCCCAGGCAATTCCTTTGGAGTTTGCAATGATTCTGCAGGGCCCCCAAGTTCAACTCGCTTTCTGTGCTGGAATAACAACTGCCTGGCCACTGCACAATCGTGACCTATGTTGAAATTTCAAATTCTGTTAAACGATAGTTAGGTTAAAGTCCTCCGGGTATAATTTTACTCAATTTTGAAGTTTTATTTGAAGTTGTGATAAATTGAGGAAAGCACAACAAAAATGGTCTTCATTGGGATTTGGTTAAAGATGGTATTGTGAAATCCTGTTTCTACTGAAACAAAATAATGAATAGCCCATGAATATTTCCTTTCTCATATGATCATACCTATTGTATATTTGCTAGCCTAGTGAGTTTTGTCCATCTCTGATATATTGTAGAGTCAAATTGCTGCTATGGATGTATTAAATTCAATGGTAAAAAAATCAGTAAAATTCACTTGATATTGTTCTAACAGTGTAGTGGAGTGGGTTTCCATGACATCCAATTGTAAAATAATGTAAAGTCAACAAATATCTATTTACATTATTTCTCTACTTCCAGTAGTCTTGCAATAAATGGTAGGAAAAGACTGGAAAGCCCTTGTAGTAATTGCTACCAATGGTGTTCAAAACTGACTCTTAGCTGCCCCCCAAAAATATCCATTCGCATCTTAATACAAGTGGCAGTTTCCTAGCGCGGTCAAAAAATAGCACCAAGTAAGATCCAAAAGCACCTTGTACATTTTTCCATAGATTTTAGGTTTAGCTCAGTGATGCAGTTGACTTCCTGGGTCGTAAGCCTCATTTTAGGACTTGAGTCCTTAATCTATGATGACAGTTCAGAGTCACACTGTGATAGTACTACACTCTGAGAAGCTGTCTTTCGGATGAGACACAAAACTGTATTTCCATTTGGTCTCTATGAATATAAAAGATACCAAAAGACTATTGTGAATAACGGGGAATTTTTAACTAGTGTCCTGGTCAAAATTTATCCCTCAATAAATATCTCTAAAATGGATTATGGTGTCATTTGCTATTCTTCGAGGGACCTCACTTTATGAAAATTGCCTGCTCTGATTTCTTGTATTAAATCAGTTTTAAAAAATAATAAATTAGCTACGATGAGTTTCAGGATGTCGAGGTCATGAAAGGTGCTGTTATAGTACAGGTGCATTCTTGCTGTAATATATCGTGGTTTAAAATAGTTTTCCATTTCCAGAATAGTCAGTAATGATGAATTAGGTAATAAATTATAGATTCATACAACACAAGGAGACTCCATTTCCACAGTAATGCTTGTACCAGCTCTTTGATAGAATTACAAATTGGCCGTACTCCCATCTCTTTCTATATGATCTTGCAAACTTCCGTTTTAGAAACTCAATTTCCTTCTGCAAGTTGCCGTTGAATTTGCTGCCACCGACCTTTCATGCTATGTATTCCAGATCCTAATTTAAATACAAACGATTTTTCCGTTATTTGCAAAGGTACACAATCATAGTAGATTCATCATAAAGATCAGAATAGGTATGGAATAAAGTGTTTCAGCTCTTTTAAGTCTGTTACATGGATGCCATCCTTGTCCATATTAAAACTACTACAAAACAAAATATTAACAGTTTCTATTTTGTACAAAAATAATGAGATCCTATGCTTTCACCTTAAAACAATGCAAAATCAAGACTTCTTCAGTTCCGTGTCTTTGAAATATTCCTGGGCTAATGAGTGAATTACAATTTAAACTTTGCATTCAGTGCCGTAGCTGTGAATTGGTTTATTGTAATTTGGATAGTTCAGGTGTCTGGGGCATGGTTTCGAATTTGTCAAAAAAAAAATTGATTTCACTTCTTAAGAACATTTGTGATCATTTCAGAAGCTGGGAGAGGAGACATTTCCACTGTTTGCTCTTGAAACTGATAATATGCTTTAAGAATGCATAATTCTGAAAATAATGAACGTGAATACTGTCTTTAAATTTTTAATCAATGGAATCAATTACTGAATTTCGGTTATGCACTTGAGTACTCATCTACTAATGACTTTTTTTTCAAATGTCCCCCATATATAGGCTGGTCTGGCAGGAGCTCCAGCCAGAGCTGTATCAGCAGTAAAGAATATGAATCTGCCTGAAATGCCTCGAAATATTAACATCGGAGATATCAGCATAAAAGTGCCAAATCTGCCCTCATTTAAATAGAAAAGCATATTCAGCCTCCAGTTTGGAATACTTTCAAAAAAGGTTTACCATGTCTACCAAATAAAAATATGTAATTAGTATTGAAAGGTATGTTGGGAAATTTTACTGAGTTGCACCAGTGAAACAAAAAAAAATTTGTGCTTGAGATTTGTTTTAAACCTGACGAGTTTCCTTTGTAGTATCACATTTACATCTACATTCCGGTGCTCTATGAAGCGACTTATATTGTGTGCTGGCTGCTATTTAAGATAACTTATTTAAGATGATAGTGACTTCATACATTCACTGCTATCAGACTATTCTTTGTATATCTGGATTCTGTGTAAACAGTAAAACAAGCACTCTGACTTTTTTTTGGGGATATTTGTATTTATTTAGAAGTCTGTTGCATAGTGGAGCCAAAGGAATCTTGTATGATAAGTTTTTCAGTTGCAGTGTTATGATAGCATAAAAATAAATGGAATGTGTTTCTATCAGAACTTAAGATTGCCATCCTTTCCAGTCCAGGGCTTGTTGCAGAATCCAGCTTCAACAGGAAGTCAGTTATAATCATTTGCTAACTGTATATTCATGATAATGTTTGTATTTATTGTTAATGTCAGTAGACTTGGACAAGTTTTAAGGCAGAAATCATTGTGGAATTTGGCATTAGATGTAAAAACAATTTCTCATCAGAATTTTTTTTAATAATAAAGTAATATTTTGCCATGCCTGGGATGGAAAGGATAAAAGCCATCTTATTACAAATAAATACCAGTTTATGACCAATGCATGCATGTTTATTGTTGTATGTTTGACCTGTAGGTGGCGTTTATTTTTTTATAATGAAAATGCTAGTACATTGAGCACAATGTTTACCCTATGCATTACTTGTACAAACACCGAACAATTGTGAAATATTCACTGTTTAGAAGTAAAACATGTATTTGTGCCTGGAAGATTACTTGAAATTAATGGGAAAACATTCACAAATTATTTGTAGTTAGATGAGAAAGAAATTAACAATACTTATTGAATTAAAATGGAAAGATTTGAGTGAGATTTTCAAAGGTGAAATTTGCAGGGTGTGGTTATGTTGGCAATAATATGGCTTGTAATGATTTGCATATTTTCAACCCAGGAAAAGCATTTCAGTTACAGCAGAATACAACTAAGTAGTGAATAACTTCATATTGTGCAATATAGCTTGTAACTGTATCATTTTTGTTACATCGTTAATAAAGTTGTAGATACTTTTGCTTGATGGTTTGTAGTCTGATGTCAGTGGCATCTTCTTTGCACAACGTCTGGGGAATTGCAAAAATAAAATACTGCTGATGCTGGAAATCTGAAATAGAAACATAAATTCTGGAACTGTTCAACATATTTGGCAGCATTACCAGTTTACAGAGATAGTGAGAACTGCTGAATTGCCTAATGTCCTTCCAAAATAATTTAGAAAATATTGCCCAGATCTTCAAGCCTCTTGATAGTTGGTGACAGGACAAGACAGAAAGATGCATGTCAGGACCTCTCAAGTCTCTAATGCATTGACGATGTGGCAATTTCCTGGGAAGTTTGGAAAGACCCTCCAAAAATGTCCCCCAACTCTAAGACTTCAGAGGGTTCCTATTAACATAATCATAAGGCAGGAAATATTAGAGGGATTAAAACATGCTCCAACACCTGGCTAAGGATAAAATCGACCACCACTGCTGCCCCCACTCTAACTCTCCATTGGTTCCTCAATCACACTCACTGACCCAATACCACCACTGTCACCATCAGTCCTCTTGGACATATGACTAACCCTTTCTCCTGCCATGAACAATTGATCCATCCTATTCCCTCATCCACTTGGCTGCTACCTATTCCCTTCGCTTATCTTGCACTGTATGCCCTCATTCACCTGCTACCCTAACCCTTCACAAATCTCGCACTCTTAATATTTATTAGTAGCTGTTAAAGTGGCTCTGGATCTTTAAGCGTGGAATATGACAGCTGTTGCCCTTAAAGGGATCGGGTTTCCATAACAATCCAACCCTGCTTGGTTTGCTGGCCTGCGTCAGATATCCTGCTGGAAAGATAACTGAGCAATTTTTTTTGTGATCTACATCAGAAATTGGGATTCTGACTCTCATAGGAAGATTTGGGCCCTGTACTTTCATGCATGTGTACACATCCAGTGTGCCACATCACTGTCAGTATTAGTTTAATACCCAATCTATTGGATCAGAACACAGCACAGAATATGATCCAAGAAATGCATCTGATGAATTTGCGTTTCAAATGTGATCATCTCAAACTAAGGGAAATATAAGCCATAACAAATAGGTGTATTTATGTAAAATCCAAAATTTTTTAACAGATTTGATGTTAAATAGAAAGAAATCAATCTAAATCATTACCACAGAGAGAAAAACACAAAAAATTGCACAGTGATTGCCACGCGGCAATGAAAGAACAGCACCTACTCAAAAATTTGAAGGGGAGGGGTGCTAATGAAATGCAGATTGACATTCAGGAGCTTTCTAAAAGAAAAGGAAAAGGCTAAATTCCAATCTGTTGTGGCAGATAAGAAAGACCTAAACTATTTGAATGGCTGAATGCTCAGAGAAGAAATTTGTAAAAATCCAGTCAAACCTTTGGAAAAATCAACCTTACATCTCTAGCCAAAGCCAAACCATTGGATGCACCGACATGAATCTCAAAGCTTGAGGCAATAACCAGGTGAGCCTGTTAAATATCACTTAAAGTGTGAGAAATACTGACGAAACAAATGAAAGACTAGCAGCTCGGCTCACTTAGAGCTTAGCTAAGGGACCACATACTTTTCCTTTTTGGACTAGAACTGGAATGGAAGCCAGGTGCTATACAGTAAAATATCAGCAGAGTTATGCAAGTGGTGCACATTCTTGGCTTTACAAGACCGTGTTGCATTTGGAGCAGTGACATTGTTAGTTATTGAGGCAGTTCATCTCAAGGAGTTTTGAGTTAAGTAGTAACTGCCTGACTACAGCCCTTGAGTCGGTTGAGGTGCACTTTGTGACAAGCGGGAGAGCAATGCAGTTACAGCAATTGAGAACAGCAAACCACAAACCTCTCTCTACCTTATCCTTGAGTTGAAAGATTTTAAAAACCCAAGAAATTTAAAAGAGAGAATTCCAGTACAAGAGAAGACCTAGGATCACCATTGCCTTAGAGACAGTACCATGTTATCGTGACTAAAATCAAAAATACCCATAATGTTTGTGTCAAACCATAATATTCATGAATGTGTCTTCTTTTTAATCAATTTAAGGGATGTAGGCATCACTGGTTGTGACAAGTTGCTTTTGAGAAAGTGGTGATGAGCTACCTTTGTCAACCGCTGCAGTCTGTTTGATGTCGGTGGACCTTCAATACTGTTAGGGAGGGAGTTCCAGGAATTTGACTCCGTGAAGAGACAAGAATATATTTCCAAGTCAGAACTGGAGGGAAACTTGCAAGTGGTGGTGTTCTCGTGTATCTGCCGCTGTTTGGCTTCTAGATAATAGTAGTAATGGATTTGGGATGTACTCTCTAAGAACCCTTAGTGAATTTCAGCAGTGCACCTCGTAAATAGTAGACACTGCTGCTATGGAGTGTCAATGGTGGAGGGCCTAATGAACAACCGTTTGTTCCTCGTCCACATTTCAATGAGGGTGCTTCAATTTCCTCATCAGAAATTCTTTGATCACCATTCCAGAACTCCTTCAGCTTCAGTGAGTCACCTGTTTTAATGTCCATAACTCTCCAGACCTGCTTCTGATAATTAATGAAGACCGTTAAATACATCTTTTGAATTATCAGTGATGTGGAGGTGGAGGTGCTGGTGTTGGACTGGGATGGACAAGGTCAGAAATCACACGACGCCAGGTTATAGTCCAACAGGTTTATTTGAAAACACAGGCTTTCGGAGCTTCGCTCCTTCTTCAGGTATTAGAGAGAGAGATAGTTTCAGATACAGAATTTATAAGTAAAAGACCAACGGTCACTCCACTGATGATGTGTTAAACAAACCTAAGATGCTGTTAAAACTTTAATCAGTTAGAAGGTTTTAATTCATTAATACGTACATTAATACGTATATACATATTAATGTACATATTAATCAATTAAAACCTTCTAACTGATTAAATATTTAACAGCATCTTAGGTTTGTCTAGTACATCCTCATCAGTGGTGTGACCCCTTGATCTTTTACTTATAAATTCTGTGTCTGATACTACCTCTCTCACTGACACCTGAAGAAGGAGCGAAGCTCCAAAAGCTTGTGTTTTCAAATAAACCTGTTGGACTATAACCTGGCGTCGTGTGATTTCTGACCTTTTGGATTTTCCCCATCCTTAAAGTGTTAGCTACTTTAACATTGACCTGTGGTATTGCTTTGACCTCTAGTAATGGCCTTTGTTGGGCAGGGTACCAGGTAAGGAACTGTTTAGAGTAGATTGGGATGTCGGGTCCGGTGGTGGGGGAGGGGAGTGTTGGGCCAGGAGTGAGTTGGGGTGGCAGGGCTTGTGAGATGTGTCGGGTCTGGGTGTGCTAGGAACCTGGGTTTGATTCCACCCTTGGGCGACTGTGTGGAGTTTGCACATTCTCCCCATGCTTGAGTGGGTTTCCTCTGGGTGCTCCGGTTTCCTCCCACAGTCCAAAGGTGTGCGTGTTAGATGGATTGGCCATGGGAAATGCAGGGCTACAGGGATAGGGTAGGTGTCTGGATCTGGGTGGGATGCTCTTCAGAGGGTCAGTGTGGACTAGATCGGCTGAATGGCCTGCTTTAACACTATAGGGATTCTACGATTACGGAAGTGTATTTGCTCAGAGAGGATGGATGCAGTGACTGTTCTGGTGAGGAAAGGGACTTTGTTGGTTTCATTAAGGTCAGTCCAAGGCAGACAGATGTAAAGATGGTGGGAAGGATGGGATATTGGCTCAAGCAGGATCCAATCGAGTCTTTGGGGGTTAATGGGCTTCAGATCGGGTTGGAGCCATTGTCAGTCCAGCGGGGGTTAGTAATTGCAGGATGGGTCAAAGGACCATTACAGCTCTGGGGGTATCAGGAATCAGGGGTGTGTATTTGGGGGTAATCTGTTGAAACAAGAGGTCAGTTAATCGTTGCACAGGAATTAAAGTAGGATTTTAATCCTTTAGTTTTTCCTGGATCTCTATCAAGCTTAAATGAATCAGACCCTACAGGTTCTGAGTTTTTAATGGACTTTTTCAGAGGCTTTCACGTGCAGGAGAATGGACCATCAAAAAATTCAGGTTTCTGGGCAATTTCCACAGATTCAGCTGCATTAAGGATTCCACGTGGTTCCAATGCACAATGCTGTTACTCCAATCACACTCTAACCATCAGAATATATGCACCTTTCTGAAGAAGGTCTAGGCCCAAAATGTCAGCCTTCCTGCTCCTCTGATGCTGCTTGGCCTGCTATGTTCATCCAGCTCTACACCTTGTTATCTCAGAATATATGCGCTACTATCTTTTGAGAAAACAAAGCAAGATGTAGAAGGTTCTTCTGATGCTGAGGTTAATTCTGAAAGTCAGTTGTTAACCTCTAGTTCAACTTGTTAACTTTTAATTATTTAGCATACTATTTCTACTTGAGACTTGAGGACTAGTAGGAAAATTGGAATTTCATGATTAATTCTGTGATTGTAACTAAACTAAAGTGTACATGTATAATCTAATATTATTCTGCTTAACTAACTAATATAGATTTTAATACTTTAGTATACCATGTGACTCTGCTTAGCCTTACTTGCCAGATGTCCCTTTTAGTGCACTTCCATTGCACAGAGCCTTCGAAGTTGATTAAGGCAAGTTTACATACTCCTAGCTCATTAAACCTTAATTGAGAAATGTTTGGTTTATCAACATTGGAAGGCCAGGGAGGAGTTATGTAAGAATAAAAAAAAGCTACAGAGATAGTGGACACATTGGTAGTAGTCTTCCAAGAATCCTTAAGGAAAAAAAAGGATTGGAAAACTGTCATTGTAACCCCTTTGCCTAAAAAGGGAAGGAGACAAAAACGTTTTGGGCCAGTTAGCTTAACACCTGTCATTGAGAGCGTGTTGAAGCATATTATAAAGGATGTAACAGCAGATTATTCAGAAATACAATAATAAAACCAGATTCAGCAAGAGATCATAAGGGAAAATCATGCCTGACGCATTTATTGAAATTCTTTGAGAAGGAAAAGATAGGATAGGTGCAGGGGAACCAGTAGATGTATTTCCAAAAGATGTTCACTAAGATACCACACATAAGACTACCTAATAGGACAAGAGTTGATAGTGTTGGGGATGGTATACTACCGTGGATAGGGGATTGGCTAACTAATAATAGAAAATTGGAGTAAGGGGAGCATTTTCAGAAATGCAATTTGTAACTAGTGGAGTGCCGCAGGAACAGTGCTTGGGCACAATTATTTGCAATACATATTCATGACTTACAACCATAAGAAGTAGAAAAGGGAGCAGGCTATTAAGTTCCTAATGCCTGCTCTGCCATTCAATAGGATCATGGCTGATCTGAAATTCCTCACATCCACTTTCCTGCCCTTTCCCAGTACCCCTTGATTCCCCTACTGATCAAGAATCTATCTCAACCTTAAATATATGCAAGGACTATGCTTTCTATGGTAAGGCATTCCAAATACTCTCAATCCTTAGAGAAGAAATTCCTCCTCATCTCAGTTTTAAATTGGTGCTCCTTTATTCTGAGACTATGTCCCCTAATCCTAGACAATACCATGAGGGGAAACATCCTATCAGTAATTACCCTGTAAAGGCTATTAAGAATTCTATGTTTCAATTCGATCACCTCTCATTCTTCTAAACGCCAGAGGGTAGAGTTCTAATCTGTCTAGCCTCCCTGCAGTTTTAGTCCCTTCATACCAGGAATCTTAGTGAACGTTCTCTGTACTACCTCCAATGAAATGATATCTTTCCTTCAATAAAGGGATCAAAAATACTCTCAGTACTCCAGATATGGTCTCATGAGCACCTTGTACAGTCGCAGTAAGACTTCTCTATTTCCATAATCCAACCACCTTATAATAAGGGCCAACATTCCATTAGCCTCCCTGATTACCTGCTGTATCTGTATGCTAGCTTTCTGTGTTTTATGCACGAGTACTCCAAGGTTCCTTTGTATTGCAACTTTCTGCAATTTTTCTCAATTTAAACAATACTCTCTTCATTTATTTTCCCTCCCAAAATGGACAACTTTTCATTTTCCCACATTTGCCAACTTTTTTCCCACTTATTTAACCTATTAATATCTTTCTGTAAACTGTATCCCTCTCACAACTTACCTTTCACCAATTTTTGTGTGGTCTACAAGTTTAGGTATAGTACAATTACTTCCTTCCAAGTCATTAAATATTATAAACAGTTAGACTGATTTTGTGGAAGTCATCGGTCACAGGATGACAAACTGAAAAAGAACTCCTTATCCCCACTCGTTTCCTGCCCATGAGCAAATTCTCTATCCATTCCAATATACTGTGTCCAAAACCATGGGCTCCTATCTTAGGAGTAAATCTTTTGTGAGGTAGCTTGTCGAAAGCCTTCTAGAAGTCCAAATATAACACATCTGCTGGTTCCTCTCTCTCCACTCTGGTTGAGAGTTCCTTGAAAACTTGTATAAATTAGTCAGACACTATTCCCTTTCATGATGCATGTCTTGACTTGGGTGAAGGAAGGGCATGCACGGCAGTCAAATTTGTGGGATAGATGGGAAAGCAAATGGTGAGCATGACACAAACAGTCTGCAGATGGATATAGACTAGTTAAGCAAGTAGGTAAAAACTTGGCAGATGGAATATAATGTGGGAAAGTATAATGTTATGCACTTTGGCAAGAAGAATAGAGGAGCTGAATATTATTTTAATGGAGAAAGACTGTAGAAAACTTTGAGTGGTCATATATAAATCACAAAATACTAATACACAAGTTCAATGAGTAATATGGAAGGCAGGTGGAATGTTGGCCTTTATTTCAAAGGCAATGTTGTACAAAAATAGGGAAGTCTTGCTAAAAAAAAGGCATTAGTCTGACTATACCTACCTTACTGTAAACAGCAACAAAAACAGAAATTGAAGAAAAATCACAGCAGGTATGGCAGCATCTGTGGAGAGAAATCAGAGTTAACGGTTTGGGTTCAGTGACACTTCTCCAGTTTTATCCCTCTGCGTCCCTACCTTAATGAATTTCAGGCATGGTTGCCTTTTCCTTCTTTGGACAAGAGTCCTCTCCCATCCCACAGACCCGTTCTCCCACCTCCAAAACTCTCCATCCATCTGGATCCCTCTCTTTTACCTGCACTTGACCTATTCATTGAGAACTTTCGATGCGACAGTGGTCACCCCGATTTGTCTGCTCCCGCTCCCCACCCATTCCAACCTCTCTCCCTCTGATTTACTGCACACCATACTCTCAGATCCAACCCTGACTTTGTAACTAAACCTGTTGATAGAGGTGGTGCTGTTATTGTGTGGCTTACATTGCGGAGGCTGAACACCAGCTCTCAGATACCTCCTCCTATCTGCCCCTGGGCCATGATCCCACCATGAAACATCAAGCCATTGTGTCCACAATGATCACTAATCTTATTCCACTATTCTATTCCACTATTCCACTAATCTGCCTTCAAGCTCATGGTCTCCCAACCCCGCACAACCTGTTTCTACCTCCTTCCCAAAATCCACAAAGAGAACTGACCGAGGATACCTATTGTTTCTGCCTGCTCCTGCCTCACTGAACTCATTTGTTCCTACTTCAACTCAATTTCTGTCCTCCTTGTCCATTCCTTCCCACCTACATCTGTGATTCCTCTGATGCTTTTCATCAGTTTCAGAATTTTCAGTTTGCGGGCTTCAGCCATCTCCTCTTTACCATGGACCTGCACTCCCTTTACATTTCCATTCCCCCATCAGTATGATCTCAGGACTCTTTGCTCCTTCCTGGAGAAAATGCGTCAACTGTCCCCATCAACCACCACCTGGCTGAGCTCGTCCTCACCTTGAACAACTTCCCTTTTAACTCCTCTCACTTCCTTCACTTCAGAGGAATGGCCATGGGTACCTGCATGGTCCCCAGTTATGCCTGTCTTTTTATGGGATATGTGGAGCATTCCTTGTTCCAATCCTATTCCTGTCCTCACCCACAACTTATTCTTCGGTACATCGATGACATCAACAGTGCTGCTTCCCTCTCTCATCCGGAATTGGAAAAATTTAAACTATTTCACTTCCAATTTACACCCTGCTCTCTCCTTCACCTGGACCATCTCTGACTCCTCCCTTCCCTTCCTTAACATCTGTTTCCATTTCTGGGGATAGACTGGCCACCAATATCCACTACAAACCCACTGACTCCCAACATTTACCTTGACTATCCATCCTCACGTCTTGCTTCCTGTAAAGACTCTATTCCATTCTCCAAGTTTCTCTGCCTCTGTAGCATCTGTTCCGATGATGCCAACTTCAATAACGGAGCCTCCGAAATGTTCACCTTCTTTCTCAGCCGAGGATTCCCCAGCAATGCAGTTGACAGGGACCTCAGCCAGGTCCAACCCATCTCCTGCACATCGGCCCTCATCCCCTGTCTTCCCTGACACAACGGTGGTAGATTCCACCAGGATCATTAGCCGCTATTTCTGCCACCTCCAATGGATGCCACTGCCAGACACATTCCTCTCCCCCTCTCTTCTCGGCAGGGACTGTTGCCCCCAGGACACCCTGGTCCACTCATTCTTCACTCCCAGCATCCCCTGCAGCCCCAGAAGGTGTAAGACCTGCCCATTTACCTCCTACCTCTCTAGTATCCAAGGTCTCAAACGCACCGCCAGGTGAAGCAGTGCCTTACCTGCACTTCACTCAGTCTAACCGTCTGTATTCGCTGCTGTCAATGTTGTCTCCACTACACTGAGGAAACGTAGCGCAGACTGGGTGACGACTTCGAAGAACACCTACATTCTGTCCACAAAAAAGACCCTGAGCTTCGAGCTGCTTGCCACCACAAAATACCATCCTGTTTCCTCGCTAATATCTCTGTCTCAGGCTTGCTGCAGTACTCCAACAAACCTCAGTACAAGCTGGAAGCACAGCACTTCTTTTCCACTAGCAAAACCCTTCAACCTTCTGGACGTAATAAATATTAAGTTCAACAATTTTAGAGCTTGAGCACCTTTCTCCGTACTTTCCCCCTCCCCACATACCCTTGCAATCAGATGGGCTGCTACCACACACAATCCATTGTCATCCAATAATAGTCCCCATTAGAAGCTATTCAATCCCCCAGACTGACCTTTAACCATTCCTTTGTCCAACCATTTATCTTTCTCTTTGGGCTTTATCTCCACCTATTGCTTACATTCCACCCTCCCACCACCCCATCTTCTGAACAAAAAAATCCTTTTCCTAGCTACCATCAGTTTTGAAAAAGGGTCACTGGACCCAAAATGTTAATTCTGATTTCTCTTCACAGATGCTGCCAGGCTTGATTTGTTTCAGATTTCCAACATCTGCTGTTCTTTTGGTTTTTTTGTCTAGTATTTTACTGTGAAGAGCCTTGGGCCCCTTATCTAAGAAGAGATACATTGGCATTGGAGGCAATCCAGAGAGGGTTCACTAGGTTGATCCCAGGTATGGAGGGATATTCTTATGAAGAGAGGTTGAATAGGTTGAACTTGAACGAGATAACCTTGTTGCAACATAAGATTCCTCATGGGATTGACAGGTTAGATGCAGAGAGGTTGTCATGAGAATGTATCTAAAATTAAACAGTAATCCCCTGTGAATATCTCAGACCATGAACTTGATGATTAAAAAGACACAGCATTCTGGGTGAGTACATTTTCTCCTTTCAAGAATACACTAGTACAGGGGTAAAAAGTAAGTTTCAGACCTGGTCTGTGTCTTGGACAATGGAATTGCAATCAGTCTACAAAGCCAAGAGTCTCAAAATTGATTGTTCAGTTACCAAAGTCAACCCCACCAGTACCTTCCACTGTCGTGGTTAGAACATTTTACTATCTACTTTGCACAAACTTATTTTATCTGGACTCATTTCTTATTCCTAACCTCAGTTTATTATTACTATTACTATTTCTCACATTTAGCAATGAATGAAATCACCCTTTTGTTAACTTATGTAAATCTTGTTAAATCTTAAAACAGATTCATTTGGTCTGGCAGAATGGTGGCAACGAGAGAAACAATCCTTTTATTTTAAATCAACCCTGCTGTGACCAACTGAGGGGCAGGTGAATTAAGAAAAGGAGCCAGATCGTCCCTCCTCAACTAGGAGTTTAATGATTCGGTAGATTCTGTTTAGCACCGTGACAAATTGAGAACCTTATCAAGTGTTTGGTTGTAATGAACTCGGGGCTTGTGGGGACTGTGTAAACTGTTTCGTTCAAACCAATTCTATAACCACACTACAAAACACTTCCTTGAGTATGCATTGCTACAGCACAGAAATGTCCAAATTCAATGCTAGGGCAGACTTGGGATGAATTCAGGGATCAAGCTGTTCTGTCCCTCGGACAGTTATAGGATTTAGCAAGGCGTTTCGGACTGGAATTTTGTTTGAAATCCAGGAAACCTGAAATTTTCAGTAGGGTGCAAACTGAGAATGATGAAGTAGATCAAGTAATGGCGAAGAAATTAAAATTAAATCAGCAGAAATGAGAGTTTCAAGAAAAAGGAAAAGAAAGAGAGAGAAATAAGGAAGAGAAGAAAGAATAGCGAGAGAAGAGAGAACTTCAGGAAAAACAGCAAGTAAGGGAGTTTGAACTAAGAGAGCTCACGTTGAGCAGCTCGAATCCAACTCTGTCCCATGAAGACACTGCTGGCTCAGTCTTAGGTGGAGGCAGCTCAGTTTATTTTGTTTAAATTGTGGTTTTGATGAGGCCAGGGTGGTAGCCTTTTTGATGTCTTTGAGCAGTCAGCACAGCATTAGTGTGGCCGGTTCAATATTGGTCTTTATTACTACAAAGTAAGCTTTCTGGGAGTGCAGTCATAGTTTATAGCCTCTTCCTCAAGGAATCTACCACTGATTACGAGGTGGTACATGGGGCTATGTTAAATGCATGTCAGTTAGGGTTGGAGGACAAGATGCTGGTGTGTTTTATCTGCCAAAAGATAGGGCACATCTGGGTGAAAAGGGTTGTATGAGGTAAAAATACATGTATATGCATGATAAGTTTTGTGACTTACAGGTTATAGGCTAGGAACTGGAAAATGGATTACACTTTTTCAGTTGATGTAGACATGATGAACAATGAACTCTTCCTATGTTAAATTTTTCCATGTTTCCAAGTGCAGGAGATGGGATAGATATGGTTGAGGGTCCTGTCAATCACAGTAAAAGGCAATCCTCTGTGGATTAGTGAAAAAAATGAAGACATTTTGGAAGCACAAGTATGAAAGGCGGCACTATAGAGCATAAGAACGAGCAGTAGGAGTGGGCAATTTATCTCGTGAGCCTGCTCCACCATTTAATATGGTCATGGTCATCTTAGCTTCAACTCCACTTTCCTGCCACTCCTTTAACTCATTATTGAGTACATTTAAGGAGATTTTTAATTAATGTCCCAGCATGCACCACACACTGGAGTAATGAATTCCATAGATTCACAACCATTTGAGAGAAGTAATTCTTCCTCACCTCTGTTTTAAATCTGCTACCCCTTAGCCTAAAACTATGACTGCTCATTCTAGATTGCCCCACAAGGGGAAACATTCTTGATTTGTCAACTTTTTTCAATCCCTTTAGTGTCTTACATACTTCAATTAGATCTCTCATTCTTTCAAACTCTAGCAAGCTGAGACCTAAACAGCTCAATCTTTTTTCATATGACATCTTGTCTCTGAAATTAATCATCCAAACAGACAAGACAAAGAAACTGCAAGAATCAGATATGTGTTTCCAATATTATTAAATGTCTGTCATTTACAAGCAAACTCCAATCATAGTTCTGTTTGCAGCTAAGGTTAAAAATGAAAATGAGCAACTAGTTAGAAATGCAAATCAAACAGATTTGATTTGGTGCCTCAGACTAGCTACATAAATACAAAAGAAAGCTGCAGACACTGAGCTAACACAGTGAAAGTTTTCCTTTTAAATTCTGGTTGTACTTATAAGTCATTAACTCTTGATGTACTGAATTAAATTTCATGAGATTTATTGTTGCATGATTTCCCATGAAATCACTTTGTTTTCAGTTTTTTACACATCAGCGCTTTTGAAATACCACGTGCAGTTCTGGTCTTCCTATTATAGGAAGGATGTTGTGAAAATTGAAAGGATTCAGGAACAATTTGCGAGGATGTTGCCAGGGTGGAGGGTTTGAGCTATAGGGAGAGGCTGAATAAGGTGGGGCTATTTTCTCTGGAGCATCAGAGGCCGAGGGGTGCCTTTATAGAAGTTTATAAAATCATGAGGGGCATGGATAAGGTAAATAGACAATGTCTTTTCCCTGGGGTGGGGGAGTCCAAAACTAGAGGGCATAGGTTTAGGGTGAGAGGGGCAAGATTTAAAATGGACCTAAGGGGCAACATTTTCATTCAGAGAGTGGTGCATGTGTGGAATGAGTGGCCAGAGGAAGTGGTGGAGGCTGGTACAATTAGGATATTTAAAAGGCATTTGGATGGGTCTATGAATAGGAAGGGTCTAGAGGGATGTGGGCCAAATGCTGGCAAATGGGTCTAGATTTATTTAGGATATGTGGACTGAAGGGTCTGTTTCTCTGCTGTACATCTCTATGGCTCTTTAACTCTATCAGTCCTGTCTTATAAACGATAATACAAATTTTCAAAAATCAGAAGTATTAGAATCTTCATAAGGTTTTCTTTCAAACGTAAGCCAATATACATTTATTAGATGCGTTAGAGGCCTGGTTAACCTCTAACAGGTTCAGACTTTTAACAAAAGCTTTATTACTGCCTCCTGTAAAATGATTTCCAAAAACTTGTAAAAGCACCTACATGTGATCACAAAGGAGTCCAGTACCTCTCCTCCCTCACCCCCACCAGCACCATCACCGCACATGATACAGTGCAAAAAGATGCTATTTCCCATTATGTCTAAGCCAGCTTTCAGAATTGCAAAATGCCGCATCGTTGCCGCTCTGAAAATATTTTTCACTTTGAGTACTTATCCAATTCTGTTCTGAAGGTTATGATTGAATCTGCTTTCCATCACATTTTCAAACACATTCCAGGTCAGAATAATTTATGGTGAAGAAATGAATAGAAGAATGTGCTGATAGGGTTAGGTGAAATAAGATGGCAGGAGGCCATGTGGCGTAAGTGGACTCATAACTCAGAGGAATGGAATCCCATTTGTACTTTCCAAATGTAGTTCCTTGAGTGACTATTTTCCATGACATATGCATTCTATATATAACTTGTCTTTTAAACAGCACATAGGAGAGTCAACTTTCCAAAAATTTGTATCAACGTAGCAACCCAAGTTACATGTTTCTTAATTCTAATATTCTGAATCTAAAATCTCTGGCAGTTTCAGAAATCTTTCCTTTTTCCAATTATTGCTTCCAGCTTTAAAACACAAAAATCAAAATACCACAATGAAGTATCTTAAACACATATAACAGAAACACGTAGCAGAAATATGGACCCATATGGACCAAAATCAATTTTGGTGGTTCTGTCTCTTACCACATTTCAAAATATCAGCATTCCAAACAAAATACAGAGTACTAGGAAAAGAATAGACCACAAGAATAAAATAAGAACTCAAGAGTCAGAGCTAAATTGATTTCCACACGTGATCCTCATTTTGTGGCCTAATTACCTGCATGTGATTGAAGGTGGACTTATCTGGATTTTCCATGGATTGTGCTGCAAGTTCTGATTTAAAATATAAGTAAAAACCAATGCAATTAACCTTGGTTTGCTGTGCAATGCAATATGTGTGGGTGCTACTATTGTGCAATGGGTTTCATGCAGCGTAAAAGCAGAGCTGTATTTAAATTTGAATCTGAAAGATTTTTCCTCAGTATCATCACGTGTGCTTTTTGGTGGTGATTTGGCGATGCATAATTGAATTTTGCTGGACCCTTGGTGAGAGGTTGGAAGGTGAGAACATTGGCAAAATGGCGAGGGGAAACATCCAACAAGGAACACAATGGCTTCACCATGCCATATTACCAGTGGCTTAGTATTTTGTTTCTGGAGATTGACCTTCTTTATGGGTCCTCCATGGTTCAAGGTACCAACTGTGGTGCTGGGCATTCTGCCATTGTTACATTCTCTCCCTGGTGTTGCAGCCTGTACGCTGTGAGTCGTGGTGCTGCTCAGCTACTGGCCTCTTTTAGTTTACCGTCATTATAAACAAGGTTGGTCCCCAGTTTCAGCAACAACAGTTGTATCCAGTTGCCTTGCACCAAGTTCAACCCACCACATACCATCCTGTGGAGGAACAAGAACAACAGCAGCCACAGTTTTGAACACCTAAGATTTTAGCACCCCACACAACGCCACACATAGTGCTTAATTTTACCATCATACCTGAGGACAAAATTATGGAAGTTGATATGCCTGTATTAAGCTTCAGTTCGCATTAGTTGGGAAGGGACAAACTGACTGAAACAGACACTCCAACCAAGTAAATGTCTTTAAAATGACAGGCACCTGGCTAATTTCAACAATTTAAGTTGACACCACTCTAATTGCAGCTCATACTAATATTCCAAAATGGCAGTACAGTAGGACTCCTCAGCTAGAGCTCATCCACTCTGTACATTTCTTTCGTTTTTTTTTCTTTTGTGCTTTTAGTCCTTCTTTCTTCTTGGTGATGTCCTGAACTTCTGGCCTCAGCATGGACTTGGACACTCAACCTCAGCATGGACCCATAGTGGTGATCTCTCAGCTCAGTGTTGGGGGTGACACAGCTCAGTGTGGGAGTGACACAGCCTGGTGTGGGAGTGACCCAGCTTGGTGTGGGAGTGACACAGCTCGTGTGGGGGTGACACAGCTCATGTGGGGGTGACACAGCCCTGTGTTGGAGTGACACAGCTTGTGTGGGAGTGACACAGCCTGGTGTGGGAGTGACCCAGCTTGTTGTGGGAGTGACACAGCTC
>JAHRHZ010000012.1:55495267-55512080 GCA_024137785.1 Ginglymostoma cirratum
AGCCTGGTGTGGGAGTGACCCAGCTTGTTGTGGGAGTGACACAGCTCGTGTGGGGGTGACACAGCCTGGTGTGGGAGTGACACAGCTCATGTGGGAGTGACCAAGCTCAGTGTGGGGGTGACACAGCCCGTTGTGGGGGTGACCGAGCTCGGTGTGGGAGTGACACAGCCCGGTGTGGGAGTGACACAGCTCGGTGTGGGGGTGACCGAGCTCGGTGTGGGAGTGACACAGCCCGGTGTGGGGGTGACACAGACCAGTGTGGGGGTGACATAGTTCGGTGCGGGAGTGACACAGCTTGGTGTTGGGGGTGACCGAGCTCAGTGTGGGAGTGACACAGCCCGGTGTGGGAGTGACCCAGCTTGGTGTGGGATTGACCCAGCTCGGTGTGGGGGTGACGGAGCTTGGTGTGAGAGTGACACAGCCCGGTGTGGGGGTGACACAGCTCAGTGTAGGAGTGACACAGACTGGTGTAGGCGTGACCCAGCTCGTTGTGGGGGTGACACAGACTGGTGTAGGGGTGACGCAGCTCAGTGTGGGGGTGACCCAGCCTGGTGTGTGGAGAAACAAACGGATCTTGGGGTAATTATTCACAGATCCCTGAAGTCAGCACAACAAGTGAGTAGGAGAGTTAAGAAGGCATTTGGTACACTTGTTTTCATCAGTAGTGGCATAGAGTATAAGAGCAAGGGGATAATTTTGGAGTTATACAGAGTGTTGGTCAGGCCGTAGCTGAAGTATTGTGTACAGTACTGGTCACCTCATACAGGAAGGATGTGAGAGCTCTAGAGGGGATACAGAAGAGGTTCATCAGGATGTTGCCTGGGATGGAGGAATTGAGCTATAAGGAGGGACCAGATAGGCTTGGATTGTTTTCTTTAGAGCAGAGAAGACTGGGAAGGGCACATGATTGAGATGCATAAGATTTTGAGGGGTATGGACAGGATGAATAGAGAACAGCTGTTTATCTTGGTTGAGAGGTCAACCATGAGTTTTAAGTAGGGGCCAATAGATTCAGAGGCGATTTGGGGAAAATCTTTTTCACTCAGCCATTGGAAACCTTACAACTCCTAAAAAATATTTGGATAAGTATTTCAAATATCATAGCATTCCAGGACATGGGACAAGTGCAGGAAGTTGGGAGTAGCACTCTTTTGGTGGTAATTATGTTGGTGCAAACTCAATGGGCCAAAGGGCCTTTTCTGCATTGTATGAATCCATAATGTACAAATAAACAACACAATGTACAGAATTTAATGCTGGTGTTCCACTCTTCCTGCCCAGAGGAGACCACAGTCAAGAAAAGGGCACATGATTGTGCAGAGAGCATAGAGTGGAGATCCCACCACCATCCCATCTCCCTCCTAGTCCAGAGCCTTCCTACAAAGAGCCCACTTGAGGTTCTGAAGTGGCCAATAAAAGGCTCTTATCCCACTGTCACTGGTATTCAATTAGTGTCTGATAGAATCCCACCCTCCTGTGAGACCCCTCAGCATATCTTCCATTCACCTTCAGCCCAGTGGAGGTATCACTGATTCATGGACATTTTCAGCCTCATCATAGAATTTAGTGTCAGGAAAGGGGGTGCAGGGCAGAAAGGAAGCCATGACCCCTGCACTTTGACCCACTTGCTGGCATCTCTCTGTTGCCCGAGTTAACTCTTATTCGTCTCTGTCCAGGGATTCGTTCTGATCCTTGGTGAATGACTTGCTGTTGTACCGAAAGAGATCTCAACTTCTGGTGGAACTGCGAGTTCAGAAGAGCTGCTAGCCTCCAATATGCCACCATCTCTCGATCCTACTCAGGCTTAATCAGATGTGAGGCCTGACACAGCACAGTGAAGAGCCTCATTAGAATCTAATGTGTTGAGCGTAACTTCCAGAGAAAAGCAACACTAGGCTCTAGCTGGTTCTCTAACCAGTGGACAAGGTACCTTCACTCACTTTAAAACACATCCATAGTTTTTTCTTCAATTCACTGGTGATAATTTTGTAATAACTAACCTTTATTCATGATTTCTTCTTTATTTGTTACCAAGCTGTGGCTGTCACTTGTCCAGACTTAACTCTCCTGAGGAGGTGAGCTGTCTTCTTGAATAGCTACCATCTATGATGATAGAAGTACAGCCACAGTCCAACAGAGAAGGAGTTGCAGAATTTTAACTCAATGACAGTGAAGGAACAACAACATGTTTCTAGCTCAAATGTTGTGTGACTTTTGAACCTGTGGGTAATAATCTTCCCATGGAGTTTGTAAAACTTGATTAAGGCTCACGGATTATTTGAGAGTTGAGGGGTTATGAGTTATTTACTGAGAAGCACCAAAACAATAGTTCAAATACAATTTATAATCAGGAGAATCGGCGTAATACCTGCAATCAGTTTAGTGATAGTTAACCAAACCACATCAGAGGCACAGATGGAAGTGGTGAGTGGTTTGATCTCTGAAGCTCATGGTAATAATTTCTTCTCATTATGCTTTTGACCCGTTCAATGTGATATTCCCAACTGACTTTCTGCTTAGAGATAATAGGTACTGCAGATGCTGGAGAATCCGAGATAACAAGCATGGGGCTGGATGAACACAGCAGGTCAAGCAGCATCATCGGAGCAGGAAAGCTTGATGTTTCGGGCCTAGACCCTTCATCAGAAATGGGGGAGGGGAAGAGGGTTCTGAAATAAATAGGGAGAGAGGGGGAGGCGGATAGAAGATGGATAGAGGAGAGGATAGGTGGAGAGGAGGCAGACAGGTCAAAGAGGCGGGGATGGAGCCAGTAAAGGTGAGTGTAGGTAGGGGGGTAGGGAGGAGATAGGTCAGTCCAGGGAGGACGGACAGGTCAAGGGGGCGGGATGATGTTAGTAGATAGGAGATGGGGATGGGGCTTGAGGTGGGAGGAGGGGATAGGTGAGAGGAAAAACAGGTTAGGGAGGTGGAGATGAGCTGGGCTGGTTTTGGGATGCGGTTGGGGGAGGGGAGATTTTGAAGCTTGTGAAATCCACATTGATGCCATTGGGCTGCAGGGTTCCCAGGCTGAATATGATTTGCTGTTCCTGCAGCCTTCGGGTGGCATCACTGTGGCATTGCAAGAGGCCCAGGATGGACATGTCATCTGAGGAATGGGAGGGGAAGTTGAAATGGTTCGCGACTGGGAGGTGCAGTTGTTTGTTGCGAACTGAGCGCAGGTGTTCTGCAAAGCGGTCCCCAAGCCTCCGCTTGGTTTCCCCGTGTAGAGGAAGCCACAACGGGTACAGTGAATGCAGTATACCACATTGGCAGATGTGCAGGTGAACATCTGCCTGATGTGGAAAGTCTTCTTGGGGCCTGGGATTGGGGTGAGAGAGGAGGTGTGGGGGCAGGTGTAGTACTTCCTGCGGTTACAAGGAAAAGTGCCGGGTGTGGTGGGGCTGGAGGGGAGTGTGGAACGGACAAGGGAGTCGCGGAGGGAGTGGTCCCTCCGGAAGGCAGATAAGGGTGGGGAGGGAAAAATGTCTTTGGTGGTGGGTTCTGATTGCAGATGGCGGAAGTGTCGGAGGATGATGCGTTGGATCCGGAGGTTGGTGGGTGGTATGTGAGGACGAGGGGGATTCTTTTTTGGTTATTATTGCGGGGACGGGGCGTGAGGGATGTGTTACGGGAATTGCGGGAGACATGGTCGAGGGCATTCTCGACCACTGTTGGGGGGGATGTTGCGGTCCTTGAAGAATGAGGACATTTGAGATGTACGGGAGTGGAATGTCTCATCCTGGGAGCAGATGCAGCAGAGGCGAAGGAATTGGGAGTAGGGGATGGCATTTTTGCAGGAAGGTGGGTGGGAGGAGGTGTATTCCAGGTAGCTGTGGGAGTCAGTGGGCTTGAAATGGACATCGGTTTCTAGGTGGTTGCCCGAGATAGAGACAGAGAGGTCCAGGAAAGAGAGAGAAATGTTGGAGATGGTCCAGGTGAACTTCAGGTTGGGGTGGAAGGTGTTGGTGAAGTGGATGAACTGTTCGAGCTCCTCGTGGGAGCACGAGGCGGCACCGATGCAATCATCAATGTAACGGAGGAAGAGGTGGGGTTTAGGGCCAGTGTAGGTACGGAAGAGGGATTGTTCCACGTAACCTACAAAGAGGCAGGCATAGCTTGGGCCCATGCGGGTACCCATGGCCACCCCCTTTGTCTGTAGGAAGTGGGAGGAATTGAAAGAAAATTTGTTGAGGGTGAGGACGAGTTCAGCTAAGCGGATGAGGGTGTCGGTGGAGAGGGATTGGTCAGTTCTGCGGGACAGGAAGAAGCGGAGGGCCTTTAGGCCATCAGCATGGGGAATACAGGTGTATAGGGACTGGACATCCATAGTAAAAATGAGGTGTTGGGGACCGGGGAATTGGAAGTTCTGGAGGAGGTGGAGGGCATGGGTGGTGTCACGGACGTAGGTAGGAAGTTCCTGGACCAAGGGGACTTTCTGCTTATCTGCCTTATTTCTGAGGGTTGATGGATAAAGCATGATAATTGCTCTTCAAATTGCACCATCCCATCAATTGTCCAGTTATCATGGGGCAGAATCCCAAGCCCCTTCATAGTCCAAATCCTTGTCAGTGGGGTCATCCTTTGCTTATTGTTTGAATGGGCCTTGTGCAATCTTCTTCCAGACACTTTGTGGTTCCATCTTATTGGGTCCAGAAATGGCCACACAGAGGTTTGTGCCTCTTTACTTTTTTGCAGAGACGACAGTTCTGTGTATTTGTCAGCTCTGGCTGCTTGCTATGGATTACTTTGTAATAATGGTGAAAGAGAGAGAAACCTGTTGCTAAATATTCACTTAATTCTTAAAATGCTAAGTGCTTTGGCGGTTACAGTAGTATATATAGTGGATGATACATGCTGCTGACATGCTGTGCCAGTGATGGAGGAAAAGAATTTTTTTAAGGTGATGGATAGGGTGGCAACTGAGTGTGCTGTTCTGGTGCTGGACGGTGTTAAGCTTCTTAAGTGCTGCTGGAGCTACTGTCATTCAAGTAAATGAAGAGCATTCCATCAGCCTCCTGCCTTGTGCCTTCTAGATAGTGCCTTGACTTTGGGGAGTCAGGAGGTGACTTACACACTGCAGGATTCCTGGTCTAGGACCTGCTATTGTGGGCACAGAACTTATATGGAACAACAAAAACAGAAATTGCTGGAAAAGCTCAGCAGGTCTGGCAGCATCTGTAGAGAGGAATCAGAGTTAATGGTGCTTCCTAGTTACCATCAGTTCTGAAGAAGGGTCACTGAACCCAAAACATTAGCTCTGATTTCTCTCCACAGAAACTGCCAGACTTGCTGAGCTCTTCCAACAATTTTTGTTTGTGTTTCTGATTTACAGCATTCATGGTCCTTTTGGTTCCTTTTAACAGAATTTATATGGTTGACCCAATTAAGTCTCAGTCATGTGGCAAGCCCCAGAAGGTTCGTGGTAAAGATTCCAATGATTGTAATGCCATTGAATGTCAAGGATGATGGTTAGATTCTCTCTTGTTGGAGATGATCATCTCCTGGGTGCTTGTGTGGGATAAATGTTACTTGCCATTTATCAGTCCAAGCCTGAAAGATGTCCAGTTCTTGCTACATGCACACATGGTGTGCTTCAATATTTAAGGTGTCAAAAGGGACTGAACATAGTCTAATAACCAGCGAACATTCATACTTCTGATCTTCCCATGAAGGAAAGGTCACTGATGAAATAACTGTTGATGGTTTAGCCTAGGTCATTACTCTGAGAAAATCCTGCTGAGGTGTCCTGGGGCTCAGATAATTGGCCACTAATAACTATAACTATCTTCCTTTACATTAGGTGTGACTACAGCCAGTGAAAAATACCCCCCCAAAACCTATTGACACCACTTTTGCAATGGCTCCTTGATGCCACACTCAGCCAAATGCTCCTTTGATGTCAACAGCTTTTACTCTTACCGGTCCTTATTTGATAAATTATTTTTATGAAATATTTACCTACCATATTTTAGATATTTTATAGTTAATGGATATAAATTAAGAACAATTGGTTACAAAAATATTCACTGTAAAGACGTGAGGTACAGGCACTTTTGGCCTGATGCAATTAGGATGAAATTGCAATTTTTAAAAAGTTATTCTGAAAGAGAATGTTGCACCACCAACAGATCTATCCAATGTTTCTACATATCCAATTTTATTCTTTTTTTTCATCATTTGTTTATCACAAATTGTCAAGGATGCCAAGTGTGCAAAAATCAATTTACAGTATTTTAAGATGCATCATGTGATCAAATACTGATATTTTTGTAATAATTTGCAACATTTTTAGTAAAGATGTCTCCAGCCTTTCTAAATCCACTGTCACCATCAAAAAGAAGTCACAAAGTTCAGCAATGTGACCATCTTTTATCATGCATTTATTCACAAAGTCAGTAATGGCGGCTCTCAATCATTGCATTGGAATTCCCTGACTGCATTGTGGGTCTACCTACAGAACATGGACTGCAGTGGTTCAAGAAAACAGCTCACCACCACATTCTCAAGGACAGCAAGGGATGGGAAATAAATGCTGGCCCAGTCAGTGACACCTGTGTCCCAGGAGTGAATAAAGAAAATGATTGTACACCTTCTGTGACCACCTTCTGCAATTCAGTTAACTGATACAAAGGTTCACCAGAGATAACAAGGTGTAGAGCTGGATGAACACA
Source organism: Ginglymostoma cirratum (assembly GCA_024137785.1). Taxonomy (NCBI): domain Eukaryota; kingdom Metazoa; phylum Chordata; class Chondrichthyes; order Orectolobiformes; family Ginglymostomatidae; genus Ginglymostoma; species Ginglymostoma cirratum. The sequence goes on from JAHRHZ010000012.1 coordinate 55,501,939, forward strand.
GCAGGCCAAGCAGCATCAGAGGAGCAGGAAAGTTGACGTTTCGGGCCTAGACCCTTCTTCAGAAATTTGTGAATTTGTGAATTTCTGAAGAATTTCTGAAGCAGGGTCAAGGCCCGAAATGTCAGCTTTCCTGCTCCTCTGATGCTCTACACCTTGTTATCTCAGAGTCTCCAGCATCTGCAGTTCCTACTATCTCTGAAACAAAGATTCACCAGTATCCTTTCAGAAAACATCGTATCATTCACAAAACTATTGGTATCAATGCCAAATATATTGTGCCTTTTGTGATCATTAAACTCTGAGATGACCTATTAACCTGACAATGACAATAGATAAGGTTTTGACCAATTTGAATTGAACTTTCATTAGAGTACCTACTCTTGCAAGGTAAGCATAACAATTGTATCTGCTCAAGTACTGGATTAGTGTTAAACGCTGTCACGATATCAGATCTTGCAATCAAAATGTTACTTTGTGAAATTTTACCACAAGTATAAATATTAAAATGCAAACTGAGCTGTTTTTAAATGTTGTTTTCTAGAGAAAAAGTAAAGGTATTCAAATTAATAAAAACTGCAAATGACATGTTGGTCTTTATCTCAAAGTTGGAATTCAAAGTGAGAAAATGATGCTTCAGTTGTACAGACCCTTAGCCAGGCCTGATCTGGACCGCATTCCATTTCGCGCACTGAACTTCAAAAAAGAGAAATTAGCCCTGGATGGGGTAAAGCACAGATTGATCACAGTGATTTCAAGATTTAATGGATTAAATAATGAGGACAGATTATATAAACTTGGCTGTTCTTTCGAGCTTAAACGTTAAGGGATGATCCAGTTGAGATGATTAAAATGAAGTAATAGAGTAGCAATAAAGAATAGTCTGCTGGAGAAATGCATAATAAATTTAGAGATAAGCTAATTTGTGTGAAATGATTTAGCATGAGCAAGATGTGATTGAATGCCAGTGCAAGTCCATGGGTCTGAATGCATGTTCATACGTAGTCTTTATGTTTGCTGCCACTGTAACTGTAGAGTACATATTGACTGCACTTGCAGTCAAAGTGCGTGTGTTATCACTGCCAGGTAGGTTTCTGCATCAAAGTTCAATGTTTTGGATGCCTATCAATCGCTTCCCTATTCCCAATCCCTTGCTGCCGAATCCCTTGACAACCTGCTCACCTGCCTGTCTTGTTGAGCCTTTCACTGCCCCGCCCTCAATAACTGAGCCGTCGCTGCCTCTCCATTTGCCTCACCTGCTTCCCTGTTCCTTAAGTGAATTGGCAAGGCAGGTGGTGAGCTCGGCAACAAATGAGGGAGGGAAATGAAACAGAAAACAGGACAACAAATATAGCAATGGGGAAGAAGAGTGAAGCAGAGTACTGGGTGGATGCAGAATGGTAAGCAGAGGCATCAGTAGCACCAATAACTTATTCCAGTGAGGTGCGGATTCACAATGTGGGGGGTCTGTACAGAGCAGGGAAATATTGTGTAGAGTCATGTGGTCACATCAGTCTCCTCACATACGCGCAAGGTTTCTGATTCCTCATCACTCAAATCAATGCTCACTCACAAGTTACCTATGGTCTTGTTGTTTGCACCATCCCGTAGTGGGCACATGCAATCGACCCTAGTCTTCCCTGGTTTTTTACAGCCAGCTCCGTGGAGTATGATCCACCTCTGCCTGGCAAAGGATTTGGAAGAGGAGGGAGAGTCACATCACCACTGCACGCACTCTGTCCCTGAAAGGAAGAAGGTGAGAAGATGAGGAATAGCACCACAGGAGAAAAGGAAACATATAGGATCGTCATTAAGAGTAAAACACTAGAGTGAATGGTTTACTATTTGTTAGTGTTTTTGGTTATTGTAATTTTTACATTGTTTTCGATGAATGCAATGACAGATTATGTAATGGAACTAGTTGCCTTTTTATTGTGATCTTCATAGGAGGGGTTTGAAATCATTGAAATTTGGTGGACTTGTTGATAGATCCTTAGTCCTGGAAGGCAAGGCTTAAAGCAACAGAGGTCCAAAGTGAGATGGTGGAGATGGTGGAGATGTCTCACAACTGCAATCTTCAACTAAATGGTCTGGAGGGCAACCTACGTGGAACCTTCGCTTGCCCCCTCCTCTTCTTTTTTGGTGCTGACCTTGCTTCTCTGGTACATTCGCTTATGCAAAAGGGCATTCTGTCTTGGGCAATAAAACATGCAGTCACACAAATCTGGAAAGGTCCTCAGTTAGATATTACAGGACACCTCCTAACCACTTGATACCTAAATCTTTGATTGAGGCCCCTAATTGTCTGCTGAACAATATCCCTGATGGCTACATGGCTCTTACGGCATAAATTCTGACATAGTGCTTCCTAGTTGAGTCATGAACCATGGTAGCACAGATATCACCTGACACCAGTTGTCAGCCGTACACATTGTATTGGGTCTTAATGATCCATGGGAAAGTTGACTGCCTCAATGTAAAACCATTGTAGCAGTGTGCAACTTATCTGGCATTCAGCTGCATATCCAAGGCTACACAGCACAGAATTGGAACTCTTACTTGTTCCTGGATACTCTGAGTTTAAATGAAAGGCTCACTTAGTTACCTGCGTAGAGTCTATGTCTTCCAGGACAATGTGGAATCCTACAATCCTGTTCATAATGGCTCATCCGTAGCTGGAATCTGTTTAATCATAATAAAAACTAATTATGTTAAGGACAAAAACCTGGTCCATGCTTTCTATCAAGCTGGGTTGAAAAGCAGATAAATTGGGGAATATTACATACTTCAATACTACCTTTAACGTTTATGACAACTTCAGTAATAGCTGGACTTAATCTCTAATGAGCTCAGTGAGATATAACAATACCTCTCATGCTGTTCATCAATTACAGTACCATCTGTACCTCTGTATTAGCTTGGTCAAAAAAATAGGAAAGTGTATCTAAGGTCTAGGCAACTAAAAACAGATGAAGTCTTTGAAGAATATAGAAAAAGGGGGAAGAAGATCATTCGGGGAGTTAGGACGGCTAAAAAGGGCTTGAAATGACCTTGGCCAGCAGGTTAAGGAGAATCCCAAGGCATTTTATACATGCTGTGGTCAGTTCGCTTGCTGGGCTGGTTCGTTGGTTTGCACCAAAACCCACAAAAAAAGACAACCATAGGTCAGACACTTGGATATGAAACCTTTTAGCCAGGAAACTAACAGACACAGAGAAAACAGTTCTAATATGTGGACTCAAACAACACACACAACCGGCTTCATAGGTATGACAGAGAAATTACGCACCAAAAAACCCTATTCTGAAACGCTACCAACCTAGACTGGACAACAGGCTTAGAACGAGCCATTAACGTCAGTCAACAGATAACAAGAACCAAGAAAAGACAGATCCTACAAGAAAAACTAGCCAAACTAGCCCACCAAAAGATAGATCATAGATCTATAGAATCATAGAACCATAGATCAGACACTTGAACAAGAAACCTTTCAGGCAGGAAACTAACAGACAGAGAGAAAGCTATTCTAATATGTGGACTCAATGCGAACCAATGAACCAACTTGGCAAGCAAACCAACCACAGCATCTACAACCCGAGTTACAAATCTACTCAAGAACCTGAGAACATTTTATACACATATTAGGAGCAAGGGGATAGCTAGAAGAAGTGTAGGCCCAATTAATGATAAAGGAGGGAGATTATGTGTGAAGCCAGAGGAAATAGGTGAGATTGTTAATCAATGTTTTACATCAGTATTCATCAAAGAGAGGGACATGAGGGATGTTGAGGTCAGGGAAAGGTATGAATACTCTCGGGCAGTTCAATATAATGAAGGAGGAAGTATTGGGTGTCTCGAAATGTATTAGGGTAGACAAGTCCCCAAGGCCAGATGGGATCTATCCCAGGATACTGTGGGAGGCAAGTGAAGATATAGCTGGGGCTTTAACAGATATCTTTGCATCCTTTTTGGCCTCAGGTGAGGTTCCATAGGAGAATGGCCGATGTTGCTCCTTTGTTTAATAAAGGAAACAAAGACAATCCAGGTAATTGTAGGCCAGTGAGCCTGATGTCAGTGGTGGGGAAGCTGTTGGAGAAAGTAGTGAGAGACAGGATTTATTCACATTTGGAAGAAAATGGATTTAATAGTAATGGGTTTGTGCAGGGAAGATCGTGTCTTACCAACTTGATTGAGCTTTCGTAAGAGGTGACAAGAATGGTAGATGAAGGAACAGCAGTGAATGTTTTTTACATGGACTTTAGTAAATCATTTGATAAGGTAGGCTTGTACAAAAGGTACAGTTTCATGGGATTTGGGGTGAGCTGGCTGGATGGATACAGAACTGGCTTGTCATAGAAGACAGAAAGTAATGGTGGAAGGGTGTATTTTTCTCGGAATGGAGATCAACGGTGTTCCATAGAGATCAATGCTGGGATCTTTGTTTCTTGTAATAAATGATCTGGGGGAAATTGTGGGTGGTCTGATTAGTAAGTTTGCGGATAACACCAGAATTGATGGAGTTGCAGATAGTGAAGAGGATTGTCAAAGGATACAGCAGGATGTAGATGGATTGCAGATGTGGGCAAATGGCAGATGGAATTTACCCTGGACAAATGTGAAGTTATCATTTTGGAAGATCAAATTCAGGTGCAAATTATACAATACGTGGTAGAACCCTGAGGACTTTGACATACAAAGGGATCTGGGCATGTAGGTCGGGAGTTGGATGAACACAGCAGGCCAAGCAGCATCAGAGGAGCAGGAAGGCTGACGTTTCGGGCCAAGGGCAAGTTATGTTACAGCTGTATAAAATTTTACTGAGACCACATTTGGAATATTGTGTGCTGTTCTGGTTGCAACACTACCAGAAGGACATGGATGCTTTGGAGAGGACGCAGGTTTACCAGGATGTTGCCAGGTATGGAGGGTTTTAGTTATGAGGAGGGGTTGGATAAACTCGGATTGTTTTCACTGGAAATACAGAGGCTGAGGGGTGACCCTGGTAGAGGTCTACAAAATTATGAGAGGCATAGATAGGGTGGATAGTCAGAGGGTTTTTCGCAAGGTTGAAAGGTCAACACTCAAGAGGACACAGGTTCAAGGTGAAAGGGGGAAAGTTTACAGGAAAAGTGTGGGGAAAATTTTTCACACAGAGGGTGGTAGCTGCCTGGAACACACTGCCAGAAGAGGTGGTGAAGCAGACATGTTAGCAACATTTAATGCATGTCTTGATAGACATATAAATGGGTGATGAACAGAGGGGTAGAAACCATGTATGGGCAATAAGTAATGGGCCTAAATAAGGATCAGGAATCGGTGGAGGCTTGGTGGGCCAAAGGGCCTGTCCCTGTGCTGCACTGTATTATTGTATTGTATTATCATCATGTTGAAATATTGCAACAGTTCAAACATGAATTGTCTTGAAAGATCGAGGTCTTAAGTAGCCAAACAATGAACAATAGGTCAGAGGCTTGGGCAGAAACTTCCTCTGGCTTCTTTCTCTTCTGTTGATCTAACTTTGTTAGAGGTATGACCGAAACCCTGGATAGAATTTTCCCAGCCCCTCACTGACATGCTGATTGGTGAATCAGTTGGGAAAATATGACAATCAGAAAAATGAGATTCTTGACACCAAGAAAAAAGGTCCAATTTTTACCCAAGGTGTGAATGGTGAGATAAGCATCTCATGAGTGAGAGGCCTACTAACATTTAAATCTCATTATTACCTAATCTCAATTCATTTACATCTTATTATTGCCTGTGCGCACCTCCTCTATATACAGTTTGTTCTCCCACACAACAGAGAGAAATGAGACAGTGAAATTCCTGACATAAACTCAGAGTGAATACCTGGTGATTCCAGGTCACCCTGTGCTCCTGGGTACCTCTGTCTTGGCCAACAATATCCAACACCTCAATGGGCTGTAACTGCCTGTGCTTTCCATCCATAGAGTTGTTCATGGGACATGGATGTTGTTGGCTGGCCAGCATTTATTAGCCATCCCTAGTTGTCCTTGAGGAGATGGTAGTGAGATGCCTTCTTGAATCGCTGCAGTTCATGTGCTATAGATTAACTCACAATGATGTTAGAAAGGGAATTCCAGAATTTTGACAAGCACCAGTCTCAATAAAGCATCATGGCACATCTCTGACTCACTGAGAATCTAGTTATCTATTTCAATGCTGCACTTTGAAGAGCATTGGTACCTCTCATTGCCAGGCTGCAGCTGGACAGCTTTGCATGTAAAGGCTGACACTCATCTTATTCATTGGAGCAGGATGCATCTCAGAGCTGTTCACTTGCTTTCTCAGAACCGACTGACTTTGTGCCTACTTCGGTATTCACACCATCTCGGTCTTGCTTTGCCTTTCCTTCCATTGCCTTTTTCCACTTTTCTGCTTCATTGAGAACTTGTAGACTTACAGTATTTTTGTCCTGCCATGCTTTTTAACATAGGCACAAAACCAGGCAGCTTTGACAACTGGGTCACTGCTACTGAAGGGAAATTGGGAAAGAAAATTGTAAGGATTGGGGGCAGCATGCTGAGCTGCAGAGAAAACAATAATTATGACAAGGGACAATTCAATTTATAAGGATGGGAAACAATAGTGTATTTGATAATATAGGCGCAGTGGGGGGAGCGTGCAGTTGTGTGGTGGCTAGGTGCATACATCAACAGTCACCACCAACCTGGCTTCGACGGAGCAAAACTGCAGCACGTCTAAGCTGTAGGCCTGAAATTCAGAGCATAATGTTTGGAGATGAAGACACAAATGAAGAGTTGGGAGATCAGTCATACATCAGTGTATACCTGAAGCAAATGCCAGGGGCTTATATGACACACAAACTTGGCGCTTCAAACAAATGGCCATGTCTCAAATTCTAAGGCGGCAGCTCTCAATTCAGTCAAGAGGAACTGTTGTCAATCAAGGGATCCTGCTACCGGAAGTCAAGGGCAGCATCTGGTCTCAGCCCAGGGCTTGGCCATGGTCAGTCATCCTGTTGGGACAGTAACCGTCAGGGGTTCAGTGTCATCACCATTAGTGAAGTACGCCACCATCAATCCTGCAGGTCCACTACAAACAGTCCATGGATGATGGTAAATCAGTCAGGGAGCTGCATATAGATTGATCAGGGGTCTTGCCACGCATCAAGCAGGGCAATCATTTCTCAATGGTCTGGGTTGGAGGGGGAGGGGAATGATTACGCCACTGTCACTCCTGGGTGTCTGTTCACAAATGTCAAGTGGACTTACCACTGGCCACTGTTATGGTATAGAAGTTGGGGTAGTCAGGTATGAGAATTGGATGCAGTACGCTGGGCTGCAGAAGGACCAATAACGATGACTGGGGAGCTCAACATATCGTGGTGGGAGTGATAGCATATTGAAGAGCATGGATTCCTGCAAGGCCATTGGTGGTCACCTCCACCATGGGTTTGACAGGGTGACAGTGCAGTACAATGGTTGGCATAGGTAAGTGTAGGCCTAGAGCTTGGAGATAACAGAGGGAATGAAGATATAAAAGAAATAACTGGGTGGGAAAATGTGGAAGTTCAGAACTGATGGGGTCAACAGGGACTGCAAGAAAGCAAGGAGCATGAAGGTTTTGGCGATCACTGCGATTACTAGGCTGAGTTTGCAACTCGCTCTGTTAAGTACAACCTGTGTCACCTTCCACCCTCATCCGAATCACAAATAAACAATGGGAATGAAAAATGGTTGCCACCATATTCAGAGTGGGTGGAACAAATGAATTTTTTTTCTGAGAATAAGGGCTCTACTTGGGAGAACTGTTAGGTTATTCAAGAGGTAACCCCACAGGCACTTAGATAATACAGATTAAAGACACCTATAATCACAGAACCCTCGGTGTGAAATGTATGCGGTGACCAATTAGGTGGAATACAATTCCTGGTCACAAGCAATCTTGACCATATCACTGGTCTTTACAAATTAGTCATAGCTATCGATGTGAGGCAGAAGTAATTACAGACAAAATTAAACATCTTGCCTGCATCTTGTCAATTCACAAAGACAATTGAAGGTATCATAAGCTGCACAAGGACACGGAGCTGACTTCCTTTCACCTTGAACTGTAAGTATTTGCCAAACTGCTCTTACTCACAATACTGCATTTTATCATTGATGTGTCAGGGTGGTGTTAGGGTGTTCAGGTTTCATTAATCCTACTGTGCTTACAATTTCCCATTACAATTACGTGGCATGGTTAGTTCTGCATATATTAGAATGTGGTCTCCTATATCAAAATGTAGTAGAGTCATTGAATGACCCTTCTTGGTTGGAATCCTTCATATCCCACTCTATGGAGGACTATGGTAAACTGTATTTTTTATGAGTGATGTGAATGCTGACTTCTCATATTACTAAGGTGCTGTTCTGTTTCTGATAGTCCCCCAGATAGCTTCATTGGAACCATCACCAGTGGATCCAGTTACAGCAGGAGTCATCATCATGGTGGCTGTGGGGGAATGGAGGTGCTGAAAATTGAGGACCAAATACGCCAGTAAGCCCAAAATCAGCAGCAACTTCCAGTAGCTACTGAACAGCTTCCTCAATAAGACACTGCAGCTGAAGTTCCCCTCAGGGTGTGGAGGGGTACAGGACATCCAGGATCTATTGTCCTTGATACCTTTACCTCCATAAGAGTGAGGCACATTGCCACCACAGACTGAGGATATGCCAGGACACCATCTGTTGCAGTAGGACTTAAAACCTGAAGAATTGGGTGGTCATCCCATCCCAGTGACAGCTGTGCTAAATGTTCTAGTAGATGGTTGTTTACTATGATCCACTAGACACAGACCCAGAGTACAAATTATTTCACATTATTTCAAGCCTTTGGACCTATTTCTGGTCTTTGGTCCAGCCAGCTTTTTCCAAGAATATTAACAAATATTTTCAGAAAATATAGGCCAGGTTGTTTCACTGAAAAATCTTGCTGTCTTAAAAAAACCCCAGTTGATTAATCAGGCTGCTTTTTGCTTCAAAATCCATGCTTGCACATTGATAGCATTATGTTGGAAAGGCTCATTCGTTTTGAGCCCATGATTAATGTTCCTCTAATAATAATAAACAGTTGAAGCTACAAGGAGAGAAAGCTAGTCAATAGCAACTTATTGTATGTTGTCAGTATTTGATTTAACAAAACATTCAGGAGGTGCCTGAACTTTTAAACAATTCATTCTCTGGATGCTTCTGTTGTTGACAAGCCTGGCACTTACCATACATCTCTGGTTGTCTTTGAGAAGTTGGGGGTGTACTATTTTTTTGAACCACTACAATGCATATGGTGAAAGTATTCCCATAGTACTGCTGTTGTTAGTGAGTTTCAGGATTTTAACCCAATTAAAACAAAACAGCAACAGTAGGCGTCTGGGCAAGGATAATTTGTAAATTAAAGGTGATGCTGTTTACATGCAGCCTTCGTTTTTTTTTAGCAAGTGAGAATCTGGTTTTGGAAGGCATTACCAAAGAAGATTTGGTGAATTGAATCACTGGTGGGTAGGAGGCAAAGCTTTATTTTTAAAAAGGCAGCATTTTGTTGCCAGGTTTGTCACTAGTTTTGCTTTTAGTATCAGAAAACTTTTCCTATCCCTTAATTCTCATGTACACTGAGACAGAGGAACTATTTGCACTTTAGAAATCACTGTTACAAGAGTTTATGAAGAAAGTTGTATTCCTAGACTTTTAAGCATTGTTGACATAAAACAGATGGGACTGTAGATGTGATTTGAGATGGATGATCAACAAGTGCCAGAAATATTCTGCTATTTCATTTATGATTGTGTAATGTTGAACGAGAATTTGTTGTATTATTCATCAAACCCTTTCATTTGTTATTATAGTGAAGTTACAACAGACAAAGATCATCAAACATATTAATCTGTTCCAGATTTGAATTCATTGTAATAAAAGAGTACTTGTTTCACTGCTAGTTGGCCAGTATGGTAATGATAAAATATGAATAATTGACATATCGGAGATAAAAGGTACTGCAGATGCTGGAGAATCCGAGATAACAAGCATGGGGCTGGATGAACACAGCAGGTCAAGCAGCATCATAGGAGCAGGAAAACTCGACGTTTCGGGCCTAAACCCTTCATCTGATGAAGGGTTTAGGCC